>JADLZN010011256.1:5000-545764 GCA_018155175.1 Sinocyclocheilus anophthalmus
GTCCGTTCCGAGTCAGCTGAAAATGACCAAAGTCATGCCCAAAAATGCTGCACGTGCCTGCAAAATGCTGTCTACTAGTTAGGCGGCTCACTGGAGTTTTAAGTCACTCTGTCTCTCAGCTCTGAGAATGGGAAGAATTTTTCAATATTCCCATCAAAATGATTGTAAAATATTTTGTTTTGTGTAGTCTTTGGTGGTTGTTTTTGTAAAATAATGGATTATTAATGCTTTCTATGATTTAAATAGATGCATGTCTCATTGTAAATGTTACCATCTCCAGATTTTACAGTTTGCTTCTAAACTGTGCATTTGTTCAAATTCAACTGTGGAACGCCACAATCACCTCACTGTTCAACATTCATGATTGTTCCTGAGAAGAATAACCTTGAAAGATTGACAGACAGATAAATGATAGACAGATAGACAGACAGGCCAGATAGATAATGATAGACGACAGATAGATAGCTAGGTAGAGACAGATGATAGGACGGAGACAGGACAGATAAGGACAGCTAGACAGGGACACGATGAAGAGAAAGATGACTAGCAGACATACAGATAGATAGATAGCTAGAGACATGATAGACAAACAGACCGAATAAATGCTCGACAGACAGCGAATAAATGAGAGACAGACAGATAGATAGATAGGTAGAGACAGATGATAGACAAACAGACAGAATAATGATAGACAGCAGACCAGATAGATAGATAGGTAGAGACAGCATGATAGACAAACAGACAGATAATGTGCAGAAGGCGATGATAGACAGACAGATCGATTAGAAGCGACTCAGATAGACAAACAACAGAATAAATGATAGACCAGACAGATAAATGGATAGGACAGAAGATAGATAGATGATAGATAGATAGAGTACAGATGCTAGAACAAACGACAGATAAATGATAGAAGACAGGCAGATAGCAGGATAGATAGGACCAGGATGATAGACAAACAGGACAGTAAATGGACAGATAGATAGGGACAGAGGATAGATGAGCTAGATAGAGACAGATGATAGAAAAACAGGGACAGCTAAGGACAGATAGGACGATAAATGATCAGATCAACCACAGCTAGATAGATAGATAGGTAGATAGATTATAGATAGATAGATAGAAAGATAGATGACAGATAGATAGATAGATAGATAGATAGATAGATAGGACAGAATGATAGACAGACAGATAGATAGATAAACAGACAGACAGACAGATGATAGACAGACAGATAGATAGATAGAGACATGATAGACAAACAGACAGATAAATGACAGATAGATAGACAGACAGACAAACAGACAGATAGATAGATAGATAGAGACAGAGATAGACAAACACAGATAAATGATAGACAGACAGACAGATGATAGATAGGTAGAGCCAGATGATAGACAACGACAGATAAGTTGACAGATAGATGGACAGATGATCGACAGACAATAAGATAGATAGAGAGCAGATGATAGAGAAACAGAAGATAACTGAAGATAGATAGACAGATAGATAGATAGATAGATAGGACAGAGATGACAAAAGACAGATAAGTACAGATAAATGAAGACAGACAGATGATAGATAGAGCAGCTGATAGACAACAGACGATAAATGACGCTAGAGCGACAGACGACAGACAGATAGGGACAGATAGATAGAGACAGATGATAGGCAACAGGACAGTATAGTGACAGATAGCAGATTAAATGATAGACAGACAGATTAGAGAGATCGATGCAGATGATTAGACAAACAGACAGATAAATGAACAGGATAGCATAGACAGACAGACAGACAGCTAAATGATAGGAACAGACAGACAGACAGGATAGACAGATAGATAGATAGATTAGATAGATAGAATGACAGATAGACAGACAGACAGACAGATAATGATAGAGACAGATTAAATGAAGACAGACAGCATAGATAGATAGAGACAGATGCTAGACAAAACCGACAGATTAATGAAGATAGATAGACAGACAGACACGACTAAACTGATAGACAGACAGGGACAGCACAGCTAGATGAATAGACAGACAGACAGACAGCATAAATGATAGACAGACAGATAGACAGACAGACAGATAGATGATAGATAGATGATAGATAGATGATAGACAGACAGATAGACAGATAGATAAATATAGACAGAAAGACAGATAGATAGATAGATATTGTAAGTGTTACCATCTCCAAATTTTACAGTTTGCTTCTAAACTGTGCATTTGTTTAAATTCAACTGGAACGCCACAATCACCTCACTGTTCAACATTCATGATTGTTCCTGAGAAGAATAACCTTGAAAGACTGAAACCGCTTATGTTTTACTTTCCATAAAAAAAAAAAATTTAATTTATTGATGGTCAACCAATCACAAAAGTTTTATATAAACTGCTGTAAGTGAACATGAAATTAAATTTTACCCTATCTTTTTAAATGCATTTTGATGATTGTGAATAATTTGTATATGTTTCAATTTTCTACTTTTTTTTTTTTTGCCAGACTTCTCCAGTTATGGAGTGCTAGAGCCGTGACATCAATTTGCCGCTGGTTCCTTTAAGTTTTTGTTGTATTGGTTTTTATAATGGGTTTTTTCAACATGTACGTCACGATACAGAAGAAATTATATTTCACTGCTTTAATTTTCTCTTCATTTTCTGCGCGCTTTGAAATTTTTGCAATCCTGTTACCAAAATGTGGAAAACTGTTGTAATAAACACTCAGCAGTAGGGGCTACTTTAATTGAGACAAAATATGGATTTTTGATTGATTGAAATATATATCTCCTATATGAATTTTTTTTTCTCATATAGAAAACATAATTTAGGTGAAGATTTCAATTTAAATTGTTTACTTGTCTTTCCAAATATCTTGTAGTAAAAGTCTTGTTTGAGCTCATATTGCATTCAGATAAAGATGCTATGATATATAAAGAGCTCATAGGTCTGCTAGTCGTGATATTATGTATTTGTTTCAGGGAAGTAAACTGTTTAAACATGCATGTTTGATGGTGCATGATAGGCTGGCTTTGTTGACAAGGATTCAAATTCTCTTCTGTGCAGGCGAGAAAAATGAACTGAGATTGGCCGTTCTCAGATGTGCTCGAATGGCACTCTGTAAATGCATTTGGCGCTATTGGAGATTTCTTTGTAATTGGGTCAGAGATCACATAAATCAGATGTGAAATTTTAGAACAGCATGCTATTACCCAACAGGTGACTTCTCCTTGACAGAAACACTTGTCTCTTTTCCATTTTGTTTTTATTATATGGTCTGCTGTTCCTACTTTCAGTATTTGCAGGATTTGATCGGGTCTTTCAACTAAGAGGCATAAAAAAACATGCAATTGGGTCTTGGGAACTATCCAGGAAGCTCGGTCTCTGAACGAAGACATTGGTTGCAGTGTGAAATTACTGTAGAAGTTGGAGTGGAGCTCTTTTTATATACCATACTGTGCAACAGACGTGCTTGCATGGAGCACCTGCACAGCCTTTTCCGGAAGTGTTCTGTCCTAGATAACCTTCCCAGAATGCCAGAGTGATTAAGCATTACCAAAATGTCAATTTGGCCACTGGAGGTTTAATTCAGGAAAGATTGATGGATCCAGAGTTTGCTATGGTGCCACAACTCTGATGACACAGGTGTGACCTTCAGCGTTGTGTGGACAGGGCTGATATGAATCTGGACTGATGGGAAGAATTCAATGAGAGATTACTCGCTGACTTTCCATTAGCATCAGACCATTACTTTCTGGCTGGCAGCGAGCTGATCAAGAGGGCACGAGTACTAGAGATTTGCTATCGTTCTTGAGCGCACTCTGAATCTAGTGATTTAAAGGGATAGTTGCTTTATTTTTCAGCAAAACACAAACAAGATGGATACTTTTGATGATAAATGTCTCAGTTACTGTTTTTATCCATACAATGAAAATCAGTGGGTACAACATTGACCCCATTGGCTTTTACTGTACGGACAAAAATAATATCTTCTTTTTATCCCATGAGAGAAAGCCATATAGGTTTGGAATGCCAAGGATAAGTAAATAATACAATTTTTATTTTCGATTGAACTTTCTCTTTATACATTTTTTACACTGATTATGGTGGCCATTTTTTGCAACGGTAAGAACGCAACAAAATTGTATGATCAATAAAGGCTGGAATACTTTGTCTGTTCACATACTTGTGTAGAGTATGTTTCACATTTCTGAAATCAAGGCAAGCCCCCCTAAGTTTTGAACGGTAGTGTATCTCTTCATTGTAAATTGCAACAAGCAACAGGAGAGAGAGAGATCTAGATATATATATATAGATATAATAATTTTTTTTTGTTGTTTTTTGTTTTTTAGTGATAATTTGTAAGTCCTTGTGAGTTTTAATGTACTGTATCACGTGGAGAAAACATGTGAAAAATGCAGGCAGGTACTATTGTTAAAAAGTTTGGGGTCAGTAAGGTTTTTTATTTGAAAGAAATGGATACTTATATTCATCATAAATGCATTCATATCAAAATTGACAGTAAAGACATTTATAATGCCACAAAAATTACTGTTGTTTTCAAATAAAGCTGTTCTTTGGAACCTTTCATTCATTTAAAAAAAACGACTCGCAGGTTTCTGACAAAGAAATATGAAGCAGAAACAACGCGTTTTACAAAATGTTTATATATTAAGCACTATTCTGAGCAGCAATCAGCATATTATAATGATTTCCTGAGACTGGGAAGTGAGGAGGCTAAAATTTCAGTTTGCTCACAGGAATAAATTACTATTTTGACAACTATTATCCCAATAGAGTTCGACAGTCATTTAAACTTGTAAATAACTATTCTAGCAATATATACTTGATTTTACAGTATCAAATAAATGCAGCCTTGGTGAGTATAAGAGACTTCCTTTTAAGCATTTAAAAATCAAGTATTAACCCAAAACCAAACTGTCAATAAAAGTGTACAATTTTATGCATTATCATATTGTGTTTGATAGGAGCATGGTTTTAACATAAAATTGCTGCAGAGTGCTCTATTAACATAGTACCTCCTCTTCGTGTTTGATTTGCTAGCAGCGGTTTGAACCAGTACGAAAATTCTCACAGACGTGTAAGGAAATATATCTTTGATTAATCCGTCCATAATCGTCTCATGTTGATTTGGTGATAAGAGGATGAGGTGATGTGTCAAACAGTCCAGGCTGGGCCTTTCTCAGCCTGTTAGCACGGCTGTGCCCCTCCATAATCAGATCTGGCTCTGATGTCCCACACTTGACCTTGCATTAGGTGCTTCTCACTCCCGTCACAAGAGCTGCTGTTTCTGTGATCACACCTCTGATATTATATCGACCTACATCAGCCCAAGAATAATGTGTCTGTTGGCATCCTAATGGGGAATTAAATAATGCAGAGCATGTTATGAATAATATATATATCTATATATATCGATATATATATACTAATATATCTATTAGGGCGGGGTTTGGACAACAAATTTCATGATCTATGATTAGATTCTCAGACTTCACAAGGTATTGCGATTTGATTCGACTTCAATATCGATTATTTGGCTATATATCGGTACAGTACATGCAACTTTTTCAAGGAAACAAAGGACAGTTGATACTGCATTACTATAATATTGAAGGTTAAAACTGACTAATTTGTTAAAATTACACTTAATGAAGTTTTTAAAATAATTAAAGTATCAATTACATAATAATATTTCTACTTCAGTTTTTTTTTTTTTAATATAAACATAATGGTGGCTGTCATTAAAACTTGATGGATTTATTCAAACATAAAATAAACATTGAAGAACAGTAAAATGTATAATGAAGATGTATATGTATGGTGCATTATGGTTTAGGAGGTTTATGTGTCCACCGATGAAATATGTGACTTCTGTGGTAAATGGGACATTACTGGACATTGTTTACAAGCCGTTATATTGACGTCTTTGTGCGGTTGAAACACTGATTGAGCGATTATATGAGACGGGATACGGATTGTAAAGTTGAACTCTTTCTTTTAACTTACCTTCGGATTTTTAGTCATGTTTATTTTGTGCTGAAACGGGTATTAATGTGGAGGAGATGATCGGTTCACGTGCACCTCGCGCTGCTGCGTCTGTTGAAAGAGGCGCATAACAGGTCACATATTCGGTCATCCACATCAAACAGCCTCACATCGGCCACGTTTATAATAGTTTTGAAATTGCAATACAATATGGAGCAGAATTTGAAATCGAAAACGACTTTTTTCATAATTAAAAGTTACCAAACGCATCAATGCCTATATGCAATATTATTGGTAATGGGAAAGTGGCAGTCATAAGTGGGTGCTGTCCATGTAACTGAAAACAGGTTAGACTAAATCGATTCTGGGATTATAAGAATTCGATATCGTTCCTAAAAAGACGAATCGATACTATCTAGAAATTGATAGTTTTTTACCAGCCATAATAAAATAAATAGAAGTTAGAGAGAGTAGTTACTATAAACTATTATATCACATCATATATTAATGGATATCATATATATATTCTTTTTTTTTTTTTTTTTTTAATTTTTTCTTTTTTTTTTTTTTGTTTTTTATAGTATTTTTTTTTTTTTTTTTTTAAAAAATTTTTTTTTTTTTTTGTTTTTTTTTTTTTGTTCAGGGGTACGGAAAAGTATTCAGACCCCCTTAAAATTGTCACTCTTAACAATATTGCAGCCATTTGCTAAAATAATCATTTGAAAGTGAATTTTTTACAGCATTAATGTACACACAGCACACCCATATTGACAGAAAAACACAGAATGTTTGACTTTTTTGCAGATTTATTAAAAAAAAAAACTGAAATATCACATGGTCTAAGTATTCAGACCCTTTGCTCAGTATTTAGTTGAAGCACCCTTTTGATCTAATACAGCATGAGTCTTTTTGGAAAAGATGCAACAAGTTTTTCACACCTGGATTTGGGATCCTCTGCCATTCCTCCTTGCAAATCCTCTCCAGTTCTCTCAGGTTGGATGATAAACGTTGGTGGACAACCATTTTTAGATCTCTCCAGACATGCTCAATTGGGTTTAAGTCAGGGCTCTGGCTGGCCATTCAAGAACAGTCACAGAGTTGTGTATAGCACTCCATTCGTTATGTTTTAGCTCGTGTGCTGTGGGATCGTTGTCTTGTTGGAGGTAAACCTTCGGCCCAGTCTGAGGGTCCTGAGCACTCTGGAGAAGGTTTTCTTCCAGGATATCCTTGTACTTGGCCGCATTCATTTTTCCCTCGATTGCAACCAGTCGTCCTGGCCCTGCAGCTGAAAAACACCCCCACAGCATGCTGCTGCCACCACCATGCTTCACTGTTGGGAATGTATTGGACAGGTGATGAACAGTGCCTGGTTTTCTCCACACATACAGCTTAGAATTAAGGCCAAAAAGTTCTTAGGTTCAAAAAGAATCTTATTTCTCACCATCTTGGAATCCTCCATGCGGGCTTTCATGTGTCTGACTGAGGATCGGCTTACGTCGGGCCACCTGTCATAAAAAGACCGACTGATGGAAGGGCATGCCAGTGAGGTTGACTTTCTACCCACTTTCTCCCATCTCCCGACCTGCAATCTCATGGAGCGCAGCCCACAGTGATCTTGGGTTGCTTCTTTTACATCTCTCACACAAGGCTCTCTCCCCATAGCTCAAGTTTGGACCGGACGGGCCAGACTATAGGAGGGTTCTGGTCGTTTCCCAAATTTCTTCCATTTAAGGATTATGGAGGCCAACTGTGCTCTTAGGAACCTTAAGTGCAACAGACATTTTTTTGTAACCTTGGCCAGATCTGTGCCTTGCCACAATTCTGTCTCGGAGCTCTTCAGCAGTTCCTTGGACCTCATGATTCTCATTTGCTTGACATGCACTGTGAGCTGTAAGGTCTATATAGACAGGTGTGTGGCTTTCCTATCAAGTCCAATCAGTATAATCAAACACAGCTGTCTCAAATGAAGGTGTAGAACCATCTCAGGATGATCAGAAGAAATGGACAGCAACTGAGTTAAATATATGAGTGTCACAGCAAAAGGGTCTGAATACTTAGGACCATGTGATATTTCAGTTAATCTTTTTTAATAAATCTGCAAAAATCAACAATTCTGTGTTTTTCTGTCAAAATGGAGTGCTGTGTGTACATTAATGAGGAAAAAAAAATAAACTTAAATGATTTTAGCAAATGGCTGCAATATAACAACGAGTGAAAAATTTAAGAGGGTCTGAACACTTTCCGTACCCACTGTATATATAAAAAATTTTGTTTTTTTTAATTAATTAATTAAAAATGTTTTTGTCTTTGAAGGGAGCAGCCACTACTCAGCTTGAAGGCGCACGTCTTCCAAATTGACTCGGCCACTAAACGAAATTGGATTCCGGCCAGCAAACACGCCGTCACCGTCTCCTTCTTTTATGATGCTGGCAGGAGCGTGTATCGCATTATCAGCGTAGGGGGCACGAAGGTGAGAGACCTCATCTACGGGTCGTCCAACTCAGTGTTGTTGATGCAGTTTTTTTAATCAAAAGATGCTGTTGTTGTTGTTGTTATTAAAAGGTGGTATCTTTGTGTTTTGCTCTAATGAAGGCGATTATTAATAGCATCATTACACCTAATATGACCTTCACGAAAACATCACAGAAGTTTGGCCAGTGGGCGGACAGCAGGGCCAACACAGTGTATGGCCTTGGGTTTGCCACAGAGCAGCAGCTTCAGCAGGTAAATGCATGTTGCAGAACACTTTTATTAAAGGGATATTTCACCCAAAAATAAAAAAATGAAAATATTTATTTAGTCACATTATTTTTTAAGATTTCATTACATGTAAAGTAAAACATTTCAATTTTTTATTTTATTTTGATGATTAGAGCTTGAAAGTCAAAAATCCAGTATCTCAACATATTAGAATATTTACTAAGATCAATCAAAAAAAGGATTAGCAAAACAGAAAAATTCAAGTTCTTTAAAGTATGTTAATTTATGCACCCAGTACTTGGTCGGGGCTCCTTTAGCACAAACTCCAGATCAGGAGGTGTATGTGGTTGGAAGGCGAACATTTTTCCTCCTATAGCCCAGCGATTAGATGCTTTGACGTGTTGTTTTCTGTCCTTCAGAATGTCGGAATAGAGTAGCCCTTTTCCTGAAGAAGGTTCTTTCTGAGCGTGGTGATCTTGATGCAAGTACTCAGCTTCGCTCACACTCCTTCTGAAGCTCTCCAAAGTGTTTTTGTTGTGAACGGCTTTGCTGGACAGTATTCTCAGCTTGCGGTCATCCCTGTGACTTATGTACCTTTTCTACCCAATTTCTTCCCTTCCAGTCAACTTTGCATTTATATGCTTGAATGCAGAACTATGTGAACCACCAGCCCTTTCATAATGAATTCTGTGACTTACCACTCTGTGTGGAGGGTGTGTCAAGGATAGTTCTGGACCATTGCAAGTCAGCAGTCATTCCCCAATATGTGGTTTCAAGAACAAGAGGATACCCAGAATTTAACACTGAATTTAGATGAAACTCAAATGTAAATATTTACATATTTGAGATACTGGATTTGGACTTCCTGAAAGCTGTAGAGCTTATCACAGATTAACATACAAACAAAACGAAACATGTAGAAATGTTTCACCTTTACATGTAATGAATCTAGAATATATCAAAGTTTTACTTTTTGAAATGTTACAAAAAAAAGTAACTTTGTCACGATATTAATTTTTTTAGATGCACCTGTGTGTGGGGTGTAGGTCTGTATGTAGGTATTTGTATGTGTATATATATTATATCTATATTCTATATATTACTTCCTTCATCCAAAATTTGATGAATGTTATAAACAGGATGTAACTTTTTTTTATGTATTTACATTTAAAAATTATGGCAATTTTGAATTAATATTTAAGAATGTTTTTTTAAAACAATTTTAAATTTATTTAAAAATTTAATTAAAAAAATGTATTTATTATATTATTTTATGTATGCTTTCATGAAGCTCAAGCCGTTGAGACAGTAGTAGTGTGAGCAATGCCAAGATCATGGGTTTGATTCCCAGCAAAAGTACTATGCTAGAACTGATCAAAATTTACACCTTGGCTTTAATGCAGTGTACATTTCTTCAGATAAAGGCACCTGCCAAATGCATAAGTGTAAATAACCTCAAAAGGTTAACCTTATATGACAAAATACATCAGTTCTATTTTTTTTAATTTTGGGTCAGTGCAACTGCCATTAATTGTGGGTCAAACAGACTTGCAAACATCATAATCGTAATAAAAAATTTGCGTGCACGTATACACATTCCACAACACCTCAGAGTGGCAAAACTTTGCAAGCATGTTCTCATCCCCTTAAATGAGAAATATTCTAGGTTAACCAGTATTTGACAAATTTTGAAAATGTTTGATCCATAACATAAAGCAAGAGGTAATGTATATGTATTAATTATGTAATGTTAAGTGATATTTTTAAAGAGGATTTGCTTCAAGTCATGGCTAACAATGACCTTTTGCCAAATATTTATTGCCAATATATCATGGCCTTTTGTAACTAATTTCTATACAGTTGTTAAAAAGATTTGATAAAGTTACTATGAAGGTTTTCTCTGTAATTGTCTGTGCAGTTCTCAGAGCAGTTTAAAGAATTTAAGGAGGCTGCGCAGCTCATCCGGGATAAATCACAGGAGAAGTTTGAGCTGTTGAGTCCTGGCCTGAACATCTCTTCTCCACAGGTAAACACAGTAACTCATATTTAACTTCAGCTAAAACTTTCGGAAGTGTGACTGAAAGCATTACGCTAACATAATGCAGTGATTAAAATTTAGACATATAATAACTCATGTCATACTTTTTCAGCTACTTGATTCAGATAACGTGCCAGAGCATTTCATTCCATCACTATTAACGCACTAACAATAGCGCAGTGGATCTCTAGTCTGGCCTCTAGTGATATGATACCTAGCACATGGCACGATGTATCAATTTTAATACCAGAGTCACAAAGCATGTCCTCACATGCCAGGAGGTGACACGGAGACACTGGTTGTAGCCTGTGTAGAGTTATGTAACTCCATGCGGTCACCCGGGGAATTCAAATGCCTTGCTCATTTTACTTTACAGTTGGCTAACCTTTTTCATTCACCATTTGTGACACACTCATTCCTTAATTATCATGCCGGCCTGAGAATATATCAGAGTCTACTTACACATCAGATCAGGACATTCATTTATATAATGCATATTTTTTGATTAAGCTGCTCATTCCAGTTTGACTTGTTTACCATGAGCTGTGCAGTATATTTATTTAGTCAAAAAATGTCCAGGTGATATTTCACCCCCAAACCAAAAGAAATAAATGAGAAATTGTTACATTATATATTTATGATGATTTAAATGGAATGGAATTGAATTTATACAGTAAAAATACTATTACAGTAATGAGAATCACCAATGAGAATAATTGGGGTTTTGAAAAAAAAAAAATGTACAGATAAAAAGGAAAATATCGATTTGTAATGAAAAAATCAAAGGAAAGGAAATAGTTAAATTTGCTTGGTAGAAAAAAAAAAAAAAAAAAAAAAAAAATATATATATATATATTATCGGTTTTGTATTGTGAAAGTTCCAACAGCTTTCCCATTAGAGCAATCTAAAAAAAAAATCATATATTACACTTCTTACAAGAAATACTTACACTCAGGACTTTAAGGACAAAAAATGCAGTATTTAATCTCAGCACCATTAAAGCATAATATCATGCATTCTTTATTCTTAGGTTTGGATTATGCCAGCAAGGCCTTAAAATTAATAAATTTGTTTTTATTTTACATTTTTTTAAAATGTGTATTGCACATTTGTGAATTCTACAAATGTTTGTATGTGTTTTTTTTGTTGCATTAAAACAACCACAGTGGCATAATCTTAACAAACTGGCATTTAAAGGGTTAAAATCCTGAAAATGAAAAAATAAAAACAAATATGGTAGGTTATGATCAGAACTGATGTTGGTAAAAAGATCTAGGTCAGTGAAAGCGGAAAAAATATTCATACAGTATATAATATTTTTATGACAGTTTTTTGACATTGACATTTTTGTCCTCTAAGGACCTCTGTGTAACTTTAAATTGACACACAAGGCTTAAAGGGATAGTTCACTGCTGGCAAGATGGTGTTTTAATGAAAGTTGGCTGTCTAGAAATGTTTTTTAAAATTTATTTATTTTTTCATCTGGCAGATTTTTGCTGACAAATAAACATTGATATCTTGGTGCAGGTAACACAGAAAAATAATACCAATAGTTTATTTACTTACACCACCGACATTGTTACAATACAAGGCCGGTTGAAAATTGACAAACTTACCCATTAATAGTACGGCAAAATGCTTGATGTGTTGTGAGCCTACATTCAGTATTCTGTAGTGGCTTAATGGCCATAACAGGCTTTTCGTCCCGTGAGCTCTTTGCGTTCAAACGTGCCTCTCTAGAGCACATGAAACAGGCCACTGACTGAGAGCTATTCATTATTTAATCAAACCTGAGTGTTCAGAGTTCAAAACAGCAACCGTGTGTGCTGAATAATGCTGCCCTTATTAATTAATAAAGTGTTTTTGGGGGTCTTTCGTGAAGAATGGAAGTATATAAATAAGTGAAACAGAATGATCCACTCTTTGATCACTGGATCTATATGTGTGTCTGCTTCTAAGAGCTTTCTGGCCGAATCCAGTATTCTGTTTAAATAATGGCTGTTTTAATAGCGAAACATCAGTGAATGTCTCTCGTATGCCAAAGAATGTTTTTAGATGGTTCGTTTTGTCAGAGTATTGAATCTTTTGCAGTAAAGTGTATGTTGCCTGTAGGGGTGTCGGAATTAATCATTGCATTGGATGTGGACGATTCTGCATCGATGCACTAATAGACCATAATCGATTATAGCCTACTGACGTCATCCGCATACGCGCTTGTCACGTGAGTATTAAAAATGCACTCTATTTTTAAAGGGGTCATATGCTGCGATTCAAGTTTTCCTTCTCTTTTGAGTGTTAACGAGCTGGTATCATTTTTTCTTCTTTCGGAATAGATAAGATCCCTAAAGTTGCTCTAGATAAAGATTGCTCTAATGAGCAAGAGATCTACCCCTACTTGCTCGTGTAACACTGATGTTTTTGGTCAAACTCTTTAAGTATGAGTGATTACAGTAATTAATGAATGCTTATATCTTCTTTCTTTTCATGTCTTTTCTTTTGTGATGGGATTGCATCTTTCTCAGCTGTCTCAGGTGAGCTTGCATCTGTTTCCACATACAATGACACACCTGTGTCTCCTGTGCAACTGACACCATTCGCTATATTGTTACTCGAACCCCTCAGGAAGCCCTGGATATGAAACACTGTCATGCAAGATGACATATTTCTGCGTTTGTCCCAGTTTGTACAGGAACCATTTTTCAAGACCTTATGGAATCAGAATTAGGAGTGTTGTGGCTTTTTTGGGGCCATCTATATACAAGTGTACTGATAAATTATCAACAAAATTAAAATGACATATCTTTGACACATTTAAGGCAGTCTTTTTTTTTTCTTGGCAAAATATATACATATTTATTAAAAATATATTGATGACAATCATCTTGAACTCAGGGCTGTAGTCAGAATCCTGTCCAATCAAATGCGGTCTAGAATAATAAAGTCCCTCACACTTGGGTTTTTACTGTTTTTGTTACATAATAAAATAGTAAGATTAGAATTTAGAAGAAAAACTAAAACCTTGGCAACTAATTTAAAATGTTAAAATATGAAAAGTCTATACTAAGACTGAAATAAAAATAAAGCTAAATAGAAATACTTTAAACAAACAAAATAAAAAAAGGATAAAAAGGACATGACATAAAATGACAAAAATGTAAACTAAAATATAAACTAAAATGTATAAATATCAAAACAAAATATATTTATAAACTATAAACTATAAAAAATATGAAAAACTGCAAATACTAAAATAAAAACTAAAAATTAAAAAATATTAATAAATACTATAATATTATAAAAAATAATCTTAAAACAACACAGTTCCCACTAATACCCCATCTGACAAACAATTGGCTATTTAAAAAAAAAAACAACAAAAAAAAAGCCCAACCTGCTCTTAAACTTTCCTGTTGATAAAACTAAAATATAAAATAAAAACTGTAAAGATAAAATAAAAGCAAATTCAAATATTAAAAAAAATACTGACAAATATGAAGCTGTAATAGTTATAAATTAATGCTAAAATAACACTATTCCCATATATCCCTCCGTTGGCAATAAAATTACAAAAACTGAAAATATAAAATAAATCCAAAGTATTATAATTATTAAAATAGTATATAAATAATAATATTAAAGTAACACTGCTCCCACTAATGTCTTCTGCACTAACTAGACTGATTTCATTTACATTTTTATTTCTGAAAAATTTTATCATTAAAACAAAATAAAGAAAAAAGACAAGCCATTCGTCATGTCCTGCTCCAACTTCCTGTTTCAGTAGTGCTCATCAAGCATGAGTCTTGATTGATATTTTGGGGAAGATTGAGGTGGTTTAATTTGAGCTCTTTCTAATAGTCTTGCTAAAGTCCAGTATCATTTTTCTACAGTTTGACATCGGCTCACCATAAAAGAGGAATATTCTGGAAATCTGTAATCCCTCATTAAAAATGTAGAAATCTGCAAAATGCATTATTGAAGGAATGGAGCTCCCGAGCCACTGACTATGCAGTGGAGATGTCATGTCTCTGATTCCTCTTGTTCTACCTTTAAATATATTAAACACACAGAAAGCTCCACCTCAAACTCCCTACGAACCGCTACAGAGAAGGCAAACAAGTCATCGGCCTGAGTGGTTGGATGAGAAATAGAGCGTCTTCCTTTGGGGAACGGCAAGTTTGAGATTGAATTACACAAGCTTTTCTGAGAGCAAGTGTGTACCACTGCACAGAAACATTGGACGTGTTTGAAACGGCGCTTTGCTGTTATACAGTATAAGCAAAAGAGCCCAGTTCTTTCAGAAGTATACTGTTCTGGTTTTCTCAAGTCTCCATGAACAGCAAGTTGAAATAAACCGATGTCCTTTCGAATCTGAATCAAAGAACAACGCCATATGGGGCCTCATGCCCTGCTCAGTCTCATGTGTAGACTGCTCAAGTTTCTTCATCAACCAGATAGACTAAGACTGTGTTGTTGTTTTAAAATTCTCATACTGTTTAACCATGGGATGGAAAATGAATGCTCGCTGGGACTGTCTTTCATTAAATTTGGACATTTCAACTAGAGCCCGACCGATATATCGTTTTGCCGATATTATCGGCGATATGAGCCTGTTGCCGATATATCAGTATTGGCGAATATGCCGCCGATATGAATTTTTTTTTACAGAACATATAATGCAAATAAAATGCTTGAAATTGTGTAATTAATTAGTTTGTCCTCCATTGTTTGCTACTGGCAACCTGAATGAAACGCTTTAAAGCTTAAATGTATGGAATACCATTGAAAATTTGAACGGCCATATCTCCGTAACGGCGCAGCAAATCCGCACCAAATTCGGGGGATCCCTTCATCTCGAGGAACACTCTCGAACGCGAATCAAGTGTACGTCTAGAGGCCCGCTTTCGAATGAGACCACCCCCGCGTTGATAAGCCGCCGGGGTTGGAGTTACGTGGGTTAAATTGTGGCGGAGCCGACCCATGATAAGCATCCCGGGGGGTACCGACGTGTGAGGGTGGCGTGCGAGAGGGCTCCTCGAGCTGAAGGGATCCCCCGAATGGTGGAGATTCCGCGCGTGTTCGCAAGCTAGTGGACACCTGCCACACTTTCATTTCAGTAAGGAGGTCTCTTGTTCAGGCAGCAGTATTCAAGCGTTGTCTTATTCGACCGTAAGTGGACTTCACATGATATTCCGCCATGATTTTAGTTCCAAGGGAATATACACGTTACATTCAAAGGGCATTAAAGTGCGCGAGAGTGAATTTATATTGTATTTATTGACAGAGGTATATTATGTCCCACTTCACCTTTCGTTTTGAAGTGAACTAAACTGTAACCAAAGGAATAAAGTTGAATTGAATTGAATTGAATTAAAGTTGAATAAACTTCAACTTTTCTGTTCAGTGCACTGATGTCAGACTCTTTTTGGATTATAAAGTTTATTGTTAAATTGTTAAATGCCCTGCCTCCATTACGTATCTCTGTCACGTCATTATAAGTGTTTGATACCACATTTGAGTGATCATTGCAAAAAATGTGTTTATGTATATTTATTCTGTTTATGTATATACTGTATTTTATATATAGTACCAGTCAAATGTTTGGACACAAGAATGGGAAAGTGTCCAAACTTTTGAATGGTACTGTACTATAATATACACAAAGAATATCGGCCGATATATCGATATCGGCCTTTTTTTTACTCCCTAATATCGGTATCAGTATCGGCCCCAAAAAAACCCATATCAGTCGGGCGGGCTCTAATTTCAACACTAAATCAGTGGTGGCATTTAGGAGTAGAGATTTCATAAATGTTGTATATACAGGATCTTGTAAATATCTGCTCATTTATGTTGCACTGAGTATTATTAGTATTATAAAAAAAAAAAAACAACAAAAAAAAAAAAAAAAAAAATTCTGTAAACAGGTTGTTATTTTTATGTTGTGGTTGAGATACATACCCTACCATTTATTGAATGGTAGTTTATTATTTATAGTTTATTGAATGTTATCTAAAAAAGTCTAATTTATTTAATCTAAAATGCAGTAAAAACTGTAATTTTGTGAAATATTATTCCATTAAAAACGTTCTATTTTAATAGATTTTCAAATGTAATTTATTCCAAGTCTTCAGGTCGTGATCAGTATTATAGGTGCTAAGTTATTATAATGGTTATGATTAGACGTTAAAACTAATTTGCTGCCAAAGTTTGTGGAAACTTTTTTTTTTCTTTGATGAATATATAGTTCAAAAGAACAGCTTTATTTGAAATAGAAATGTTTTGTAAAATAATAAATGTCTTTACTGTCACTTTTAAACAATTTAATGCATAGTTCGCTCTACTCTATCCAGTAAACACACACTACCCAAAATAATATGAATACGATTATATCATGGGTTTTGCATAACATTACCCAGCACAACTGTTTTTAACATGATAATAATAAAAGTCTTTTTTTTTTTTGAGCAGCACATCAGCATATTAGAATGATTTCTGAAGGATCATGTGACACTGAAGACTGGAGTAATGATGCTGAAAATTCAGCGTTGCATCACTGGAATAAATTTAATTCTAAAATATATGACAATATAAAACCTATATTTTAAATTGCAATGATATTTCACAATATTAGTGTTTTTACTGTATTTTTGAGCACACAAATGCAGCCTTGGCGTTCATTCAAAACAAAAGCATTTATAATATTGTCTTATCAGGTGCTGTGTGAGGACCGTCAGTCTCCTCCATTGCTTGGTGTCAATGGCTCCAGTGAGGACAAGTTGTTTCGCAGCAAGAGTGCTGATATGGAGGAATCCACAGAGAAAGAACAGATGAGGAAGATGCTTTCTGAAGGGTAAAACATTCAGATATCCATGATACCCATTTGCTTTTATGATGATTCAGTCTCCTGTTCGTGATATCTAATATAAAACGTTATTTGGAGACAAGCTGTTTAAAATTGTAATTATTTGATGTATTTTGTCATTTAAATGAACCACACTGGCTCACTCAGATGCACGTGAATCTAATCAATCTGCCTGGCGTACTTTTCCTCCTCAGTAGTTTTCTGGGGTAATTGGCAGTGAGTTTAACGTCAAAAGTTTTACGGATTCAAGCATGATGTACTTCACCATACAAACACAACACTGAATACGCCGATGCTGAAAACATCACAAAGCCACAGTGTTCAGGAAATAAATAAGATGAGATTAAAGAAGCTGTTAAAACATGCTTCTCCTTTAAATCTGAAAGCTGGCAAGGGACATCAGTAATCTTTTGCACACAGCTTGTTTCTGATTTTCTTGTTATAAAGGTAACATAAAAGAAATTACATTTCAAATGCGTTTACCATCTGCTGCCGTTCGATGAAATCCGTCTTTGCCTCAGCTTCCAGAAGGAAGGACCGAAGTATAATTGAAACCCAGATGTTGGTTTGTTCACAGGTCGATATGCGAGAGGAACTCGGAGGCCGAGCTGTTTTCTCTTCGGGACAGCAACGCTAAGCTGATGGCCGCTCTTCATGAAGCTAACAGCAGCATTGATCAATGGAAAAAACAATTGGCCGAGTATCAGGAAGAAACAGATCGCCTACGAGAGCAGGTGAGGAACGTTAAAGACAATAAAAGACACTACACTCTTAAAAATAAGCCTGGGGTTAATTTTTGCAGAGATGCCATAGAAGAACCATTTTAGAGAACAGTTATTAAAAGAACCCTTTTTTCGCAATGTAAAGAATCTGAAGAACCTTTAATCTAAAGAATATTTTATACTTTTGTACCATGGAAAAGTTGCATGGATGTTAAAGGTTCTTCATTGAACCTTTAAGATGAAACTTTAAATAATCTTTATTTTTAGAAGTGCTGGCAAAACCTTTTTTTTTCTTTTTTTCTCTCGGGTGCTGCAGTGATTTTAGGCTATTTTGCTTCTAAAACTTTTTTTTTTTTTCAGAAAGCATTCAAAACATTTAAGTGTTTATTTTATTGGTTTATCTATAGATTCATTACGGGACTTAATTTGAAGGACGTGCTCAAAAGAGGTTTTAAACCAGAAATCTCCACTTCATTAGCACTTACATCATCAGCAGATGTTAGTTTATTTCTATTAGATTCTAAAAGTGTGTACAGCGTGGGGTATGTGTGTGTATTTGTTATTTAATATAGTGCTGGGCGATATGGCAAAAAAAAAATCATATCTCAGTATTTTTTTTTTTTGCCTGAATTGTGATATATATTAATGCAACTGCATGCCGTATTTTTTTAATGAAAATAAAAAAGCTGAAAAAAATCTTAACTGGAAAAACTTTTAGTGCGTTTATATAGTATTAAGCCTCAAATGTCAAACATACATCAGATTGGTTTCTTTAAATTATAAAAAAAAAACGTAAAAATATGAATGGTATGATAATGTTATACTAAAACTAAAATTAAAAAAACCTTTAAGATAACATGTAGAAAGAAAAAAAAAACGCATCTTAAGCACGCAGAATAACATAAGTGGACTTTGAACGATTAATTGCGCTTTGAACGATTACTTAAATTTGTGGCATCCATAATTGTAATCGCGAATAGAAATTTGATTAATTGTGCAGCCCTACTATCTATATTCGATATATCATGTATGTAGATTGGTATTTAATCAAATCCTGCCCAAAATTGTCCAACAAACAATGTACTTATTAAAGGCTATGAAAACAAATAAAGTGAATGCAACCATATATAGACTATACTGTATATTATGTGCAAAAAAAGGTTAAAATCACATTACATAATAGCATTGTATCATTACAATCTAAAAACAAAAAGAATGCTTTTTAAAGTTAAACTCGCTGAACTAAGAATGAAAATAAATAAAAACAAGCGCAGACTAATTGTATTAGGCTGCTTTGATTACCCCCATTACAGTCACTTTATAGTTAGTGCTATCATATAAATACACTTACTTATAGGTTTAAACTTCTACATATGGCACATTTATTGTCCAACAACAAATATTTTAGCAAATTATATATTTTAGTCATAATTATTGCACTCCTATTCTATTGTGCTCTGTCTGTTTGGCATGCATGTGCATGGCGGCGCTCGTTCAGAAACATATCCATGACTTTCTGACATTTACAGATGGAAAATATACCTGTGAAATATAAGTTATGCACTGAGGAAAGCAGCACATCTCAGACGCATTAAACAGTGCAAGTGGCCTGTCAGAGCATCTGATGGGGCAACCGCTTTAAACTACACGTGTTAACTATATCTTACGAGCTATTTTAAAGCCCTTAATATAATTCATGTCTTATGTTTAGGACAAATTGGATTATGCACTTGCCTTGCAGCAGCTCACTCTGTGTCTGCCGCTATTTTTCAGATGTGCTCGTATCAAACTACAGGATATCACCCTCAGTCAAAACCTTTAACTCTAATATGTTAGCAAAATAAAACAAGAATTTTGAACTTGGTTTTATCCAATGATCAGATTTTTTTGTTCTGTATTCAAATGCATACTTAATCAGATAATCCCTTTTTCATATACAAACCCGATTCCAAAAAAGTTGGGACACGGTACAAATTGTGAATAAAAACAGAATGCAATGATGTGGAAGTTTCACATTTCAATATTTTATTCAGAATACAACATAGATGACATATCAAATGTTTAAATTCAGAAAATTTATCATTTTAAGGGAAAAATAAGTTGATTTTAAATTTCATGGCATCAAAAAAGTTGGGACAAGGCCATGTTTACCACTGTGTGGCATCCCCTCTTATTTTTATAACAGTCTGCAAACGTCTGGGGACTGAGGAGACAAGTTGCTCAAGTTTAGGAATAGGAATGTTGTCCCATTCTTGTCTAATACAGGCTTCTAGTGGCTCAACTGTCTTAGGTCTTCTTTGTAGCATCTTCCTCTTTATGATGCGCCAAATGTTTTCTATGGGTGAAAGATCTGGACTGCAGGTTGGCCATTTCAGTACCCGGATCCTTCTTCTACGCAGCCATGATGTTGTAATTGATGCAGTATGTGGTCTGGCATTGTCATGTTGGAAAATGCAAGGTCTTCCCTGAAAGAGACGACGTCTGGATGGGAGCATATGTTGTTCTAGAACTTGGATATACCTTTCAGCATTGATGGTGCCTTTCCAGAAGTGTAAGCTGCCCATGCCACACGCAACACCATACCATCAGAGATGCAGGCTTCTAAACTGAGCACTGATAACAACTTGGGTTATCCTTGTACTCTTTAGTTCGGATGACATGGCGTTCCAGTTTTCCAAAAATAACTTCAAATTTAGATTCGTCTGACCACAGAACAGTTTTACACTTTGCCACAATTCATTTTAAATGAGCCTTGGCCCACAGAAAACACCTGCGCTTCTGGATCATGATTAGATATGGCTTATTTTTTGACCTATAGATTTTTAGCCGGCAACAGCGAATGGCACAGTGGATTGTGTTCACCAACAATGTTTTCTGGAAGTATTCCTGAGCCCATGTTGTGATTTCCATTACAGTAGCATTCCTGTATGTGATGCAGTGCCGTCTAAGGGCCCGAAGACGGCACAGTATGGTTTTCCGGTCTTGACCCTTACGCACAGAGATTGTTGCAGATTCTCTGAATCTTTGGATGATATTATGCACTGTAGATGCTGATAACTTCAAACTCTTTGCAATTTTTCTCTGAGAAACTCCTTTCTGATATTGCTCCACTATTTTTCGCTGCAGCATTGGGGGAATTGGTGATCCTCTGCCCATCTGGACTTCTGAGAGACCCTGCCTGTGTGTTTCGTTGTGAAAGTGAAACAACTTTGTTTGGTCTCCAAGAGGACACAACTAGAAATCAGTGGTTAAGTTGTATTTACAACAATGTTCCAGAACAGTTCAACTCAAGTATTCAGATGTGTGCAGCACTTTTTATGGAGGACCATTTCCTGGGAGAGTAGACTACAATGCCGGCTGTTCTGACACAGACTGTAAGTAAGTTTTTCATATTTAAAGGATTTGTCACTGATGATTCAAACGCGAGTTTGAGCAGTGTAAAGTAGCGCTTGTTGTTTGTCATTTCTCCAATCACAAATGCAGACATGGTTTTATGTTTACAAGGCGCGATGCAACGCGTAAAAAGACAGTATCAATCATTATAATCCGTAATGTCCCCACTGAATGCAACAAATGCCTCGTTTATAATGGGTTTTAATGTTTTTGTATCATCGCTCCAGCCAGTGTTCTTTTATATTAAAACTTAATAAAAAATTGTTTAGTAACACAGTTGTGTAAGACACGAACCAAAACATTGCATTAATGTGTTATCAGTCCTTTTACACATATTTTGTGTACTATCAATTTTAAGAGTGTATGGTTTATAATGCATGCAGATTATATTTGAAAGTTGTTAAGCTAAATCAATGAGTTTATTAGGATGCTTTATTCTTTCTATAGACTTATACTTTAGACATGTAGAACATATCCGCGTTTATGTGTAGGCTGGTCAAAATTGGTCAGTCGTGACTCGCATCCGACATGAAGGATCAATGCATAAAAATGGGACCATAAACATTATTAACTAAAATGAACAAAAGACAATAATCACCGATATGCGTTCACACAGATAACTTTATTTGAATGTTTCATTGGTATAACATGACACTGAGTTGTTAGAAAATAAATGCATAGAGACGTACTGCTTGACGTCAGGAACTGATAAATCGGCTTTTTGAACCGGTTCAATGAACCGATCTGTCCGAAAAGAACCGGTTCACAGAAATTAATCGGACTTTGCATCACTAACATCACTAAATTGTAACATCGCAACAGGGACGGACCGTATACTTCACAAATAGTGCGGAGATGTGAGTCTTTTTATATAGGGTATCCGAGCGTGCATATAATCAGAAGTCCAACGATTTAGAGCGCTGTCATGTATGTGTATTTTGGGATATGGACCCCGGTGGCCATGTTTGAAGTCTGAGGTGTATGCTGGGTATTGTAGTTCCCTGACCAGAAGGTCGGTAGCGTTTGAATGCAGTTTAGTACACGTGTTACATTAACATCTTTGTAAAAAAAAAAAAAAAAAAAGATTGTTAATATTTAGACTCAACAATTATATTCAGAATAATATGATATACCTATGTAAAAAGACTTGACATGACATGTGTAATGGATCAGGCGTTGTTGTGTATTTCGTGAAAAGCATTAGGAGTGTTGTGTGTTATTGAAAATCAACACTGTCTTTGTCTTAAGAAAAAAAAGTCAAAACAGTCTCATTGGTAACAGTAAATAGTTCAGTCTGTCTTCATAATGAATACGGAAACCATCATTACCCATTCCTGAGAGTTGTGTTGTGTTAGACAGGGTGTTTCAAGACCCAAAGGGCGTATGTTGTTGTTCTCTACCTCTGCAGTCTTATTTCATTAAGCGGGACCCGTATTAGGATGACGGAGACGGTTAGGCAAGGCAGGGCATGTTGATTTATATAGTGACGTTCAACACAATGGTAATTCAGAGTGCTTTACATAAAAGGATGTAAAATAATCATTTAAAAAATCACAACAATAAAACAAGGAATTAAACAACTTTAAAAATGATTTAAAAATAGATTTTAAATTAATTAAAACAGTTAAGAAAATAAAATGGTTATACATAAAATACAGTCCAACCAGTTCGGACGTAGCACAGTGCTCATTAAATGTGGCTAATGTTTAGCACATCTGATCTCTTCTGGAAGATGATTCCAACTGCAGGTGGCATAATAACTAAAAGCACATTACCCTTGTTTTGTGTGAACCCTCGGTATTTCTAAATGACTCGATCCTAATGATCTGAGTGGTCTGTTAGGTTTATATTCAGCGAACATATCTGCAATGTATTTAGGTCCTAGGCCATTGAGTGATTTATAAATGAGTAAAAGTACTTTAAAATCAACCCTAAATATAACTGGAAGCCAGTGTAAGGACTGGTGTGATATGCTCAGATTTTCTGTTTCTAGTCAGAATCCTGGCAGCAGCGTTCTGGATGAGCTGCAGCTGTCTAATGGTCTTCTTGGGAAGGCCGGTGAGAAGACCATTACAATAGTACAAATATCCTGCTGGTGATAAAGGCATGAACAAATTTCTCCAAGTCTTGACTAACAAAACATCTAATTCTTGCAATGTATTTAAGATGATAATATGCTGATTTAGTTACAGCTTTGACACGACTACTGAAACTAAGGTCTTTTGAGTATCTGAGTTGGCGTAAACAAGTTCTTGACGTGTTTTTAGTTGTTTGACCCTAGAGTCGAGGTATGCATTCGCCTTGAGAAATTCGTCTTTGCTTCCAAATGCAATGACTTTAGTTTTCTCCTTGTTTAACTGAAGAAAGTTTTGACATATCCAACTGTTAATTTCATCAATGCATCAGCATAGGGAGTCAATGGGGCTGTAGTCATTTGGTGATAAGGCTAGGTAAACCTGGGTAACATCTGCAAAGTTGTGAAAGGCAATTTGGTTCTTTCTCATTATTTGACTTAGTGGGAGCATAAAAAGCCTAAACAAGAGCGGTGCAAGAATTGAGCCTTGTGGGGCTCCGCATGTCATAGACATCCACTTAGACTTATGCTCCCCTATACTCACATAATAACCTCTCCCTTCTAAATATGACCTGAACCATTTGAGTACCATCCCAGAAAGCCAAACCCAGTTTTCCAGTCTCTGTAGAAGTATGTTATGATCGACAGTGTCAAACACAGCACTGAGATCTAGTAGTACCAGCACAGATATATTGCCAGAATCAGAATTTAAGCGAATATCATTTATTATCTTAATGAGCGCTGTCTCTGTGCTGTGATACTGTCGGAAACCAGAATGAAAATTGTCCCGGTATCCATTTGAGATTTGAGTAGTTGTTCAGCTGATTAAAAACTACCTTTTCAATAATCTTGCCTGTAAAAGTAAGATTTGATATTGGTCTATAGTTGCTCAATATGGTGT
Source organism: Sinocyclocheilus anophthalmus (assembly GCA_018155175.1). NCBI lineage: Eukaryota > Metazoa > Chordata > Actinopteri > Cypriniformes > Cyprinidae > Sinocyclocheilus > Sinocyclocheilus anophthalmus. The sequence goes on from JADLZN010011256.1 coordinate 29,706, forward strand.
TATCAAGATTGCTCTTTTCAGAAGGGGCTTAACAACTGCAGTTTTCAGGGACTTTGGAAAAGTCCCAGAAAGAAGTGAAATGTTCACCACTTCTAAGAGATCTGCTTCTAAACAGTTAAACACACTTTTGAAAAAAGATAGCAGGTTGACGATTTAAGGTGCTGTACTATTTCTTCCAAAATGTTGCTATTGTTGTTTGTATGCGAGTGTTGTTTAAGTTATAAGGTTTGAGAAGAAGATCTGTCTAGCTGTGGCTAGTTCCAGCAAGAAGGCTGTCTTTATAGATGCTATAGTGAATTTCAAGTTTTGTCTTCTGCCACATCCGCTCAGCTTTTCTGCATTGTCTTTTCATACTCTGTACTGCTGTTGATTTTCTCCAAGGTGATTGTTAGCGCATGCCTATATTTTTTTGTTTCATCATAAACTAGGTAAGCAGGGACTTTTAATAATATGTTGAACATCTGATAAGTTGGTCAATCACACATCCAGAGTTATATCTTACTGCAGTGCTATAATACATTTTCTGCAATGGTTGTACTTGTTGTTAGAATGCTTCAAATTGGGTCCAGGCTTGTTTTATGAGCATACCATTAATTGTCAAACGAGTCTTAAGTGATATTGTTCACATTCTTTAGAGTTAAACAGGTTATTGAGCTATTTCAGCATCTATACTTGTAATAATGCTTCAAATAATTCCATTACGGTCTAAGCTACAGCTAAATGATAAAACAAACTTAAGAATGTTGTTGGCAGTTTGTGGGAGCTGTGAAAGATGTGTGTGTGTGTGTGTGTGTGTGTTGTGTGTGTGTGTGTGTTGTGTGTGTGTGTGTGTGTGTGTGTGTGTGTGTGTGTGTGTGTGTGTGTGAGAGAGAGAGAGTTTGAATGAAAAATGTTTTAGGTTAAAGATGTGATTTAAATACAAGCATACCTTAGAAACATAACACTGTTTTTCCCCCGAACAAACCGGTTGTTCAACAACAACAAAAAAAGTAAAGTTTTTTTTATTTGATTGATTAATATGATAGAATGACGCTGAATTGATGAGGTTATGTATTTATACTGTTTCATGTACTCGCTGGTTACCTTATACGTATTCAAGAGAAATGTATAAACTCAATTGTTTTAATCAAACTAAAGCTTTTAGTCTGTAATTACAAATATCTTCAAGAGAAAAATCTTTCATACATTCTATTTTCATTTGTCTCAGGACTCTGTTACACAAAAAACACTTGAGTTCTGAGTTGTTACTGTAATATATGTCCAGAACTCTTCCCAAGGAGACAACTCGTCCTCTTTCACACCATTTACTCTATTAAGCATAGATTCGTAAGAAGCAATTTCTCTCATTGCACTCGCTCAATCCTTCAGTTCTGGGGCTTTCACTGTCTTCCAGCATCTCAAAATAATCCTACTAGCCATTGTAATGCATACCATTATAACAGAAAGTACACGCTTAGAAACATTTGGTAATTGAGAAAATGCCCTGCCTTGGAATACAACCGGACACACGAACCCCAGATGGGGAAACCCCCCGGATGTGGGAACTGACCATAAAAATCTACAAAAACATTCCTCAGGACTTCATTTATGGTTTTGTCATCCTCGGACATGGTCAGACATCTGAACAAACATCATATTTTTCCCCTGGAACTCAAAGGTCACATCTGGATATCTAACAGGTCACAGGGTTAACACGACGTGGGTGGTCGCAATGTGGGTGGGCTGTGTGGGGGAGGGGAAAGGTCAAAAGGTCAAAGCCATAAATCAAGGGTCATAAATCATTTTTGTCATTAGGTGAATGGTATAGACTACTAATATCAAATGTCTTTTAAAGCCCAAGGCAACGGTGTGAAAGAACCCAAACTCTGAAATATAAAAGCTACAGTATATCAGCTGTTCTGACTTTTGAAACCATATTTGTATTGCTAGTTACCTTATCTGTCAACCACAAATTTCTGTAAGGTAGAACGTGATCAGTTTTTCAGTTAATTGGAGCATTAGGACAGTAACAGGAACTGGGCAATTAAATCCATGTGCATTAAATATTACTGAACTAATATTTGTAGTGCTAATAATTAAATAAGTTATTTCTGAGCTCACTAAAGAAATGCACAGATATTCTGATGTTTGACGTGTAAATCCTAGTAGATTTTATTCCAGACTTTTTAAATTGAAGTAAATTCAGATTTTGACTTTTTTTGTGTCTGTTTGTTATTCCCATTTCTGTGCTCTTTCTCAGCTCTGGTTTAGCCTTGAGTCATGTGCTTGTGTTGGAATGTGAGAGATCTTTGGCAGCACATCAGTAATGCATCCATCCTGAGATTAATTATTATTATGCAAATCCACGCTGCTTTTACCTTGCATGTCTCATTGCAGAACCTACAACCCCAATTCCATGCTGTGAAAAATGTTAATACAAACAGAAATCAATGATTTGCATATCTCATAAAGCCATATTTTATTCACATTATAACATAGAAAAACATATTAAATATTCAAAGTGCGGAAATTTACAATTTTAAGGGAAAAAAAAATACTTTTAAATTTGATGTCCACAAGGCGACTCACAAATTTGGGACAAGGACAACAAAAGGCTGGAAAAGTAAATGTTACTAGAAACAGCTGAAGCAACTTTTTGCAGCTAATCTGATTAACTGGCAACATGTCAGTATGGTTGGGTATAAAAGAGTATCTTGGAGAGGTAGAGGTTCACCAAATTCTACAAATTATGGAAAAATTTCCGAATAAATCATTGCATTATCTGTTTTTATTCACATTTTACACAGTGTCTTAACTTTTTTAAGCAATGATGTACACAGTAGCTGGTGAAATTTCTCAACCCCACATGAATTTCACATGGTTTGGAACATTTTTTCATGGTAAAAATGTGTGGAATCCCTGTGATCAAATGTGAACTAAGTATATGTATACTATATATATTATATACTAAAATAAGAATATGTGTATATGATCTGGGGAAGTATCAGCATTTGTTTTTTTGAGACTTCATCCTCATTGTTTGCATGCTCTGTGGTTTCAATTACAGTTTCCTTGAATACAGCTGCCTCATTCTGTTTTCCATACAGTAACTTAAGCTAAAATGATATTCTAACAGCCATTTTTCTCTGCATGACTCTCTGCTTATAAGGAGAACAGATTGTTTTGGCCAGAAAAGAGTTGAGGAGATTGTTGCATCTTGTATGACGTACTTTATTTGTATGTGTGTTTTACATTAAAGGGGTCATATGAGTTGTTAAAATACATTATTTTGTGTTTTGGTGTATGAAATGTGTTTATGCGGTTTAAGGTTCAAAAAACACATTATTTTCCACATACTTGTAACGAATCAGCTCATGACAGGAAATAGGATACTAACCAGAACTATTATAATTACTGTCATAGTTAGATTCCTGTATATAGTTAGCTACCCTCTTCAGGGGCAACTGTCTTGTCCCATTCTAAGAACGTTAATTTCCGGTTAAGGAAATACTTTCCGTACTGTACAATTCTCACAAAGTGAGCTTAAATCTATCTGCATGATTAGGTTGACTTGCCGGTTATGAGCAACAATGACACTTCCAAGTGTGAATACAAGTAAGGTTTTATTAACTACATAAACCCTTAAACTAGTCTAACATACTACAGAAACACATAAACTGGTCTAACATACAAACACACACACACACACACAATACAGTGTATAGGAAGGTAAGTTTAACTCAGCACAGAAAGAGGCATAAAGAATGTATTTTATGGAACACTTTGCATATTCAGCATATCTAAAACCTGAGGGAAAACGTCAGGTTCTTAGTTCAAACAAACCTTGTAAAAGGTGTAACTGATACTTAATGCATCAATTAATAAGACTAGGTTTGATACTTGCGAGTCTCGGCTGTCTGAAAGAGATTCCGGATGCAATCTTAAGGCTTCCCTTGATCTTTTGCTGAAGTTAGTTGATGAGAAAGAACCAGTTCTGAGTCAGAAAATCTTGTGAAATGGAACGGACAAGGCCGAAGAAAGGCCTAGCACAATGCTTTGGTATCCTGCGTTTTCTCACATCTTCATCTTTGCTTCTGACCGATCCACCGACTGGGGCGGGTCCCTGGAGTCGGGCCTTTAAGGTCGGAGAAGATCTTCGCCTTTCAAGATGGGCTTGTCCAATTAGAAAGGCCGGAATCCCAAGTGGGCGGTTTGAGATCCTGGGGAGTTTATGACTCGTTGTGTGGAAACATGGTACTTTAGTATCTGTAACTTGAATCGAAAATACTAAAGATTCTCATGACACTAATTTATTGCCTATGTACCAACATATAATATACACTCCTGTTTAGATCATCAGAAGGCGAATTCATAGATACTAAACACGGTATATGTAAGGTTATATGAATGAGTGGTTTATTGTAAGCATGAATAAAATATTCTATAATACAACAGATTAATACAAAACAGCAATAATATACACAATGGCCTGAAGAATGTGTGTGTTCATTCAAATAAAGTTTTTTCTATGAATTAACTAGAACACAGTCTATTTCTACTCTGCTTTTCCTTGGGACAAAGTGTGGGCTATCCTTCTCACATTCCTGGGGTGTCATAAAACCAGTGATATCATGATTGGTTGTCATGGTGACCAAGGGGGGATGGTGTTCATCAGAAATCCTGGCATCCAGTTTATTGTGTGAGGGGACTGTGACGATTTGTTAATCTAATGAATAATTGATTTGTTAAATCAAATAAAAATTAGTGTGTCAGATTGGTCGAGACGCTACATACTGTACATGATTGTTTCACCTCTATGCCCCGCCTTTCTGAAACGCGTCGTTTTTACAAGCTCATCGGTCTTAAAAAGCGAGGTGTACTCTGATTGGCCCCCCCGATCGCTCAGCGTTACGCCACTTACCATATTGTGATGCCTTGTCCCGGCCGGGGCGATGAGACAAAAACATTAAAACCCATTGTAAACGGGGTATTTGTTGCATTCAGTGGGGACATAATTACTGATTATAATGACTTATACTGTCTTTTTACGTGTTGCGTTGCATCGTGCCGCGTAAACATAAAACCATGTCTGCATTTGTGATCGGAGAAATGACAAACAACAAGCCCTACTCTACACTGCCAAAAACTCGCATTTGAATCATCAGTGGCAAATTCTTTAAATGAAAAACGTACTTACGTGAGTCAGAACAGCCAGCATTTTAGTCTACTCTACCAGGATCAGGAAACGTCCTCCATAAATTGTGCTGCACACATCTGGATATTTTGGTTAAACTGTTCTGGAACAGTGTTACACGACTTAACCACTGATTTCTAGTCGTGTCCTCTTTTGGAAGACCAAACAAAGTAGTTTCACTTTCACAACGAAACACACAGCGACTTGAGTGAGCGTCGCCTTCTGTCTTGAGAACGGCGTGGCCGGCGGATTCGATGAAGGAGTGTCTGGCAGGCTTGCGGCCAACCACATGTGACGACCCCGGCTGGACTCCGCTTCGTCCACGGTGAAAGCCGATCCGGCGATCCACAGCGCAAAGCTGATGTATTCCCTCAGCGAACAGCACAGATCAACTCTAGGCATGACAAAGCAGATATCGCCTCTTTTGGAAGACCAAACAAAGTAGTTTCAGCTTTCACAAAGAGAAACACAGAGGCTCGACTGGCGGCCGGCAACAATACTACAGCCGAATAAAAGTTACGCCTTCTTTCTTTGCGTGAACATTTGGGCGGTGTTATGCAAATCTTCCCACATCGTGACGTAGACATGTGGGGGCGTGTTAGAACTAGCAGTTTTAGATAGGCGTTGTTGACTCTTAATTTTTATAAAGAATATCTCTTTGTATTTGAGTCTTTAGTCTTTGCAACTTTACAGATCTTCCTTATGCACCAAGAACTTGTAACACTCCAAAGAGAAAGGAAAAATTGTAATTGCATCATATGACCCCTTTAATATAGTAATTGAAATAGTTACACTACTTATAACATTTTAAATAGGGTAACTTGTAATCTGTCACCTATTACATTTCCAAAGTAACCTTCCCAACACTGGACTTCAGATATATTAAAATATAGTGCACAGGATGTATGGATCATTCCCATTTATATTTTATTTATTTGTATTTTTAATTTTGTGGTGCTTTTACATAATTTTGGTGAAGTGTTGTCAAGGATGAGACCACATGTGAAACTGACAGCATATTTTTCTTCATTCCAAGAGATGTTTCCTCATAAAAGCAGGTCTGGGACACATTTAAAACCAACAAAACTTCCTGCTAAACCACATTTGGTACAAGAGCAACTTAGAAGGTAAGCAACATCTTTCTCTTTAATGTTATGCTCCATAAACTATATTTTCAATTTGAGCAATTTATGCTTACCCTGTGAATTAATTAGAATCTAAAAAAAACAACAACAACACTATGTTTTGTTCTTTGAAGGTTACAAGTTAAGATGACACAATATAATAAAGAAAAATTCCAATCAAGTAGGCGTTATAATGGTTTTCTATTGTAATAAGTTTTAAAATGTAAATATTCTAGAATGACATTGGTGTTTATACTAATGTGTGACGCTCTAATAATGCTCTCTCCTTACAGAAGAAGGACTCCTATCCTACATTCTGGTTTTTATCTCTGACTTCATTATGAGACTTTCTTTGGTTTCACAACATCTGCTGGTGTTCATATCAGTCCTTTCACTCAGTATGGCCGTGTTCCTGTTTGATATTTAGTGTTTGTAAAACACGGCAAAAATACTATTTAAATATGAATCCAGCATTTTCTGCGTGTCTTTGTGTATGTAAATGGCACAGACCCGCGGTTTCGTTTACTACACACATACTGAAGCGCGCAGTGTTTTCAGCATCTGCTGTCTCGCTAAATGGAACCATAAATACATGAACAACAGTCAGTGTCTGCGCTATTACAAATAATTTATATTTTAAAAAATACCAAAAACAGCAGAATTACAAGATGGAAATATAGACTAGAAAGATATTTAAACTTGCTCTGCCCTTACGTCCATGACATTGATTCACTGCGGAGTTGTTTTGTCAATCTTTCCAGCTCTTAACGCTGAATGTGCTCTTGGATGGTTATACATGATGGGCTAATGTAGAAGAAAAAAACTTTAAATAAATAACTTAAAAAAAAAAAACTAAATAACTTTTTAAAATAAACCCCTTTGTATTGCATTGCATATTGCATGTTCAGGGATGACAGTTTGAGAAGCCGACATGCTATTTATGACTGGATGTAACTTTTCATACTTTGCAGTAAAAGTGGCTCTCCTATTAACTTTATCCTATAAATGCGGCTCTCGTGAAAAAAATAGTGAAGATCACTGGTATAAGGGAACAATATGTTACATTTGTGTAATAAGGGGGTAACAACCAGATATGCAACCTGCAAAGAACTGCGTAAGTGAACTGAAGTTACAGTGTAACTTTTTTGTAGTTATATTGTACCTATTCAGTACCTCCATGTAGGGGAATAATATACAACGTTTGGGGAATAAAGGGGTAACAACCCGTAAAATTACAAATCATTTATACTGGGGGGGGGGTAATATTTTGAAACAGGGTACCTATCAACAATCTTATGTTTGGGAGTGATTTAGAAAGACAATATACTTTTTATAATTTTATATTGGTATTTTATTATAGGCCTAGGTATTTTTTTAACCATTCTATTATTAAAGGATACATGATGGAGATTACTGAACAACAAAACGGTCTGTAAATTAAAGTGGTGCTTGTTCCCCCCTTCTTCCATGTAGTTACAGGGTAAATACAAAACAAATTGGCTCTAAACAATTGTTTTTACAGAGTCATACAACATACATAATATATCAGGTAATATATCAATAAACATATTTAATTCAAATATTGTTTGAAATGTACTATAGGCCTACTGCTGGGTTAAATTAACCCAAAATGTTTTTTTTTTAATTAAAATCACACACAATATGCCAACAGTAACAACACAGGCAATAGATAATAAAAGATAAACATTTATTACACCAGTTCAGAAAAAAGCAAAGCAACTCCATACTTAAACAGCTTATAAAGTTAAACCAAATTCTTTTGAAAAGCCTGATTAAGAACAAAATTAAGATTTTGTTCAATTTGTTCATGAATGTTTTTCACACACTGACAAAGTTAAACTATTATGGCCAAACCATCAAGCAAATAAACACAGTAATAAACACTGAAAATCAAGATTAAACTGTGTATTATAGCGAACTGACAGGATTTTACCATCTTTGATTTTACAGTTTTGATCCACGTCCTCAAGCACCATTTTTACTAGTTCAGTTCCCGGTTTTACCGCTCATCAATCGCTGCTCAATGTTGTTAAACTTTGGACAAACCCTCCAGTTTTAAAGGGTCTGATTATGCGCTAAAAAGACATATTTGTGTATTTGGTGTAATGACATGTGTGTATGCGTTTAAGGTTCAAAAACACATTCTTTCCAATACTGTACATTATTGTTTCTCCTCTATGGCCCGCCTTTCTGAAATGCGTTGATTTTTACAAAGCTCATCTTTCTGAAAAGCGAGGTGTACGCTGATTTGTCAGCTATCCAGTGCATTGTGATTGGTTGAATTCCTCAAGCGTGTGATGGAAATTTTACACCCCTACCATACTGTGATGACCTGTTCGGCCGGAGCGACGCGACAAAAACATTAAAACCCATTATAAACTAGGCATTTGTTGCATCCAGTGGGGTCATAATTACGGATTATAATGATTTATACTGTATTTTTACGCGTTGCGTTGCATCGCAAATAAAACCATGTCTGCATTTGTGATCGGAGAAATGACAAACAACAAGCGCTACTCTACACTGCTCAAAACTCGCCTTTGAATCATCAGAGGCAAATCCTTTAAATATAAAAACCTGTCCATGAGCGCCACAACACCGCTCTCGATTGTCTCAAGCTCCATTCCAGCTTGTCCATTTCGCACTCACCACATTCACTGGTCCAGTTTTAAAGGAACACACTCCAGACAGTTTTAAAGTTGTCCCTCGTCTGCGCTTCGAATAGTTTTCTCCTATTTTCCACACATGTTCCCATCTTAAGCACCGCAGTCACGGATTTCGTCGCACACAGAGCCGTTCACGTTTGAACTTGGGTGACTTGCTGCATGCTCTCTTTCACGTCCTCCACATTCATAACCCAGCACCGTCGGGTTCCTTATTACTATTATCAACCCAAATTGGGTCAAATCAAGTCAGTTTTCTAACCCAACAGTCTCAGAGCATTTGGATTGAAACAATAACCCAGCATGTTTAAAAAGTAGGCCTACACAGTGCGTTTTTGCCAAATCGCTTGCAAATATAAGATTGTTTTTTAGGTCATACATACCTATTCTAATAATATTAGAATAGGTAGCCTACCCCTTAGTTTCAAAATACTTACATTGTAATTTTTACAGGTTTTTACCCCTTTATTCCCCAAACTTTGCATATTATTCCTTTATACAAGGAGGTACTGAATAGGTACACTATAATTACAAAGAAATTCCAAACCGTAAATTCTGTTATTACGAGTCCATTGCGGGTTGTAATCTAATAGCTTAAAAAATTATGTGCATGGATAAATCATTTATAATAAATACTGCAAGATTTCATTTAAAAGAAAATTGACTTTTATTCTATTTTTTTCTTTAATAGGCATTACAACAGCAACAGCAACAACAACTGCAACAACAACAACAACAAAGTCATTGACAGGTAATTGCAGAACTTTAAATTAATGGTATACTTGTAAAAATCACTCACATCTTCATTAGACTTGGTGTTGGACTTCACAGTGCTGATGAGGTACTTTTCTGGCATTGTACGACAAAGCCAGGTCTGGTGTTTATTTCTGAAAAGCACTACTTTTCTCATCTGAACCATAGATTGGGTTCCTATAGAAGGTTCTAGTGTTGAGGTGTTTGAGTTTCTAGTTTGATGACCACAAATGTTTTTTTTTTTTTAAATGGCATTCCCCTCAAAGATATGTATGTGGTGTTTTTTAGCATCTTTTTGGCGACTGTTCAAATGCTTTAATTACAAAGTCAAGTAACGAATCAGCTCATGGGAAATATGAATAATTAACCATAACTAGTTATAATTAATTATGAATATTTTAGATCCGCTGTAGATATTTAGCTGACCTCTCAGGGTCAACTGTCTTGTCAATTCTAAGAACGTTAATTTTCTGGTTAAGGGAAATAACTTTCTTACTGTACAATTCTACAAAAGCTTGTAGCGTAAATCTGCATGGTTAGTGACTCCGGTTATGAGCAAACAGTGAACATGTCAAGTGTGATACAAGTAAGGTGTTATTAACTACATAAACACTTAAACTAGTCTAAAATACACATAAACACAATAAACTTGTCTAACATCCTACATACCACATAAACGGGTCAACATACACATTAACACGCATAACCGTTGGTATAGGAAAGGGTTAAACTTAACTCATACAGAAAAGAGACTAAGGAATTAAGATTATGGAACTCATTTCATATCAGCAGATCTACACCTGAGGGAAACGGCAGATTCTTAGTTCAAACACACCTTTATAAAAAGGTGTAACTGATACTTAATGTATCAATTAATAAGACTAAGTTTGGTACTTGCGAGTCTCGTCTGTCTGAAATAGATTCCTGATGCAATCTTAAGGTTTACAGTTGATCTTTGCTGAATTTGGGTCAATGAAAATAACCAGTTTTGAGTCAGAGAATATTGATTGAAAAGGAAAGGACAAGGCCGAGGCCTGTCCGATCTTAGTGTTTCCGGGAGCGTTCTTCTTTCTCCACATCCTCCAGATAAAAACAACCACCACCGGGTGGGGTCCCTGGCGCGGGGCCTTTAGGTCGAGAAGACCCCGCCTTCTCAAATTGGCTTGGTCCGAATGAATGACTTTCCCGGATCTCAAGTGGAGTTCTGAGTACTGGGCATTTTTATGGCCCTTGTTTGAACGCATGTAAAATTTGCATATGAAACCTCGGATAAAAATTATTAAAGACGTCTAGAACACTATATGTTGCGTAGGGTACACATACAATATACCTCTCAATTAGATCATCCGAATAGACGATTCCATAGGTACTAAACATGGTAGATTTATATATATTGAAGCTGACAAGTGGTGTTCGATTTAAGCGCATAAATTATACAATTCCAAGACAAAATACACTGACAATAAATACCCAAGGACCTGAAATCATGGTGTTTTTCATTCACAGAACGGTTTCTAAGTAAGTAATTAGCAAAGAAACGTCCTTTCCCTGGTGGATTGTTCTAGGGGCAAGGAACGATTTTCTTTCACCTAAAATTCCATGAGGTCGTAAACGTATCTGGTGTAAGTGTTGCTATGGAACCAGGGGCCTGTTCTGCTTCCTGGGGTGTTACAGAGTATTTATTAAATATAGCTAACAAAATATATATATTGTGTTTGATTGGTCCAGACGCTACAACAATGTTCCTAATCAGAATTAAAGACAATAGAGTGAATTTGGGGATTTCATATATATTTTGTCCCACTTTATTGGTGTCTTTAACTACTATGTACTTGTGTCAAAAAATGATTAAGTACAATGTATTTATTGTAATCATGTTGCATTGTGAAACACATTTGCCAGCCTTGGTGGTCTGGTTAGGTTTAGGTTAGGTTTAAGGGTGAATGAAGAAATAAGCTAAGGTCAACAGTTTAATTATAGATGTATTTAAAGAAATTATTAACAGCTGTAATTAAAAAATAAATTTACAACCTGCATTCCGGAAATGTTGGGACATTTTTAAAATTTGAGTAAAATGAAAACTAAAAGAATTTCAAATCACATGAGCCAATATTTTATTCACAATAGAACATAACAAATGTTTAAACTGAGAAATTCTACAATTTTATGGACAAAATTAGCTCATTTCAAATTTGATGCCTGCTACAGGTCTCAAAATAGTTGGGACGGGGGCATGTTTACCATGGTGTAGCATCTCCTCTTCATTTCAAAACAGTTTGAAGATGTCTGGGCATCAAGGTTATGAGTTTCTGGAGTTTTGGTGTTGGAATTTGGTCCCATTCTTGTCTGATATAGGCTTCCAGCTGCTGAAGAGTTTGTGGTCGTCTTTGACATATTTTTTGTTTAATGATGTGCCAAATGTTCTCTATAGGTGAAAGATCTGGACTGCAGGCAGGCCAATTCAGCACCCGTACTCTTCTACTATGAAGCCATGCTTTTGTAATAGCTCCAGTATGTGGTTTTGCATTGTCCTGCTGAAATACACAAGGCCTTCCCTAAAATAGACGTCGTCTGGAGGGGGGAGCATGTGTTGCTCTAAAACCTTTTATGTACCTTTCAGCATTCATAGTGCCTTCCAAAACATGCTGCCCATACCGTATGCATAAATGCACCACCATACCATCAGAGATGCTGACTTTTGAACTGAACGCTGATAACACGCTGGAAGGTCTCCCTCCTCTTTAGCCCGGAGGACACGGCGTCCGTGATTTCCAACAAGAATGTCAAATTTGGACTCGTCTGACCATAGAATATTTTTGCACTTTGAAACAGTCCATTTTAAATGAGCCTTGGCCCACAGGACACGACGGCGCATCTGGACCATGTGGCTTCCTTTTTGCATGATAGAGCTTTAGTTGGCATCTGCAGATGGCACGGCGGATTGTGTTTACCGACAGTGGTTTCTGGAAGTATTCCTGGGCCCATTTAGTAACGTCAGTGACAGAATCATGCCGATGAGTGATGCAGTGTCGTCTGAGGGCCAGAAGACCACGGGCATTCAACAAAGGTCTTCGGACTTGTCCCTTATGCACAGAGATTTCTCCAGTTTCTCTGAACATTTTGATGATGTCATGCACGGTAGATGATTAGATTTGCAAAGCCTTTAAAAACAACGTTCCTCAACGTCAAATTGCAAAGTATTCCACAATCTTTTTACGCACTCTTTCACAGATTGGAGGGCCTCTGCCCATCTTTACTTCTGAGAGACTCTGCCTCTCTAAGGCATCCCTTTTATAGCTAATCATGTTACAGACAATTAATTTAATTAGTTGCTTGATGTTCTCCCAGCTGAATCTTTTCAAAATTTCTTGCTTTTTCAGCCCTTTGTTGCCCCCTTGCCAACATTTTGTTTTGATACTTTTCGGTATCAAATTTGAAATGAGTTCATTTAGTGCATAAAAGTGTAACATTTCTTTTGTTTTAAAAATTTGTTATGTTCTCTATGTTCTATTGTGAATAAAATATTGGCTCATGTGATTTGAAAGTCTTTTAGTTTTCATTTTATTAAAATTTTAAAAACGTCCCAACATTTCCGGAATTTGGGTTGTATGCAATGTAAAAGCTTGCATGTACACATGCATTGGAATAAATTATTAATTTAAATGTTATTAAATAGTAGTTAAAGACACTTAATATAAAGTGAACCCCATATTTTTTATTAAAATTGTGTAAGGCACATGAGTGTGTATTATCCCATTTATGATCATATTGCCAGCACTGACAAATATAAGCAGTTATGTTTCCATCCAAAGTTGTGGGCAAAACTAAAAAATAAAGCATTGTTTCCATCATGTGTTCAAGAGTACATTATTACTTCATGGGAAACTGGCACAAAATATCTGTAATACAAATGGTAGCTGATGCAGACCACTGTTGATTTTTTTCATATATCATAAAATACTTGCTCGTCAGAGCATGCAGACAAAATGCAATAAATGTTGTCATGTCATGTCACATGACTTTTTTGTGCATTGAGGGATTTATTAAATGTGTTTCCATAGTTTATGTAAACAAATGGGACATGAACCAAACTAGAAAAAAAAATTACTTTGACTTGATTGGTCAATTTAGGCAGTTCTTATCACCTATGTTCAAGTGTTTGTTTTTCTAATAAGTTTGTTTTTTGTTGGTAGATATTTGATGCTATAAAAACGGGGTGTGGCGTGATTGACAGCTGTGTTATGTTTGAATCTGCGGGAGTTTGGTGAAAATTTCATTTTTCTACCGTACATCTTTTTTTTCAGTCTGTTGGTACAATTTGAATTATTTAATCAGCTCTTAAATCTAGCGGTTTTTTTTCACTTTAAATCAGACAGAGATAAAGAAAGAAATTATTATTTATTGTTTATTATTTAAAGAAAGAAATTATCAAGCAAGATTAAGGGATTCTGGATTTTTTTTAACTCCACCCCTAGGTAGATATCATGCCACAAGTGTGTGATATGAATAGTAATTTCAATAATTAATTTTTCTAATTTTTAATGGTTTTACAGACCCCTGCTACAAATACACTGTTCTGGATGATCCCTGGAGATCCCCAGACAATCAATATCCATATCCAACCTCAGTTATGTGTGACGGTTTTGTCAACTGGGACGGCTGGTATCGTCTCTTCATTCATGGTCAGAGTGCTCAGATGTCAGACACATGTGTTCCTTGGCTTAGTTGTGGCACTTATATTACACTGTGGCTGAACGGAGCACATCCAAAAGTTGAGGATGGAGTGGTGACCCGTGCTGTCTGCGGTACCGTGACGAATAACTGCTGCCATTTCCAACCAAATTCCATTAAAGTTAAAGCCTGTCCAGGAGGTTATTATGTCTATGAAATTGTGAGACCAACTGTCTGCTATGAAGCATACTGTGCAGGTAAGCTTATTTTGCATTCACCCATTAATGTATTTGTGTAATATATTACATCTATGAGTTTGTCAGTCTGTTTTTGGCATACTGTGGAGGTAAATACAATAACATCCCTTTTGTACATGTGTAATTCATCTGTTTAATAATGATATTTATTACTTTTTTTGTGCAAAAGTTAGGAGCATCAACAATTCTACCGTCACTCCAGAGTCAACCTTGGCAGGTAATGTAGTCTGCTCTGCCCTCTGACTGCTAAGTTATGACGGCATGCATCATGAAAATCTGTGTCATTTAATAGGGTCCTGTTTTCGTCTGTGGGTAAAGACTGTAGATAAAACAAATTTGAAATTTACAAATGCAAACATAAAATGTATATTTTGATATTTCATTTTACTGTATTAACTTCAGTTAAATAAATTAGTTTGAATAAATAAAACAAAACACATGCTCAATCATTACACTATAGACTGTATATAGTAACATAAGTATTGAACACGTCACCATTTTTCCCAGTACATATATTTCTAAAGGTGCTGTTGACATGAAATTTTCACCAGGGGGCCTTTACCATGATGTTAGATGAACAAATTCAAGAGTTACAGGATTAGTTTTCGAGTTGACAAAACCAAACCACTCCAATCCCGCTTTGTTGGTAACATGATGCTGATCATCAACTTTCTTTGTCAACTCAGGCTTTGATCCTGAGTTTGTGGAGCACATGCACATGAATGTGCGACATCACTGGTGAACAGCCAATCACAAGCCTTGGTTAAAGGTTAAAGGTTTTGATAAAGGTCAAGAGATTGAAGAATATGATGAATTTAAATGCATTTACAATGAAAAAAGTACTTGTACTAAATGATCTTGCTTTATCAGTGCAGTCACAAGTGAAACTTGTTAAATTAGTTTATATAGTTGGAAATATACAGCGATACAGACTCGAACATGTAAGGTCACATGTAGTCATTTTTAAAGCGTTATCTATTGATTCTACCACTTATGTATATTACATATGATCTGTATGTATTAATATTCATTTAAAATAAATGCTTTATAATAACTGTTAAACAAAGTGCTTGCGTGTAGTGGATTAATAATAATATAAATCATATAAGTCATATAAATTTCTATAAAATAGCTATATTTATAATATTATCCTTAAAGCCAGACATTTTTTTTAGTACTAGTGACCTTTAATTTGGAGCAAGATAAACTGGGGGAGTGACTTTTTTGTGTCAGACATGTGTCACTTTGCTCACATCTGATTGGTCCAATTTCAGTTTGAGATCTCTAACTCAGAACATAACCTGCCGTGGAGTGTACATTACTAGGGGCAATGAAACACCGCTAAAAGCCGCCCTTCATGTACCTAAAACCCGTGTCTGATTGGTGCAAAATAAATTGAAACTTCCCTGCTAGCCAGGTAATCCTCTTCATGGAGCAGGCCCCAGATGTCGGTTACAACCCAAGTAATCCATACATACAAATAAAACAAAACAAATCATTTCAGAAATTAAGTTATGTGTAATAATGGAATGACACAGGGAAAAAGTATTGAACTAGTGAAATTTATTTAATACTTTGTACAAAAGCCTTTGTGGGTAATGACAGCTTCAAGATGCCTCCTGTCTGGAGAAACTAGTCGCATGCATTGCTCAGGTGTGATTTTGGCCCATTCTTCCACAGAGTCTTCAAATCTTGAAGGTTCTGTGGGCCTCTTCTATGAACTCTGATCTGTAGTTCTTATTTTTTATTGGATTCAAGTCAGGTGATTGGCTTTATTTTCTTTTTCTGAAACTACTTTAAGTTTCCATGGCTGTGTTTGGGATCATGGTCTTGCTGAAATGTCCACCCTTGTTTAATCTTCATCATCCTGGTACTGTAGGTGTTGGGACTGAACCAGCTAATATTAATTTCCACTGACAGGATTGCTTTCTAATTACTGATAGATTTTAGCTGGTGTCTTGGCTTCCCATGACCTTTTGCACCTCCCTTCATATGTTCAATACTTTTTCCTTGTGTTATTCCATTTTATTACACATAACTTAATTTCTAAACTTATTTGATTGGTTTTCTTTGTATGGATGGATTACTTGGGTTGTTACCGACATCTTGTGAAAATTTCAAGTCAACAGCACCTGGGTGCTTTCACACTAGCACTTTTGGTGCACACCAGGGTTCGATTGACGTCAGAGTTCAGTTAGTTTGGATATTGTGAACGCTGTCTTCCGAACTCGGGTGCGCTACCATACCCGAGTCTGCTTAAAAAGGTGGTCTGGGGTACGGTTCAAGTGAACTTCGGTACGGTTCGCTACTGATGTGAATGCAATCGTACCAAATCGCGGAAGGGAACCGCTATTAATGAAGTATTATTTGATAAAAATGTATGTTTGTGTGTGTGTTTCACCAAAGTCCCTTTAAGGCAAGTCATTTCACTTGGCTGCCATCTTTGAAACGCCTCTCAGGCAGCTATGGGCGCCCTATCACTTTGAATGGGGAAAATCAAATTCGCCAAACTGTTTACTAAGCTTACGATAAATTTTATATTCAATCAGTATGAAATCTGACAACTGTGTCAAGATGTTGTTCTTCTTCCTGTTGGCTTAATACGTTATAAAGGCTTATTTTTCAGGCTAGTCAGGCAGCAGGCGCAATGATAGTACGCAGCGCCTGAAAATAGTCCCCAGCTAGGTAATTTCCAACGTGACCGGCACTAAGTTTGTGTAGTTGGTTATGTTGACGGAAGTTAGCCTATTTTCAGGTGCTGCGTAATATCATTGCGCCTGCTGCACCCAGGGTACGGCAGCAAAGTTCCTTTATTATTACGCCGGAATGAGAGTATAGATCCTAGCCATATCGGCCTAGAAAATCGCAAATTTTCATTTTCCGTCGGTCTTAGTACAATATGTAACTACAGAAGAGTCAAGTTTTTTAAATAGGAAAAATATAGAAACCCTTTGGTCATTTTTGAGCAAGATGCTAACAGTCTAATCAGATTCAATGAGCGATGCTAAGCTACAACTAAAGTTCTACGCCAGACCGGTAAAACTCAGTTGTTTAACTCTAGGGGAGTTGGAAAAATGAGCCTATTTTCAAAAAAAGTGGAGCGTTCCTAATCACTACTGTCCACTTCCGATCGGAGGAGTTTCTGGTACCCGTCGCATGATAAGAGTAGAGGATGCCGGGGAATTGTAAATCTCGCCAGTGAATGCGAGGTTAGCCTCGGCTTCGTGGAGGTGTGTACTGGTCCGAGAAGAGGGCGACCGTGATGAAAGCCTGGTGCTCTCGGCCGTGTCTGCAGAGAAGGAGTGTTCATCTGGGGCTGGCAATTGTGGCAGGAGGATCTGAAATTCCCTAGTATCGTCTACTTGCGGGAAAATTGGTTCTGTTAAAAAAAGGCAAAAGGACAAAAACCGAATGCTGAGTACTGTAGATGAGAATGAATGGAAAGATGGCTTGGCTATTTATAGAGTTCTCTCTTGACGTCTGAGATTGATAGACGGTGTAATTGCTGATCTGATTGGCCCGGTATTATCTGAACGTGCTCCTTCCCGAATTTTGTTAATAAACATCATTTGTTAGTAAGTCCGCTCGCACTGCGCACTGAGAAATCAACATACAATGAGCATAACTCAACAAATGCATCCTATATGAGAGAAAGATATAGCACAATAATATAAACCGCCAAAATGTTTTCAAATCACTTGTAACCCTACCTGTCAAAACAATCCAGTCTTTCACTACTGCCTGTGTCAATTTGGGGTCATTACTTTGTGTACATCCTGCTGTTGTTGTGGCCGCTTCGCATCCCTATCCAGATTATGCACCCCCTCATTGAGTCGCTACCCTGAGTGCATAATCCCAACCCCACCCTAACCTACCCCCCCCACACCTAACCCAAACCTACCAAGACCAGGTCTGCATCATACTAGGGGGTGCAAATTTCGGCACTACACCGGCTGCCAACATGCTCCTCTGTCGGTCACGAATTATGGAAAGTGAAACTTAAATCTATAGGGTTGGTTGGATTTATTCACGCACGTTAATATATTTATTTAAAGCTTCTTTCTTTTCAAATTCTTATTTACATCATTATTTTATAGGCTGTATATTAACTTTGGGAGAAAACTGGTAGTTCTATGTGAAGTCAGACATTTGAGCACCCCCATATAGACAAAATGGCATGATCATAACACCCCACGAATATTTGGCTGTGAGATTGGTAGTCTAATCGGGCTCCTCCTATCGAAGCATCAAATCGTCGACAATTGGGGGTCACCCCTAGTCAAGAGAAAGATGAGAACCAGTCGATCCAACAATACAGACGAGCTGAAGGCTCAATAGTGCCTCAGCAGTGCCACAGGCTGATCGCTTCCATGCCACACATCACTGATGCTGGAGTTTGTGCTAAAGAAGCCCTGACCAAGTCTTGAGTGCATAAATGAACATACTTTAAAGAACTTGAACTTTTCTGTTTTGCGAATCCTTTTTTTTTGATTGATTGATCTTATGAAATATTCTAATATTTTGAGACACTGAATTTTTGACTTTCATGAGCTGAAAGCTCTAATCAAAATTAAAACAAAAAAAACTTTAAATGTTTTACTTTACATGTAATGAATCTCGAATATATGAAAGTTTCACTTTTTGAAACAAGTTACAAAAAAAATGAACTTTTTTTAATATATAAATTTTTTTTAAGACGCCCTGTTTAGGATATATTTATAATAATATAGTATAATAATAAATTTATTAATAAAATAGCTTCATTATTTTTCATAATTTCTAAATAGTTTATATAAGACCATGTGTTTGCATTGATTAGTTTATTTAAAACATGTCTTTCAATAAATGCAAATTAATATTTTATGTGTGTGATTGTGTGTGGCTTTCAGTTCATGTCTATTAGCTCTGAGCTCATCTATACACTAGTGTGCTTGTAAGAATTGAGAAAAATGCTAAACTTTTACCAGATACACACATTAAAATTACAAAATACAGTCACTTCTAAGAAAAAGGACTAAAAATATTGTAATGTGCTCTTTAGAATGACAATATATATTTGCCAAGGGTGCCAATATTAGTGAAGAATACTGTATTTTTGTTTAATACTTTTGTTACCTCATTGAAGACACTGCTACCTCATTCACTTTGTTTCTTCAAAAACATTTGCAAGACCATATAGAGAGTGATTACGGAGTGTCTATTTATACTAACTGCAAATAGCCTGCCTTGTTGGCAGAGGCTGCACTAACTCGGCCCACCAGTGCCTGGTTGAGATAGACAACATTACAAAAGATGCCCATCAGCGGCAGCAGTGACATAAGATGCCGGATGATAAGCTTTACTTACATGCATACCCCATCAAAGGTCATCATCGTCCTGCTATAAATTAGATTAAAACATGAGCCGCATGAGTGTGAAATGTAAACGCCAGTAAACAGAATGCTTAAAAAAGTTTTTTATTAATTCTGTTGGCAGCACCAGACATATTCTACCCATTCAGTTCAGCAGCAGGAGACAGAAATCCTGCTGTTGAAGATGGAAGCTCTTCTGTTATTCAGCTGTCAAGTCCATTTCTCTACTTTGGTCGCACATACCGGCAGATTTATGTAAGAATTTGATTCCATCTTCATTCTAGGTCTGCATGTGAGTGGTGGATGCTTTATAAACTCATCTATGATCTTTGATTTTGACAATATTTCTTATGTTTCAGGTTAATAATAATGGACATCTCACGTTTAACCAGCCCTCATCAGTATATACTCCCTACTCATTTCCCATTAATGGAAGCCAAGATATAATTGCTGGTCTCTGGACTGACCTTGACAACCGTGTGAAAGGTGTTGTTTCGTATCAGCAGTACACCAGTGGAAATGTTCTCACAAACGCCACTCTGGATATAAACACATATTTCCCAAATCTGAAATTCAATGCTTCTTGGGTTTTTGTTGCAACGTGGAATAAAGTCGCTTACTTCAGCGTAACCAACACGGTAAGATTGATATGCTTCTGAAATGTTGCTGTTTTCACTTTATCCACATTTCAGTTTAAAAATACTTTAACACATTAGAAAAAAATAATAAATTAAAACCGTAAAAATAAGGTAGGTCAATTCAAGTTGATTTGTTTAGCGCTTTTTAAGATACAAATAGTTGCTAAGCAGCTTTACAATTTTTTTAAAGGGGTCATATGATGCGATTTTAAGATCATTTTTTGTGATTTGTTGTAACAGACTAGTTGACATGCTTTACTGTTCAAAAAGCACATTATTTTTCATACTGTACTTATTGAGGTCCTCTATGACCCGCCTCTCTCCAACACGTCTTTTCTCAACAAAGCCAACACTCCTTGACAGCCATTCGCTCTGATTGGCGAGCTATTCAGTGCATTGTGATTGGCCGAAAACCACAAGCACGCGTCAGAAATGTAACGCCCCTTACCTTAATCACGAGCTTCATCTTTCAAAATAAAAGTAAAGACAGTAAATAATGTCATTAGATTTACCATCAGTTCAAGCCCAAAAGGGCAACAGAGTCGCGTGACAAACACGGTGATGATGCAGTACACAAGCCGCGGATAAGACAGCTGACTCTACTGGGGGGGGGCTTTCTGACGCAGTTCACTCTCCCTGTGATTTGACCCTTTTTTCCCCCTCACACACCCACACACCACACACACACACACACACTACGCAATTACTATGCGCTGCGCAAACTCATTTGAACAATCAATAGCAAATACTTAAACTAATAACAAAACATACTTACCGTCGCTGATTCAGAAGCGCCAGATTGTCATAGAAAAGTCGGAATTTACCCTTTTTTTTTTAGAAATAGCCTTTGTGCCCAGCCAGCCTTGTACTCTTCTAGGTTCCAAAAACTGTATGTCCATCAAATGCATTGCACAAATTCGAACATCTGGGTTGTGCTGTTCTATTGTAAATAATCTTAAAGATTCCTAAATGCATCTACTTTCCGGAAGGCCAAATAAAGTGCTTTTGCTTTTGCCTTGAAACACACAGTGTCTCCCTGACATGGGTGCTTCAACACTACTGCTGTTCCTGAAACCACGCCTTCTTTCTTTGCGTGCACATTTGGGCGGCATTATGCTAATATTTCCACATAGTGAGGTAGATATGTGGGGGTGTGTTAGAACGAGCCGTTTTAGGAGGGCGTGGTTGACTTTTAACTTTTATAAAAATATCTCTTTGGATTTGAGAGACTTTAGTCTTGCAACTTTACAGATCTTCTTACTCACCAATAGCTTGTACCTCCAAGAGAAAGAAATTTAAATCCAGTATATACTGCCCTTTAAGTTTCTACAATATATTTAGTAGTAACTTATCAGTGGTGACTATGTCAAGGGGATGTACATATGGCAGAAATGTACGGTAAAAATTAGTTTACTGACGTAACAAACAGCGATGATACTAGTAACAGCATGATTGTAAGGGGGGGGTGTTTGCAATCAAACTTTAGGAAATTTGTTCCCATCTGAGTACTCTGATGGGTTGGGCATCATCGTCTTCTTCTCAGTGTTTCTGGGTCCCAGACATAATTAGATTAGCTGCTGTTCCAACCAAGCAAAAATTTATTTGTTTAATCCAAACTAAAGAATAATCATGTGCATTTGATCAGACATAACTGGAGTACAAGGTTATGAGATGCATTATGTGAATGCTTGGCTAAAGAGATGTGATGTGACCGAGGTCAGTCAGTAATGCTAATACAAAATAATATTCAGCCATACAAAAATGTAATTTAAAAATAAATAAATAAAGATAAGAACAGTGAACACTACGTTTAAACTTATTATCTATTATTTTTTGCAGGAAACATCGTTTCAAGTGGTTTTAATTTCAGGCAGTAATTATTCATTTATTCTGATGAATTATGGTGACATTGCTGTAACAGAACATCCAGTGCAGGTAAGACAAACTTGTTTTCAGTATCGTGAACAAAATGTTCACTAAAAGTCTATGTACAAGTATGTGTATGTAAAAGTATGTCTATATGAATAATGTTTTTACACACTTTCAGGCTGGTTATGACACAGTAAACTCCACACACTACTTTGTGATTCCTGGATCAAACCACGGCAGCTCCATCTCAAACCTCAGGATCTCCAGTAATGTTGATGTTCCCGGTCGATGGGCCTTCAGGGTGGACAGTGAACTAAGAAACAGCATCTTGAAATGTAAAAGCCTTATCTATAGATGACCGATTTACCTATAACCCCATATAATGTTTTGAAGGATTAGTGTCAACAAATATAAATGAGTATTTTAGGTGTTTGTGTGTTTTTCCCTTTAGACAATGTTGTTGGTTTTCGAGTGAGACTTTCCTCATTTTCAGACCTAACACAGAGTGGCAACACTGAAATGCTTTTACAGCAAGTACGGCACACTTACTATGAATATTTAAACAGAATATGGTGCAAATAGACAACATGGGGAAAGTTTGATCTGTTTGTCCATCTGTGTTTCAGATAAAACAGGAGCTGGTCAAGTACGGTCTGCCAAACAGCGTTGAGCTGAAGTTAAGAAAACTGCAAAAGACAAAGCCATAATTACATTCTCCTTCAGGAAAATTAAAACCGGTTTGTTTAACATCTGACAGCAAACATCACTGACAACTGATGATGTAAAAGCTTCAGTTTTTTTCTTTCACTTTTACTAGAACTATATCTTATAAGGATACAAACACTTAAATTGTATAATACAGTATACTTTGAATACAGTGTACATCGCTTTAAATAAAAGCATCTGACAAATGCCTCAATGTCATATTCCATCTCAGTGCATGGTTCTTCTTGCTTCTTTTTGTCTGTAAAGCATTTTTAATATGGGCATCTTAATTTGTGGCTTAATAGAAATAATACTGTTTGACAATAATAGTCAAGTCACCTTTATTTCTATAACATTTTATACAATACAGATTGTTTCAAAGAAGCATCAAAGTAATAAGCAGGAAAATAAGTTATGGAAACTTGTGCTAATCTAAGCTCTAACAAGACAGTATTGTGGCCAGTGTTCAGGCCATTCATTCAGTGTGTTTATTTAGGTTCTCACATGTCAAATTTTCCGTCAAGGTAGGGAACTGTTGTTGGGTCACGATCACATTATTCTACAAAAGGCAGCAATAGGTTGTTTATCAATACTCAATCGGAGTTCAATGTTGCCCGACCTTGTCCAAGATATGCAACAAATGTAGAAACTCTGCGAATACAGATGAGCACATGAATCAAGGGCTAAATCGTGGCAGGTGGAGTCCTCTAGGGGTGTCTGTGGTGCGAGAGGACACATTCCAAGTCAAACGACTACAGCCAGACTGATGTGAAGACAATTCGAGGTATGCCAATGGGCACCCAAACCGTCGGACGACAAAAAAGGCGATCCATCTATGAAGTGGAATAATGCAGAAACTAAATATCGTGACCGAAACATGCATGGGCTGGTTGTACAGTCGCAAACTGTATAGTTATGATATTGACACAGGATTGACTAGAAAGTTCGAGTTTTAAGAAATCACCTGGTCGAAAACTGACTTTTACCAGTTTTGATTGGCTGTGCCCATATCGCCAACCAAAATTTGGGAAAGGCAAAATGTATCAGTGTTGCAAGGTTCGATTCTCTGGAACAGTCAGTCACCTTCCGGGTTTTAGTTACATTGGAGCAGTAAAACAGACCAGAATGTGTGTAATCCATGCTTAGTAATAGTACAAAAAAAAATTGCGTGCTTGCGGACTCACACAAGAAATGCGCATATATTCTGAGTTTTGACGTGTAAATCCGAGGAGAATTTATTTTGAAGTACCATCACACTGTGCACTCATTATGTCGTGTTTGTTCTTTCCCTCACTGTGGCGTATTCAGTGTGATCCTACTAGAGACAAGTACAAATAAACATTAAAACTGAGCTTGCCATCAAACAAAAAAAACACAGGGTCCAAAGAACTACAGAACAATCAACCCCTAACTTGGAAGACTGCCAACTGATCTCAGAAGAAGATGCCAGACGGAACACAATAGCAGGAAAAAACCAACGTATAAGTTCAAACCAGGTCCTGATGAGCAGGATACTAACACGTAATGGGCATGGTCCATCTGGAGCGGAGAGCCTAATTCTAATACACGCCATCTGCGTACTGGAGTAAAGAAATAAGGGCTCAGGTCCAGAATGAGTGACCCCGCAGGCCAGTAGAAACATCAATGCAGAGATGACCCATTACACATCCATCAGATGAATTATTATTCATGCAATTCTGTTACTTACCTCACACATCTCATACAAACCACAACCCCAATTCCCACTGTGAAAAATTTAATAAAACTGATGCAATGATTGGCAATCTCATAACGTCATAAACCCGTATTTTAGAAAGATCGCAAACATATAAATGTTTAAAATGAAGAAATTTTTAAGATGAAGATATGTAATTTGGTTGATTGATGGCCTCACCCAACGCAAAAAAGTTTACAAGTAAAGGGTTCGAAAAAGAAAAAAAACGGCCTAAAAGAACATTTTTGCAACTAATTTGTTTAATTGGCAACAGGTCAGTAACATGATTGGGTATAAAAGAGTGTCTTAGAGAGGCAGAGGTTCACCAAGCTGCATCAAATGGTATAACAATTTCAGAAAAAAAATCATTGCATTCTGTTTTTATTCACATTTTACACAGTGTCCCAACTTTTTTGGAATTGGGTTTGTAAAAACTTTTTTCGCCACTTTTTTTTCCAAGTACTGATGAACACTAATTACTACATTGTACTAAGTACATACTAAGTACATTGAACTGAATATACAGATACATTATGATAAAATGGTGCTCTGTTCTGAAGATGTATGGAGAAAGTCTCTCTAAGGCCTCTCTTATGCAATGATAGACAAAAGTAGCTGGTGATATTTTGAAATTTCACAACCCCACATAAATTACTGTTCTGGAACATTTTTCATGGTGAAAATATGTGAGATGAGATCCAGGTGATCATGTGAACACGTAAACATGATGTGGACTAAAGGCATATATGCAAAGGAAAATTTAGAAGTGCCATCTGTAATTTTCATCTGTAATTTTCATCTAAAATGACCATTTTTATAAAGCTCCTATATTTATGTTCAGTTCTTTCACTTTAATCATAGAAAAGACCTAGACTTGCCATTCGTTGTACATTACTGAACAAACCTAAGCATAGAACCTGATCAAAATGCTAATTTTAGAAGAAAATTTCAGATGGCACTTAGATACTTTTCCATCTGAACTCTCATATGTTCTGGGCATATGGTTTGCCATGCTCTGTGGGTTTCAGCATACCGTTTGGCGTGACTCGCTGCCTCATTCTGTTTTCTATTCAGTAGCTTAGGCTAAAATGATATTCTAACAATTGTTTTTCTCCACTTAACTCTCTGCTCATAAGGAGAACATACTGTTTAGGCCAGAAAAGAGTCAAGAAGATTGTGACATCTTGTGTAAAGTACTTGGTTGTTTGTTTTGCCCAGAAAAAAAGTCAAAATATTAAAAAGATAAAATGTTTTTTGAATAATCATGTATTCAAAGCAAGTGATAATAGCAGTATGCTACATTTAATGAAATTGTATTTAATTATGTTGGCTTGGCAAAGTCAACATACTGTTATGCTATTTAAACTTATATCTTATTCTTCTGAGACCAAATTTTCCAACTCCAACTCCACACTTTAAAGCCACAAGCTCCAAACTCAGCAGAGACCTGGGTCTCTGCTTTTTCCTATAAAAAAATATTAAAAATTAAAAATGTCCCCTCTAGAGGACAATTGCACTCCACTAGAGGGAGGAGCCGCGGGATAACTTGTCTCACTTAGTTTCACTTTCAAATCGGTTAAAAAAACCAAGATATTTGATCACTACCAGGTCAGGGCTCTTTAATAATGACTGTCTGTTGGCCAGAGAATAGAAAGATGAGAGATCACCACTCGCTCCGATCAGCACTTTTGCTGTGTGCTCCTAAAAACTACAGCATTTTAAAATAAAGTATTCAATCGATTTCATACAATCCACCCATTAGAACACATCAAGAGCTAAATTCAGGTGTTTGTGAGCTGTTTGCCCACTCAGAGCCGATCGCAGTCGCGTTTCGCAGATCTCGAGGTCTCATGCGCGTCCTCAGTAAACGTCTTTATCTACATGGTTTGAAATTCGTTTTAATTAAAATATTCTCCTCACATGTCCGCATGTGGCCCACATGCTGCGGGAATGGTGGTCATGTTGGCCTGGTCCACACGCAGCCACTGCCACCCATTAGCTAATACTGAACAAAGAAACATAAATACTGTCATACATATCTGGACCACCTAGGCCTGAATTGCGTTTTGCATCACAATACTCACATATGGTAAAGAGAATTTTAGCAAGGGTCCTCCTAATGGGTTCACATGAGTTCCAGAAATGTGTCCTACTTGGTAAAATCACCCCAACCCAAGTTTTGCACAAGGAGCAATTCAAATGTCACAGATAAATATTCAAAGACACAGTCCAATACTTAAACATGATTCCAATTGGAACCTAATGCTTCTCACTCATACCTACTAATCTGTATGCACGGCTTCCGCTGTGTAAAGAGTGCTGATGAAGACGAAGGTTATATATCATACGTCTTTAATCCAACACGGGTACATCAAACACAATGTACCCAGCACATCAACACATGCACTAAGTACTCAGCCCAAAGAGGATACTTACAGGCCACAGAACAGAATAGTACAATCAACACAACAAGGGAAACTGTGTAAAAGGAAAACAAAGTCCAAATTAACAGAGACCGTGAACGTTAGAGCTCTCATTGTACCACGGCTGAGGTGAGACCCTTGAGCAAGACAACGAAGCCCCAACTGCTCCCCGGGCGCCGCAGCAATTTGGCTGCCCACTGCTCTGGGTGTGTGTTCACTGTGTGTGTGTGTGTGTGTTCACTATTCACTGTTGTGTGTGTGCACTTGGATGGTTAAATGCAGAGCACAAATTCCAAATATGGGACACCATACTTGGCCACACTTCACTTATAAAATACACTGCCATCAAAAGCATGTTTCAAAAAATAATTTGCTGGCTATGTAGCCTTCTTAAGACTCATATCCAGATTACCCTGCTTCAGTTAACTGTTGCATTCTACTAAAAGTAGCCAAATTCTATTAGGCCATATTTACAATTTAAAACTTCCATTTCAATTAGCCAGTGTCAAGTGCTACATCCAAACCAGAAGTGGCCCTCGTCTGTTTTATAATATATGGGGCATATTTGCCATGTCAATGCTAAGTTAGGCTTACACACTGATTAGCCAGAGCTGACTGAGATATATATTTGCCAAAAGTGGCCCAAATTGTAATTTATTATTTGGGCAATATTTGTCATTTTACATGAGGGCCATTTTAGGCTCACAGCCACATTAGCCAAATCTTACTGAGCCATATCTTTGCCAAAACTGGCCCAGATACATTTTAGGATAACTGGGCCACATTTGTGACATCATATGAGGGCCACTTTAGGCTCACAGCCACATTAACCAGTGCTTACTGTGCCCTTTCTTTGCCAAAACTGGCCCAGATGCATTTTAGGATAACTTGGCCACATTTGTGGCATCATATACGGGCCACTTTAGGCTCACAGCCACATTAGCCTGTGCTTACTGTGCCATATCTTTGCCAAAACTGCCCCAGATATTAAAAGTATCTGGGCCAGTTTTTGCGAACCTATGTTAGACCACATTTGGTTACAAACCCGGATTACCTTGCCATTGGGGCTAACATTTTGTTGGCCTATTTTGTGCCATACTCCGTTTACCACCTGGGCCACCGTGGCACATCAGATTACACCATTGCCGTGCCCGCCACTGTGCCGACGAGCCTCAGGTGATTGATAGATGTGGGCCATTGGCGAGGTTACATACGGGGTCACGTCCACGTACAGCCTTTTTTTCCCGGGCCATAAGTAGGCCAGCATGCCGATCATTGGCAAGTGATGCAGTGCCCCCATCCCTGCAGCTATCCCGGGAGGGCTCAAGAAAAACCAAATTAAGATTTGGGAGTGGCAAAGCAAAGTCCTGACTTAACTCGAGGGGAGATCGGGGGCAGGACCTTCAATCAATTTCCGTCATGCCGAAACCCTCCAATGGGGCTGAATTAAACATTCCGGCAAGAAATGTGCCAAAATTCCCCTCCATCGATTTGAAAGACTCAGGGGCCAGTACGCAAATGCTTGAGGCAGTGGGGCTGCAAAGGGGGCACAACCAGTTTAGGAGATGGAGAGGGGGGGACACGTACTGGGGCACGGAGGCCAGCAGGGTGGACAACGGGTTTCGCGTAACAAACTTAAATGCAGTATGTCAACACTGCATTGGTAGTTACTCGGGGAAATCAATCTGAGTCTGATTTAATCTAATTCTAATAAGCTTGTATATAAGCAGATTGTAAAGGGAATGGGGTAACTGTAGGAACTGGCGAAAAGGCTCGCTAGTGGTCAAGAAGGACTTCCTTCAGTCCTGTTTTTTCCTGAGTTGATCATCACGAGACTGCCTCTGGTCTTAACAATATCGGCTGGGTCATATCGGCCTGGCACGGATAAGGCTGGATCCCGGTGTGGGGGTCAGTGTTAATGAGTTGGAGAAATACCACATCTGAATGGGCGTGTTCGGAAGTTTAATCTCTCTCTGTGCTCTGTAACAGCAACAGCACAAACATTTCCAGAAAAGGGCCTGGGGTAAGTGAGTGGTCTGTAGCCAATGTTGACATTTGAAATCGCCAAAACAAACACGACCCTACCCCAAAAGGGTCTCATCCCTGTTTTGATAGCTCCGCCCCACATATACGTGCGCAATCCAGGCAACGATTAGTTCTGTGAAACCAATGTTACACTGTGTCTACACCAGACGCGAGTGGCGCGGCGTGACAGAATACTATGGAACTCATTATGATCAGTGATGCTGTGTACACTGGATGCAGCGCGGCACGACAAAAAACTCGTTGTGTCCAGTGTACTAGACAGACTTACCCCACCTTACCCTCTACTTACCTTAACCTCTACTGACTGCTGAAGTTATGATGTGATGTCTCATGAAAATCTGTGTCATTTAGTGGTGTGTTTTGTACAGTAGTGTTAAGTTTGTTAATAAAAACTCTGATGAACGATGTTTTTCTATGAACTTTTTTATATTAGACGAGATGACACCAACTTCTTTAAAACGCTAACTGTGTCTGTGTCAACATGCAATATAGTTGACAAAAAAAGTGAGACTAAAATGTAGTTAAAAAAATATATAAAAATCTCTCTATCAAAAAAAGCCAGTGTTTTAATGAATTTTATGTGAGCCCATATAATGTGTTTGTATGATTAGTTTATGAATATATTTAAATATGTAATTCAACAAACACAAATTAGTATTCCACGTGTATGATTATGTGTGGCTTTTAGTTCATGCCTATTGTCACGAATCCAGTCCACGAACTTTCCTATTCATTGACTCTCGCACTACACACTGTTGCTCTTCACCCCGGACTACATTTCCCATCATGTATTGCACTGATTTCACTCAGCACGAATTGCACACACCTGATTACACTGATTGCACCCAGCTGTTTCAAATCACTCCCTCACTATTTAACACTCAATCTGATCCCTTCCCTCTGCCAAGTATTGTTCAGCGATTATCACTCCCCTAGCGATAGCTACATTACAGAGCCTGTCCATGAGCTAGCCCTAGTCCTGACCTTAGCCTTAGCTTCTCGGTTTTTGAGCTTTGCCTGTTTTCTTGGATTTCTCCCTCTTGTCTCGCCCCTTTGATTCTGTCTGCTGATCTGTGACCTACGCTAGCCCTAGGACTATCTTGTGTTTTTGCCCGCCATATACCAGTTTGCCATTATCTGACCCATTCCTGTTTCTGACCACGCCTTGTCTTCGCCAATAAACGCTCGGCTAATGGATCCCATTCTCACGTCCGTCACCCCGTAACAGAATACGCGCCACACAAGGATCCAGCAGCTCCCTCAGTGGACTCTGGCCTGGTATGGGCCCAGTCACCGAGCTACTACATCTTCGGCAATGAGGTCTTTCTATTGAGGAGTATGTTCACCGTTTCTGTGAACTATCTTATCAGGTACCACTATATGATGAGATTTTGTTTAAAGACTTGTTCTGTTTTGGACTTGATGAACCCACAAAATCTTGGATGCCAAGGAGCAAATTCAACCATAGTTTAAGGGACTTTATAGATTATGCCTTGCTGACTGCTGGTTCAGTGTTCACGGTGGGTGTCGCAGAGGAGGGAAGTGACACCATGTCTGTGACTGAAGTGATAGCGGTATCAGAGCATGCTGACAAGATGGCGGCGACAGATGAGCCTGATCACAAAATGCCGGACACAACAGCGCCCCGTCAAGTCACAACTGATCTTCACGAGTCAAGTCATTTACAGTTCATTTTCAGATTCTAGTCATTCACAGCTGATGTTTATGAGTCTAGTCAAGTCACAGTTGATGGTTATGATTCTAGTCAAGTCACAGCTGATGGTTATGAGTCTAGTCAATTCACAGTTGATGGTTATGATTCTAGTCAAGTCACAGTTGATCGTCATTGGGCAAATCAAGTCACAGTTTCTGATCATGAGTCTAGTCAGGTCACCCGTTTGATCACAGGGCAACAAGTCACAGTTTGTATGATCATGATCTAGTCATTCACGCTGATAGTTTTGAGGCTAGTCAAGGCACGTGATTGTCTGTGTCAGTTACCATTCATCTACGAGTCTATCCACAGCGATCGTATGAGCAGTCTAGTCACAGTGTTGTTCTCTCCTGAGTCTATCAAGTCACAACTGATAGTCTGGTCAGTCAATCACAACTGATCGTCAGAGGCAGTCAGGTCACAGTTTTGATCTTCCTCAGTCAAGTCTCGTCACCGCTGATCTTCCTATCGATTTAGCACATGTGAGTACAAATGAGTCAGGTCACGTCCCGCGAATCTTTCAGGAGTCCAAGTCGGCGCACTGATATTCAGACTCTAGTCAAGTCCCACAACTGATCGCCCATGATCACGTCAAGTCCCCACTGATCGTCATGAGTCATCAAGTCACAACTGATCTTCAGATCCAGTCCAGTCTCATCTGATCTCCAAGCCTCATGCCTCAGCGTTCTTCCAGAGCCTCGTCACTCTTCCGCTGTTCATGCCGAGCCTTGTCACGTTTCAGCTGTTGCGACCGACCACGTCACGTCACACAAAGCTGACCTTCTAGAGTCTTCCACGTCTCAGCTAATTCATCCCGAGTCACTTCGCATCAACACTGATCATCCAGATCATGTCACTCGTCGTTTGCACCCAGATTGTCGGTGTCGGGTCCGTCTGTATCCCATCTGGGTCCATGTTGAGGGATGCACGCTGGTGTTGCACGCGCAGCTGGGTGGTCCCACCCAAACCCACTCATTTTTAGCCCGCCTGTTCCTGACGCATTCCCTCCCCTGTTTGCAGCACTTCCCATATGGGGGGTTGGGTTGCTTTATGGTGTATCTGGGCCATTACTCCACCGCCGATTTGCTAGAGGCACCGGCTACAACATCTCCAGAGTGGCGGCTTACGCGGCAGAACCTCCCGAGGTAGCGGTGTCAAATGCCATGCTCCCAGAGGCCACAGTGTCCACTGAAGTCTCTTCAGAGGTAGCGGCGCAGGCTGCAGAACCTCCCGAAATGGCGACACTTGCCTCAGTTCCTTGAGTGGTGGTGGCGCCCAGCAACGCACTATCTGCCTGTCCTGTTCCGGCCAAGGCCGTCTCTGACCTTCCTCCTGTCTTTCCGCCAAGGAGCCGTCTCTGACCTTCCTGCCTTTCCTTTCCGGCCAAGGGCCGTCTAGGACTTCCTGCCGTCCCGTCCGCAATGAGTTCCGGCTATTGACTTCCTGCCCTCCGTCCGGCCAGAGCCGTCTAGACTTCCTGCCCGTCCCGTTTTCGCGGCCAAGGAGGCCGTCTATGACTTCCTGCCCCGGTCCCTTCCGGCCAAGGAGGCCGTCTATGACTCTTCCTGCCCGCCGGTCCGGCCAAGACATCTATGAACTCTCTGCTTGTACTGTTCCGGCCAAGGAGGCCGCCTTTGAACTCTCTTGTCTGTCCTGTTCTGGCCAAGGAGGCCGCCAATGAACTCTCTTTCTGTTCTGTTTCGGCCAAGGAGGCCGCCTGTGAACTCTCTCTCTGTTCTGTTCCGGCCAAGAGGCCGCCTATGAACTCTTTGTCTACCCTGTCACAGCTATAGAGACCGTTTGCGAACTCCCTGCTCATCCTGTCACAGCTATCGAGGCCGTTTGCGAACTCCCTGCTCGTCTTGTCACGGCTATAGAGGCCGTTTGCGAGTTCCCTGCTCGTCCTGTCACAGCTATAGAGCCCGTTTGCGAGCTCCCTGCTCGTCCTTTCACAGCTATAGAGGCCGTTTGCGAGCTCCCTGCTCTTTCTGTCACAGCTATAGAGGCCGATTGCGAGCTCCCTGCTCATTCTGTCACAGCTATAAAGGCCGCCTGCAAACTCACTGTTCGTCCTGTCACAGCTATGGAGGCCGGTTGCGAGCTCCCTGCTCGTCCTGTCAAAGCTATAGAGGCCGTTTGCGAGCTCCATGCTCGTCCTGTCACAGCTATAGAGGACGTTTGCGAGCTCCCTGCTCGTCCTGACACAGCTATAGAGGCCGTTTGCGAGCACCCTGCTCGTCCTGTCACAGCTATAGAAGCCATTCGGGGATCCTCTTCCTGTCCTGTCCTGGCTATGGAGGCCGTTTGTGAATTCTTTGTCTGCCAGGGAGGTTGCCCCTGAATGCTCTGTCTTGTCTATCAACCCCAATGTTTTGTCTGTGTTGTCTGTCTCTGCTCTTTCGTTGTTACAGTTTCCGCCATGGTCTCCTGGTCAGTGTGGTTCACTGGGGGGGTTTTCCTGTTCCTTCTGCTCCGCCGTGTTGGTCTTCTGCTCCGCCGTGGTGGTCGACTGTCTGGCTCTGGTGGTCCTCTGCACCGCCGTGGTGGTCCTCTGCCCCGCCATGGTGGTCCTCTGCTCCGCCGTGGTTATCTACTGTCTGGTTCTGGGGGTCTTCTGCCCCGCCGTGGTGGTCTACTGTATGGTTCTGTTGGTCCTCTGCTCCGCCGTTGTGGTCTTCTGCTCCGCCGTGGTGGTTTTCTGCTCTGCCGTGGTGGTCTTCTGTTCTGCCGTGGTGGTCCTCTGCCCCGCCGTTGTGGTCTACTGTCTGGTTCTGGTGGTCTTCTGCTCCGCCGTGGGATCTTCGGTCCCGTCTGCTCTGCGTGGTGGTCCTCAGCTCCGCCGGCTCTGCCTCAGTCCCTGGTCTCTTCTATCCTTGGACCTGGCCCTCCGTCCCTACCCCTGTTCCGCCTCCACTCCACCACCCACCTGGATCGTATAGTGTTTGGAGCATCTGGAAGCCACTCCTTGGTGGGGCTCTGTCATGAATCCGGTCCATGAACTTCCAATTTCATTGAATCTCGCACTACACACTGTTGCACATCAACCCGGACTACATTTCCCTCATGCATGCACTGATTGACTCAGCCCGAATTGCACTCAGCTGTTTACACTGATTGCACCCAGCTATTTCATATCACTCCCTCACTAGTTAACACTCACTCTGATCCCTTCCCTCAGCCGAGTATTGTATAGCGTTTATCACTCTCCTAGCGATAGCTTCTCTACGGATCACTAGACATTGCCTTAGGCCTAGTCATTTGCCTTAGCCCTAGTCATTAGCCCTAGTCATTAGCCCTAGTCTTTAGCCTTAGCCTTCTCGGTTTCTGATTTTCGCCTGGTTCCCTGGATTCACCCCCTTTGTCTTGCCCCTTTTGATTCTGTCTGCCGTTCGTCGACCTGCGCTAGCCCTAGGACTTTTCTTGTGTTTTGCCCACCATATACCTGTTTGCCATCATCTGACCCCTGCCTGCTGTATGACCACGTCTCTGTCTTCTCCAATAAAAAGCTCTGCGAATGGATCCGCAAGTCTCACGTCTCGTCAGCCCCGTAACACCTATTCGCTTCTCCAACCATATAGAGAGTATTATTATGATTAGTATGTTTCCCTGTCACATCCGTCCACCACCAGAGGTCTTATCATATTGACTTAGTTTAACATTCTCCAATAAAGCAAGTAAATGTTAAGCAAGATGGCGAAATATTTTACCCATTTGGCTGGGCAGTAAGAGACACAAACAATCCTGCTGATGGAAGCTCCTCTGTTATTCAGCTGTCGAGTCCATTTCTGTTCTTTGGCTGCACATACTGTACAGCAGGGATCAGTGATTTTGACTATTTCTCATGTTCCAGGTGAATAATAATGAGAAGAGGAGGTGCAAAGACAGCAAATTAAGACTAACACTGCTGTCAGATTTAAAGGGGAAGGTGCACACACAGACAGGCACATTTTTTGTTTTGGTGAATTACTGGCAGTATTCCAACAACAAATGTTTTCTTCCATTCCAGGACATGTTTCCCTGTAAACGTTGCCGGGACATGCTTTAAAAACCGAATACACTTCCTGCTAACTTACAGTAGGTGCAAGAGCAGCTCAGAAGAAGCTGTATGAGGTAAGTCATCTTTCTATGTAATGTTACACTCCATAAGCTTATTCACACACAGTCTACCTTTGTTATGAATTACGTAACTTAAACATAATATAATAATGGGTATATTTTGCAATATCAGTTACAATTTGAGAAAACGGCAAAAATAAAGCAATGAGTCAATCAAGTTGCTTAATGTGTTTATGATTTTATAAAACAATACGATAAATGCCTTCAGAACGATAGAAGCAATACAGTTAAAGGTATTAGTGTTCAAACAATATTTACCTTTATAGCCTATTAAAAATGTTCAGAATTAAATAGCTCTGCCACTTTATACAGCAAGTGTAACTGGGATTAGGAAGTG
Organism: Sinocyclocheilus anophthalmus; assembly: GCA_018155175.1. Classification (NCBI taxonomy): domain Eukaryota; kingdom Metazoa; phylum Chordata; class Actinopteri; order Cypriniformes; family Cyprinidae; genus Sinocyclocheilus; species Sinocyclocheilus anophthalmus. Next base: position 65,281 of record JADLZN010011256.1, read on the forward strand.
TAATATGGATTTTGGTCACTTTATATTAGGTGTGTTGATCTGCTATCCATGTTATATTGGATAAAACTGTAACGGACGTGTAAATCTGCTTTTAGCGCTACATTGGATTGCAAAATAGTTTGTATAGAAATCCATCAGTGTAAGTCTGATTCAACACATCCACTGAAAAAAGGACTTTGAAAGTTTTCACTAAGAAATTGCTAGTAAATTGCACAGATAGGCTTATTGCAAAGAAATGGCAAGTAGCCTACCACATTGAATCAAACATGAAATTTCGAAAGTAGAAAGACTGAAATTATTTACTTGTAAAACAATTATTTTACAATAAAATACATAGCTAGAAATACGTTCCCAACTGTCATTTTTGGATTGATAGAAAAAAACCAAACCCCCCGCTTTCTTTACAGGTGTGAGTCTTGAAATGTCCCGTTCACACAGCAGCTTACAGTAACGTCTCGAATACTGTCTGTATGAACATGCAATGGGAGTCAAGCCCATATTCCTTACCAGTAACAATAGCGACAGTGACCAAAGGAACAATCAAAGCTGGCGACGTCCATAAAACTGAACGTCTTATCACGACACACGACAAGAGTCCAGTCGAGCCACGAGTTCATCCTGTTCACCTGCATCATTCATGTTCCGTTCACACAGCGCGTGTGTTCCGAGAATGCAGTTGTGAGTCCTGAAAATGTACAGGTGTGAGTTCGGTTACAGAATGCGGTTGTCACGCCCGTAAATAACTGTACTGTGTGTGAATCTAACCTTATTAAGGACTCAAAAATAGGACTTTACAACCATATTCTGCTGCTGTGTGAACGTGGCCATAGTATTTACATAGTATTTTAGTGCTACAAAAAATGTTTACTTATAGACAGACGAAATTCATAGGATTAAACGGCTTCAAAAGTAGTTCCTACAGTCAAATTTTAAAGCTGGAAACATCTAATTTCTAACAAGTAATTATTATTTTCGATATTCCAGATTAACATCGGTCTAGTGAGAATAAAGCTCTTTCTGGCAACTGAAGAAACACTTCTACATTGCGGTTTAATCGCTGACTTCATCATGAGATTGTTTCGGGTTTCACAACATCTGCTGGTGTTCATATCAGTCCTGTCACTGAGTAAGGTTTTAATTTACAGTTTGATTATTACTCTTAATGGGGAAAAGACAATAAAATGTGTGTTTCTGAATTTAATAATCTCTCTTTCTCTAACAGCCAGAGCACAAACAACATCTGCACCAACAACAACAGAAGGTACTTATGATTCAGACCTTTGAATTAGAACCAGATCTGTTTTTCTGATTTCATTTATTTGGGATAAAAGATGTACAAACCTACCTGGCCCTACGAGAAAAATGAATTGCCCCCTCCTGTTGAATCATGAAAACTGCAATTAACCACATTATTTTAGAAAGCTGAATTAAATTTCACTAGCCACACCCAGGCATGATTACTGCCACACCTGTTCGCAATAAAGAAATCTCTTAAATAGGACCTGTTTTGCCAAAGTGAAGCATGCTTAAATATCAACACATTATCCAGCGATCTAAAGAATTCAAGAACAGATGAGAATCAAAACAGTTGACATGTGTCAGTTTGGAAAGCGCTATAAAGCCATTTCTAAGGCTTTGGGACTCCAGCGAACCACGGTCCGAGTCATTATCGACAAATGGAGAAAACTTGGAACCTTCCTTTTTTCCGGCCAACCAAAATTAACTCCAAGAGCGCAACGACGACTCATCCAGGAGGTCATAAAAGTACCCGAACAACATCGTAGAACTGCGGCCGTACTTGGCCCTCAATTAGATCAGTGTTCATATTCACAATAAGAAAGTGACTGGGCAAAAACGGCATCCATGGGTGAGTTCCAAGGCAAAAGCCATTGCTGAACAAAAAGAACACAAAGGCTTGTCTCTTATTTGCCAAAAAATATCTTGATTATCACCAAGGCTTTTGGGCAAATATTCTGTGGAATGATGTGACAAAAGTTTAACTTTTTGGAAGGTTTGTGTCCCGTTACATTTGGTGTAAAACCAACACAGCATTTCATAGAAAGAACATCATAGCAACAGTCAAACTTGGTGGTGGTAGTGTGATGATCTGGGTTTGCTTTGCAGCTTCAGGACCTGGACGAATTGCCATATTTGATGGAACCATGAATTCTGCACTCTATGAGAAAATTTTGAAGGAGAATGTCCGGCCATCAGTTCGTGACCTCAAGCTGAAGCGAATTTTGGTTCTGCAGCAGGACAATGATCCAATACACACCAGCAAGTCCACCTCTGAATACGAGAAAACAAAATTAAGGTTTTGGAGTGGACAAGTCAAAGTCTGGACTTAAATCCAATTGAGATGCTGCGGGGTGACCTTAAACAGTCCATTCATGCTCGAAAACACTCCAATTGCGGAAGTAAAACGAAAAAAGAAAACATTCTTCAAGAAGAGTGGGCCAAAATTTCTCCACAGCGATGTGACAGCTCATTGCCAGTTATGCAAAGCAACGCTTGATGCAGGGCGGCAAAGCGTGCAACAACAGTTATTAGTTTTAGAGGGGCAAGTACGTTTCACGAGTGCCCGCTTGTGACCGCTTTTTTTGCCTTAATAAATGAAATCATATTCAAACTGCATTTTGTCTTTACCTGTTTATCTTTGGTGCAATTGTAAAATTATTTGATCTGAATCATTCGAGTGTGACAAATATGCAAAAAAAACAAAACAGGAAGGGGGCAAAAACCTTTTAACGGCACTGTCGATCTTAAACCCATTTTTCTCAACCTTAATGCTGCTTATGATGTGAATAAAACAAGCACGACATCGGAATAGGAACTTCATGAGGTATTTAATAGTATTTGTGTTCATTCTTTTATGAATGAATAAATTATTTTAGAAATGACCACATTATTAACCAGCACAGTCACACCAAGTAATAAAGCTGTGAGTGATGAAAGAATCATCACACAGCTATGCAACATTTTGTTTTAATTTTTTCTTTTGTAGTTTACAGAAGTTTGTTGTCATTTTAAGCTCTTTTTTTCTTTAATAGAAATTTAAAAAGACTTCTGAAGTAGAACCAAACCTGTTTTTTTTTTTTTAAATATTGCCCATTATGAAACAACATTTTTGAGCATCTTTACTAGAAAAGAGAACCACACTTGTCAAGTGAGTTCACTAGGTATTTCATGGTATTTGTGTTCCATCTTTCAGAAACCACTACATTGGCAACCACATTAGGTAATAAAGCTGTGAAAGAATCATGCAGCAACTTTTTTTTTTTTTTTTTTTTTTTAGTTCAAAGTTGGGGGTAATTGTTTGCTTCTTTTTTTTCGTTAAAATTGAAGTTACAACGAAACACAACACCACACCAACAACAACAGCAGGTTGTTAAAGCTCTTTGAATGAAATGAGTTTTTCTTTAACCTTTAAAACACTAAATTGAACAAACACGACAGGAATAGGAAACACATTTATAATAAATTTATGTATTTCAGAAACTACCACCAGAGTGGAATCCACCACAACAGGTAATAACCTTTTTCTCCCGTTTAAGGGATTCGATACTGTGTTCCACTGTAAAGATGCCAAAATCAACTTTTAGTGGGCTTTTGTAGTGAACTAAAATATTTTAGGACAGCTAAGCCCCCCCCTTGACGTCGGGCCTGAATTCAACTCGAAAACAGCAAAAAAATGAACGTTATTAATTATTCATGCCCAAGTGCATGATGGGAACAACGGGATCATGACTTTGATATTTACTTAAAGTCATTGTAATCATAAACAATTCCAAGTAAAATATACTTAAGTTTAAACTTTGAATTCTACAAGCTTAAATTGAGTACTAATATTAATTTTACTCTTTTTTTTTTTTTTTTTTTTTTTTTTTTTAATCCTTGCCCGGAAACTAAATTATTTATTGTAGAAATTACATTTGTATTTCTGTAGTATTTACTTCACCACAAAACCATTAAACATATAAAACATTAAGCATATAAAAACATTAAACATATAAAAAAACCTAATGAAAACTTTAACTAAGAGCAATAGTAATATATGAAAATACAAATGAAATAACGCTGCTATTTACTGATGTGGCCAGTAAAGCCCATTGCTTACAATGGAAACATGGGCATGGATTTTTTTTATACTCGTAGAGCTAGTTAATGAAAATATCTTGACATTTTTCCAAGCTATAATGGATTTGTTTGTTTCTAAAATATGGGACAGCTGAAGACTGAAAATAGGTCAAATATTATAAGCCCATGCAATGATTTTATGTATTTTACAGAAGTTTTTATAATTTAATAATCTGTTCTCTAACAGGCATTACAGCAGCACCTGCACCAACAACTCTGTCAAGTAATTAATGAATTACAGACAAATCCCCCAACTTTCCATTTCAGTAGGAAATATATAAAAACTACACCCATGAGGTATTTAATCGTGTTTGTATTTGTTCATTCTTTCAGAAACCACCACATCAACCACCACAATCTCAACCAGTAATTATGCAGCGACTAAATCGAGACTCATCATATGACTATGCAATTTGTTTTTAATGTTCTTTACTGAAGTGTTTTATAAGTGAACACTGTTTTCTTTAACAGCCACTGCAACAACAACTCCATGGGCAGGTATTTATCGACTTCTGAATTAATTGTGCATTTGTGTCGGAATCGTGATAATTATGAGGATTGTAAACTGTTCATTTGTATTTTTTTTTTTTATGTTCATCCTCTCATCAGCACCGGCGATATTTTATCCATTCGGCACAGATGAAGGAGACACAGAAATTATTGAAACTGGTTCCGAAACCTACGGATTTGTTACCTTCTCCACTCCGTTTGTGTACTTTGGCCGGAAGTACAAAACTACATACGTGAGAATTCAATTTTATTCCAAGTCTAATATGAATGTAAATGTTGTGACACGTCAGTTCATACTTTACTGGTGTATTTAAACCAATTTCTTTTATTTCAGGTTAATAATAACGGACTCATTACATTCACCCAGCCTTTACCAGAAGTTCATCCTCCTTACCCTTTTCCCACATATGGAAATGAGGATTACATTGCTCCGCTCTGGACCGAGCTTGATGACGTTGGTATAGGTAGATACTCGTATCAGCAGTACACCAGTGGAAGTATCCTCACTCGCGCCACTCAGGATATAAACCAGTATTTCCCTGGAAGGGGCTTCTCTGCTTCTTGGGTCTTTGTTGTAACGTGGGACTATGTGCTAACATGGGATTTTAATGTATTTAACAGTCACGCAGGCCCGGTAAATAGTTTCTTTCTTTCTATCTATCCTTTTTTCAGGCAAAAGACTGATGGCTATATGAACTATGAATCATGATGTTGTTTGTTTTCTTTTCAGGCAATTACTTTTCAAGCAGTTTTAATGTCAGGTGGTGGTTTTTCGTTCATTTTAATGCATTATGGTGACTGTGCTGGGGAGCAATATGCAGCTCAGGTAAAAAAACATCACAGTATTGAAATAATGATTTACTAGCTCTGTATGTATACACAATCTTCGATTGGTTTTAATAGGCTGGATACGACACAATAGGCTCCACGGACTACTATCAAATTCACCATAATCCAAATGATGGCTACTCCATCCCAATCCTCAACACCTTGACTAATGTAGGCATTCCGGGACGTTGGGCCTTTCTTGTGAACAACGGATCAGGTAGGAATCAAAATGATGTGTTGCTGTTAACAGTTTGTTTATATCATGTTTTATGATGTGTGTGTGTTCTTTTAGAAATCGTCATGGGAGTTCAAATGAAGCTTGAGTCGTTTTCAGACCTAACACAGAGTGGAAAGATCGAGGTTGTTTTGCATCAAGTAAGTCAAACTTTTAATAACATAAGTTGATTTTTGGAAGCCCTTTTCTGTCTCAGGGTGAAAAAAACTTTGTCTTTTATATCTGATAGTTGTGACTTTTCTATCTCGCAGTGACCTTTTCTATTTTTTACTCTGGGAAATTTGACCAGTAACCAAAACCAGTAGATTACAGTGGAAATAAAACATTTTGATCTGTGTATCCATCTTTGTTTCAGATAAAACAAGAGCTGATCAATCATGGAGTGTCAAGTAACTTTGAGCTGAAGTTAAGAAAAGTAAAAAAGACACAGATGTAACACATGGATGGGAATTAAAACTCTGATTGTCAGTGACGTTGAAGATGTAGAAACTGATAAAGAGAGGAATGTCATTACACAGGAAGGGAACGTGTATATTTTCTCACTCTACAACGTCAGTTTTTTTAAAACACATCTAATAACTAAAACGCAACCATGATTTAGCACTAATGAAGAAATAATGTATGAAAAATGAATTATATACCATGTTCATTTAGCTAGAATAATCATTGCTTTTCCTTTTTTTTGTCCTGCCTCCTCAAGAGTTTCAGGGGGTTTAACTAATAAAACTGATCTGTATGTGAACAATAAAATTAAACCTGTTCTTCGTCTACAGCTCCATTTACTTGAAGCATTACTCATCCGTGTCAAAAAATTCCTTCACGAAATCTACTTGTTTACTGATTCAACTATGTTACCATCATACTTTAGGACAGCTGGTTTTACGCAGTTGGCAATATAATGTTCAGTTTATGGTTTTGTTTATGGTTTTTGAGGATGATTGCATGTGTCACAACCTGTTTATGTTGGCACCATGGTTTGATGCCAAAATACCGTAGAGTTTGATTTGATGCCCAGCCTTCGACATCAATCACTAACAATACGTGAAGCTTTTAGTCCTTTTTTTCAACGTTTATTCAGATCTTCTGTATAGTTATAGTTCATGCATCTTTATGTTGTTTCTACATTAATTTAAGGATTGAATGGGAAATTATTGCATATTGACAATATTGAAACATATTGAAAATATTTTTTAAATCACATGTGGAAACAGCTAGATGAACAGTTATGATGTTTTACTTGGCCCACTTTTGTCTGAGGCACACTCGAAGACACTTTATTTGGCATGGCGTGACAAATAAAAATGTTTACAAAAAGAAGAATCTACATCTGAAATAATCAATTTACTCAGTAGGCTAAGTCGTGATGAAGTGGGTCATAAACAAGCTTATGTTACATATTAAATGGTGTAATATGGTGCACCGATACTATGATCAAGTTTATTTGCATTTTTAGGATACTTTCTCCTTTGAGTTTGACAGCCCAGTTCTCATTCACTCATGGGAAATTTTATTGAAACTCTTCTCACGTAAGAATGAACCCTAAACGGTTACACTTTACTTGAAGGGGTGTGCATAAGACTGACATGACACCTTCATAATCATAACATGACACCTACATAATCATGACATGATACATGTCATGAATATGAAGGTTTTTTATGCATGTTTATGACAACTGTCATTAAGTGTCATTCGCTCAGTTATGTAATTTTTAATGCAAAGATGACATTGTTTGAGATGTCTTTGTTATGGGCTATGGTTAGGGGTAGGGTTAGGTTAGGGTTAGGTCAAATAATTTCATATTTGCATTAAAAATGACATAACTGAGCGAATTACACTTAATGACAGTTGTCATAAACATGCATAAAACCTCCTTCATATTCAGACACGTGTCATGTCAGGATATGAAGGTGTATGTCAGTTATGCCACCCTTCAGTAGTGTTACCCAGTAAACATACATTTGTGATGGAATATGCATCATTTGAATCATATAGCGATATTTTTTTTCCAAGCTGATGAATGACAAAAAGGAATAGTTCACCCAAAAATGGAAATTTGCTTAAACTTTATTCACCCTCAGGTCATCCAAGATACAGATCAGTGTGTTTCTACATCAGATTGTAGAAACAAAAACGAACAAACAAAAAATTGTAAAAGGGGGGGCCAAATTTCCGTCACTTTGCTCACAGTGGAATCACTCTGCAGGTGATGGGTGCCGTCAGAATAAGAGTCCAAACATCTATACAAACATTCACAATAATCCACCACACTCAAGTCAATCAGTTAACACTGCGAAGAGACAGGGGGGTGGGGGGGGGAGGGGGCAAAAATCTTTTAAAAAAGTAAAAAAAAAACAAATCCATCGTGACAGCGTTTTTTTACTTCAAACTGTTGCTTTCGGCTAAAATACGTGTCCTCTGTTCGTAATACTGCTTTTTTTGAGCAAAAAAGTCAACTTGTTTGAATCAGGAGAGAAATATACACAGATCAAGTTCTGTTTACAAGCAAAAACTGTCCAAAACAGATCTAAACAAATATGTTGGTGGATGGACTTGTTAACTGGAGGAATCATTATTGTGGGCTTGTATTTTTGCCAGAAGCAACTGTTTAAAGTTTGCAAATTTTCACTACATAAAATGTTAACTGATGGACTGGAGTGGTGTGGATTACTTGTGGATTATTGAGATGTTTTTATCAGCTGTTTGGACTCTCATTCTGACGGCACCCATTCACTGCAGGGGATCATGAACATCAACAAAATCCTCCTACAGCAAATACATTAGTCAAGAGTGCCTAAGCACAATTCACCCAGATACAATTTTAATTGCATGAACTCTTGAAAAAAAAAGTTATGAGGTGTCATAAGTCAATGGAGGTTGTTTTACTTCAATTGTTGTTTAGCTTGAACATTGAGTTGCATTATAAAAAGTTCAGATGCCATTCACCTGAATGCATTTGGCATACATTCACAGAACATGTCCCTCCCTTCAATGCTATGATAATTAGTGACAGAGAAAGTACAAGAACGTAGTCCATATGACAGTCTGAAATAAGTACCATCTAACTATTTGTCTATATGGTTTGCTTTGATAATTTATTTTATGTTATGTATGCATAATTTGATATTTTATGCATTCAACTGACAAGTGTTTGTATAACTTTTAAATGAAAATAAGTATTAAGATGGTTTTGTTATCTTGTGGTTCTGTATGAAATTATAGCAGTGGCATTCTGGTATCTCTGACCTCATCCAAATATTTATCATGAGAGTGTGTCCACTTTCACATTATCTGCTTGTGTTCATATCAGTCCTGTCACTGAGTGAGTTTTAACATCCATTTGAATAATAATCCTTCATAATATAGCATAGACAATACACATTCTTATGGAATTGTATTTAAATGTAATCTTTTTCTTCATCAGGCAGGGTTACAGAGGCACAGACAGGTAATGATTGCCCTTAGAACTAGAACATATAAAAAGTCCAGCTGAACTGTTTGAAGTTAACATGAACTGAGCTTGAAGTTGTTCATTTTTACGTGCAGCGCTGGTGATATTCTATCCATTCGGTTCAGAGACACTGTCAATATTGTCATTGAGGATGAAAACTCCACGCTTATTGACCTGTGGAGTCCTTTTGTGTTCTTCGGCCGCACATACAACAGGACATATGTGAGAATTTAGTTCTGTTAATGTCAAGTCAAGTCAAGTCACCTTTATTTATATAGCGCTTTTAACAATACAGATTGTGTCAAAGCAACTGAACAGCATTAATGCAAATGGTGAATGATAAAATGTAACATGCACAACTAATATCTTCCATTACTTAGGTTAACAGTAACGGACACCTTACATTCAACTAGTCTTCATCACAGTTTATTGTTAACTACTTTCCCATCAATGGAAGTGAAGACATCATTGCTCCCCTCTGGACCGACGTTGACGTCAGTATGAATGGCATCATCTCGTATCAGCAGTACTCAACCGGGAGCGTTCTCACTCGTGCCACTCAGGATATAAACCAGTATTTCCCTGATCTGAGCTTCATGGCTAATTGGGTCCTGGTTGCAACTTGGGAAAGAGTTGCATACTATTATCACTCTGGCACGGTGAGTTAGTTTGTTATAACTCCTTCAAGCTCAAGGTTACAGATGAGATATTCTTAGAGCTGTGTAACAGTCAATGTTCCCAAACTTTGCAAGAAACGTAGTTTCAAGTGGTTTTAATTTCGGGCGGTGATTTGTCTTTTATTCTCATGAATTATGGTGACATTGCTGTGGCGCATAATATGGTGCAGGTAAGACATGATTTCTGTATTAGTGGAACAAATATGCCTATATTTTTTTGATAATCTTTCTCAATAATTCGTTTTTTCCTTGTGTGTACAGGCTGGTTATGACACAATAAACTCCACAGCCTACTTTAAGGTCCCTGGGTCAAACGATGGGAATGTTATTCCAAACCTCAAGAACTCCACTAATGTCAATGTTCCAGGCCCGATGGGTCTTCAGGGTGGACGGTGGACCAGATCAAAACATAAAAGGTACACAATTGCCAATTGTATTATGGATTATGAACTCTTATTTTAGCCAGGAAGCAACGTTTTTAAAGTTAAAAAGTCTTGAAGGATTTGTTTCTTACAAACACACAACCTTTCGCTGATGGACTGGAGTGGTGTGGATTACTTATGGATTATTATTGTGATGGTTTTATCAGCTGTTTGAACTCTCTTTCTGACGGCACCCATTCACTGCAGAGGATCCATTGGTGAGCAAATGATGCAATGCCAAATTTCTCCAAATGTGGTCTATTGAAAACAAATTAGTCTACATTTTGGATGGCTTGAGGGTGAGTAAATTGTAAGCAAATTTTAATTTTTGGGTAAACTATTCCTGTGATTAATTGACCACCATACTGTGTGTGTGCATTGATTCTCTTAGAAAATATCATAGGAGTTCAAATGAGAGTTACTTCATTTTCAGACCTAAGAGAGAGTGAAAACATTGGGTCCGTTTTAGAGAAAGTAAGTTGCACTTACTACAGAACATAGTATTTTTTTGTTTTTTTTCCAAAATTCTGGTACTAATAGTCAGTTTAAAAACATTTGATCTTTATTTCAGCTACAACAGGAGCTGACCAAGTTCGGTCTGCCAAGCAGTATCAAACTGAACTTACGAAGAGTCCAAAAGACACATCTGTGATATTTACCATCGTACAAGGAAATAAATTCTAACAGAGACCAGTTAATTAAATCTCTTGCATCAAATATCCCTGCAATTAAAAGATAAATTACAGCGAAGTAAGGATAATAACAATCCAAAATCAAATCTAACATTGAAACGTATTTAATAGTAATTTCATATGAAAACCAGCGTCTGCAGACCAGGAATGCCACTCTACAGGAAGGCAAAGGTTCATGTGTTCTCACGCAAATGATATGTGGCAGGAGTTTTACCTATCTGCAATATGTGAAAAATGGACATAAGCCTGTTCTTCCTCTATGGCTACATTTGCTTAAAAATCATAATATTTACTGTAATGTGAGCTTTTCTTGATGAGATATTGGGGCAAGTACTGTCTATTCTGGCTAGCTGTCACAATTTGAATTTATGGAGCTATTACATATAGTGAAATATTTTGCTATTTAGCTTTAGTTTTGAATTTTCTCCTCAAAAAAAGGTTGATGCATCATTCTGAGGTGTGTGGTAACTAACAGTAAATTAAAAATCTATAATGTGCATCTACTGAATGTAAACATATGTTTCTTGACTCACCACGAAGGGGAGACAGACGCTTAGTGAGAGTTAGTGAGACACTAACACTGTAAAATTTGTAAATAAAACAAACATTGCAGTAGCCTATGTTTTGCAACTAAATAATATTTCTACTTCAATTGTCTTTCTACTTCAAAATGGCATGCTTAAATCAATGTTACTTGCCATTTCTTTAAAATTAATTGTAAAGTTTACTAGTAGCCTGTGAGCAACAACTGTTTCTACATCAATTTGTTTTTTTTTTCAGTGTGCATGAAATGCCAAAACTTTGCAATGCAAACAATGTGTTTGTGATTTTATTAGATTAAGAAAGGAGTCTTTATTTTGCTCTCAGTTTAAACTTTTACGGGTTAAACTATTATCTAGTTACACACAGGCCTTTTTAATTCCAAACTGCTGACTTGGCATAGAGTGACATTGACATAGAATATTTATTAAAAAAGACCACATACAAAGCTGTTTCAGTATGTACTGAATTTCCGCAGTCTGTTGGGTAAACTGAATCACACGGTATGCCATGTGTTTATTAAAACACTTATTAAACACATTATTAAAACATATGTGCACATGTCAAGGTGTTGAAATTTTAATTTGTTGTATTTTTGTTGTATATTTTCTCATATAGCTCTACTTTCATTACAGCGACGGATAAAGTTTGCATTGTCCCTACAGTATCAAAGATCATCATAAATGTATGTCTCCATCTGCTGGTCAGACTTAAAAATAATTTTAAAGTAGGCCTTGACGCTCTAAACCAGGGGTGCCCAAACTCGGTCCTGGAGGGCCGGTGTCCTGAAGAGTTTACTCCAACCCCACTTAGAACACCTGAACGCAGCCTAAATTCAAGTCTAAGGCATACTAGAACTTGATGCAGTGTTTTGAGGGCAGTTGGAGCTAAACTATGTAGGACACCGCCCTCCAGGACCGAGTTTGGGCACCCCTGCTCTAAACATAACTGCTTTCTTCTTGCGAAAGAACATTGTAGCCATAGCACTTCTCTCTGTTTAGTCTATGACACATCACAACTTTACTGGGGCTACCCTCCCCCCCAACAGCCCCCCCCCCCCCCAAAAAGCGTTTCCTACCAGAACCATCTGAAACGTCCCCAAACTATCAAACGTATTATAATGTACCGTAGCGTTCTGTATCTAAAAACCCGGATTTGAAACATGGATTCATAATGTACTTCACTTTTAGATACATTTTGTAACTTATGACAACAAAAATTTATGACTGTCTGTCAGGATTTATTTACAATTACAACCCCTGTTTTGTGCATTTACTTATTTTCAGCTTGTTCTGTTATATATATATATAATATATCTATATATATATATATATATATATCAGTGTTACGGCAAAGTATCCAGACCTCCTTAAATTTTTCACTCTTTGTTATATTGCAGCCATTTGCTAAAATCATTTAAGTTAATTTTTTTTTCCTCATTAATGTACACACAGCACCCCATATTGACAGAAAAACACAGAATTGTTGGCATGTTTGCAGATTTATTAAAAAGAAAAACTGAAATATCACATGGTCCAAGGGGGGTGGTTGGGTCAACCCTTTGCTCATAATTTTGTTTATTTAGTAGAAGCACCCTTTTGTCTAATACAGCCATGAGTCTTTTTGGGAAAGAAGTTTTTTCACACCTGGATTTGGGGATCCTCTGCATTCCTCCTTGCAGATCCTCTCCAGTCTGTCAGGTTGGATGGTAAACGTTGGTGGACAGCCATTTTTAGGTCTCTCCAGAGATGCTCAATTGGGTTTAAGTCAGGGCTCTGGCTGGGCCATTCAAGAACAGTCACAGAGTTGTTGTGAAGCCACTCCTTCTTATTTTAGCTGTGTGCTTAGGGTCATTGTCTTGTTGGAAGGTAACCCTTCGGCCCAGTCTGAGGTCCTGAGCACTCTTGGAGAAGGTTTTCGTCCAGGATATCCTGTACTTGGCCGCATTCATCTTTCCCTCGATTGCAACAGTCGTCCTGTCCCTGCAGCTGGAAAACACCCGTACAGCATGATGCTGCCACCACCATGCTTCACTGTTGGTACTGTATTGGACAGGTGATGAGCAGTGCCTGGTTTTCTCCACACATACCGCTTAGAATTAAGGCCAAAAAGTTCTATCTTGGTCTCATCAGACCAGAGAATCTTATTTCTCACCATCTTGGAGTCTTTCAGGTGTTTTTTAGCAAACACCATGCTGGCTTTCATGTGTTTTGCACTGAGGAGAGGCTTTCATCCAGCCACTCGGCCATAAAGCCCAGATTGGTGGAGGGCTGCAGTGATGGTTGAGTTTCTACAACTTTCTCTCATCTCCCGACTGCATTTCTGGAGCTCAGCCACAGTGATCTTTTGGGTTCTTCTTTACCTCTCTCACCAAGGCTCTTCTCCCCCGATATCTCAGTTTGGCCGGACGGCCAGCTCTAGGAAGGGTTCTGGTCGTCCCAAATGTTTTCCATTTAAGGATTATGGAGGCCACTGTGCTCTTAGGAACCTTAAGTGCAGCAGAATTTTTTTTGTAGCCTTGGCCAGATCTGTGCCTTGCCACTTTTCTGTCTCTGAGCTCTTCAGGCAGTGCCTTTGACCTCATGATTCTCATTTGCTCTGACAGCACTGTGAGCTGTAAGGTCTTATATAGACAGGTGTGTGGCTTTCCTATTCTAGTCCAATCAGTATAATCAAACACAGTTGGATTCAAATGAAGGTGTAGAACCATCTCAAGGATGATCAGAAGAAATGGACAGCACCTGAGTTAAATATATGAGTGTCACAGCAAAGGGTCTGAATACTTAGGACCATGTGATATTTCAGTTTTTCTTTTTTAATAAATCTGCAAAAATGTCAACAATTCTGTGTTTTTCTGTCAATATGGGGTGCTTGTGTGGACATTAATTAGGAAAAAAAATTAACTTAAATGATTTTAGCAAATGGCTGCAATATAACAAAGAGTGAAAAATGTAAGGGGTCTGAATACTTTCCGTACCCACTGTATATACACTGAACAAAATTATAAAAGCAAAACTTTTGTTTTTGCCCCCATTTTTCATGAGCTGAACTCAAAGATCTAAGACTTTTTTTATGTACACAAAAGGCCTATTTCTCTCAAATATTGTTCACAAATCTGTCTAAATTTGTGTTAGACATCATAGTTCCACCCATAGACATGTCTATGGTTCCACCACTCTATCGCCGTATTGTGTTTGTTCAACTTTTTTTTAATGTAGGCCTACTGTAATTTGCATATATCATCAGACATTTTTCCTGACAGGAAATCATTATCACTAAGACAGTAATGATAGTAGCTATCAATCATTATGACGCCTTAGAGCGCAGTTTAAAAGTATATAAAGCCGTGGAATAATATGACCTCTACACACGTGAATTGTTTTACTCTTGGTTTGTTGATCAGGTGGCAGTGAAAGATGTAATGAAGACACATGACATGGAATGTCTAACTATTGTAAGTCATGTGCACTCATCTCAGTCACTATTTTCATTTAATTGCAGACTACTGTACAAATGGTTTTTCAATAGACAAACCATTTTAAAACTGTCCATCTTTTAGCCTGATCATCCAAACTCCCTACCTTTGGAGATCGCCCTTACACTCCTGTTATCGCCATGGCGTATTTCATGCCGACATTAAGTTGGAAAACTTCATCGTGAGCAAGGACACTCTGCAGGTTAAGATGATTGTTTTGATTTGTTTTGACCTCACTGATTGGGAGCGGTCTTTGACGTGGGCGGGGGGGTGTGCGCCGGGGGGGGGGGGGGGGGGGGGGGGGGGGGCGGGGGGGCACCGATCTTGACGATCAACACCGGACTTTAACATCATATATCAGTTTCTGTGAAGACATGTGCAGTCCTACCAGGACTCATTTAACTTACAACAATGACAAACCATGGTTCACTGCAAAACTCAGACAGCTCCGTCAGGCCAAAGAAGATGCTCACAGGAAGGGGGATAATGTCTTGTATAAACAGGCTACATACACACTGGAAAAGGAGATCAGAGTGGCAAAGAGGAATTATTCAGAAAAAAACAAGGATTAAATTATCTTCCACTGACTCCGCATCAGTGTGGAAAAGTCTAAAAGACATCACCAATTACAAGACACCATCCCCAGCACTGTGGAGAATCAACAACTTGCAGACGATCTGAACGAGTTCTACTGTAGGTTTGAAAAGACACCCCACACCCGTCCTGAACACCTCTCCACACAACCATTCACACCTCCAGCAACCCCCCTCTCCCCCACACCTGCAATTCAGATCAGCGAAGAAGAGGTGCGCCAGGTCTTCCGGAAGCAGAAAAGGAAAAAAGCACCAGGCCCAGACTGTGTTACACCAGTCTGTCTGAAATCCTGTGCTGACCAGCTGGCCCCCATTTTCACACAGATCTTCAACAGATCACTGGGGCTGTGCGAAGTCCCTTCATGCTTCAATCGCTCCACCATCATCCCCGTCCCAAAGAAACTCAAAATTACTGGACTTAATGACTACATACCTGTGGCTCTAACGTCTGTGGTCATGCAGTCTTTTGAAAAACTGGTGCTGGCCCACTTGAAGGACATCACTGGACCCTTGCTGGATCCTCTTCAGTTTGCCTACAGAGCAAACAGCTCTGTGGACGATGCTGCCAACATGGGACTGCATTATGTTCTGCAACATCTAGACAGACCAGGGTCTTATGTGAGGATCCTGTTTGTGGACTTCAGCTCGGTTTTTAACACTATCATCCCAAACCTCCTCCTGCCCAAACTAACTCAGCTCTCCGTGCCCACCTCCGTCTGTCAGTGGATCAATAGCTTCCTGACAAACAGACAGCAGCTAGTGAGGCTGAGAAAACGCACATCCAACACCCACACCATCAGCACTGGAGCTCCTCAGGGCTGCGTTCTCTCCCCACTGCTCTTCTCCCTTTACACAAATGACTGCACATCTAAAGACACCTCTGTCAAGCTCCTGAAGTTTGCAGACTACACCACACTCATCGCCTCATTCAGGACGGTGACAGTCTGCTTCAGACAGGAGTCGAGCAGCTGGCTGTTTGGGTGTAGTGGTGTGCAGTCTCAACAACCTGGCGCTCAACACGCTCAAAACCGTGGAGATGACTGTGGACTTCAGGAGAAACCTCCCTGCACTCCCCCCACTCCCCATCATGGACAGCACTGTGACTGCAGTGGAGTCATTCAGGTTCCTGGGCACCACAATCTCTCAGGACCTGAAGTGGGACACTCACATTGACTCCATTGTGAAAAAGGCCCAGCAGAGGTTGTACTTCCTTCGCCAGCTGAGGAAGTTCAACCTGCCACAAGAGCTGCTGAAACAGTTCTACTCCGCCATCATTGAATTTGTCCTCTGCACTTCTATAACTGTCTGTTTCAGCTTAGCTACCAAATCTGACCTCAGAAGACTTTAGAGGGTAGTCCGGACTGCTGAGCGATTCATTGGTACAACCCTCCCTTCTCTCCGATAACTGTACTCGTCCAGAGTGAGCAAATGGGCTGGCAGAATCACTCTGGACCCCCTCACATCCAGCACACTCCCTCTTTGAACTGTTGCCATCTGGTCGACGCTACAGAGCACTGAGCACCAGAACGACCAGACACAGGAACAGTTTCTTCCCTCAGGCAATCCATCTCATGAATACTTAACAATAACTGTGGAACACACACATTATCTATACACTCATACATTTAGTTCTCTAACACTCATACTCATCCTACACCTCAAATTTGCACATAATATACAGTACCTGTACATACAACTGTCTATTGTTATATACCTGCGCATACAATTGTCGATTTATATATTTTTATTCCTTATTTACTTGTTCTATTTTTTTATATTTTATTTTCTGTGTTTTTTTGTTCTGTCACTGTCATTCTGTTACACTGTGGAAGCTTCTGTCACGAAAACAAATTCCTCGTATGTGTAAACATACCTGACAATAAAGCTCATTCTGATTCTGATTCTGATTGACTTTGGGTGTGGGGACTTCATGAGAAAGTCTGCCTTCATGACATTGTATGGTATGTAGCATCCCTCAAAGCTCACAGAGAAAATACTTTGGTAATGCAAACTTGAATACGAGATGAAATCTTTTCCCTCCAGGCACCATGGAGTACTACCCTCCTGAGTACAGGGTCAAGGGCAAGTACCATGTGAAGTCTGCAATGTCGTGGTCTCTTGGGGTCATCTTGTTCATGATGCTGTGCGGCCGTTTTCCAACTGGCGAGGACCTGCAGAAGACCGAACTAAACCTTTGGTCAGAGCCTGGACTATCAAAAGGTGAGCTCTTCATCACAAGAAAATAAGTCTGAATCCAATTATCATACAAATATTCTTCCAGATCAGATCTCCCAACTGAATAAATGCAGATGTAAAGGCTTCAGGACATAATCAGATATTGCTTCTGTGTTTCTGCACAGACTGCTGCCGTTTGATCTGCAGCATAAACCAAAGCGGCGGCTCAGTCAGGGGAAGATCCTTCACTACAACTGGTTTAGGGTACTGAGCCTAAGATCAGCCAGTTTGTACACATTTGCTGTTGTTGTTCATTTTGATTTATGAAGTGAAATGTATTTACGCTAATGTTTTTTGTTTTGTTTCAGGTCTCCATATAACCCCAGACTTTTCCAGAGTCTCCTGTCAGCTTTGCGTCTTGTGGGCTAGCAGGAAGGCTTTCCATCCCTCTGTGAAGCCTTTGCATCTTGCGGGACCAGCAGGCCATGGTTGCGTCTTGCGCCATGGCCTGAAGCAGCAGTACTTGCGTCTTGAGGTATTGCTCGCTTGGGGATGTGTATATACTGTATGTATATAGTTTTTTTCTCAGAGCCTTGATTGTCAATAGGTGAGATCACAAAAAAAAAGTCTGATTCCAAACATTATACAAATGTTCTTCCAGATTAGATCTTATAACTAAATAGCTCAAATGTAAAGGCTTCAGGTCATAAGCAGATGTCTCTCCCATGTTTCTGCATAGACTGCTGCCGTTTGAGCCCTCCTCCAACAAGCGGCGACTTGTTCTGGGGAAGATCCTTCACCACGACTGGCTTCAGGTACCCGAGCCTAAGATCAGCCAGTTTTTACATATTTGATTTTGCTGTTAATTTTGAATGGGAAGAAATTACATAGTTAAGTGTAATGTATTTAGGCGAATGTTTCGCATTCTATTTTCTTTCAGATCTCCATATAAGTCGTGGATAAAAGGAGCTCTAACCCCAGACATTTCCAGGGTCTCCTGTCAGCTTCGTGTCTTGCGGGCTGGCAGGCCATGGTTGCGCCTTGCGCCATGGCCTGAAGCAGCAGTTCTTGTGTCTGGTGGTACTGCTTGCTTGGGGATGTGTATGACTCTGTCCCATCACTGCCTCCACAACATGACTGCATCAGTCCAGGTCCAGTCTCATCTGCACTGCTCACCAGCCATGGGCAGCTTAAAAGCATGCAATGGCTATCCTCGTCTCAGAGCTCCACTGCCCTGGTTCCTCAGCGGTTCCTCTCATGGTTGCACACAAGCCAAAAACTTTGATGTCCCAGAGGTACCTGCTATGGTGCTCCAGGTGTCCAAGTCTTGCTGCCCTGGTAGCAGAACCTCCTGTAGTGGCCACCTGGTCCTCAAGCTACTTGTCGTAACTGCACACTCTCAAAAGCTTGTCCTGGACAACAAGGTCCAATCTCAGATATTCTTCTCATGACTGTCCCAGATGCTATGCTCCATGCGATGTATGCCCCGTGTCCTAGAAGTTTCTGTAATGGCTGCATCTCATGCCTGTCCCAAACTCTCCATGTGATGTTTTCTGAGTACCAGAAGTTCTCGAAAAGACCACTAGTTCCAGTACTCCTGGCTGCCCCAATACAAGAGCTCGCCAAAAGTTCCTAGTGCCAGAGCTCATTGTTTTGGCTGCCTCAGTACCAGTATTTCCTTTCATGTCCCTATCATGAAAGGGTTGCAAATAAAAAAAATCTTGTTAATACATTTTTAAAATGTCGCCTCCCTTTTTGCATTATTTTTCTTAAAATTTACCGAATTTACTTTTGTTTCCAGGTCACCGCATGAGATGCTCCCTGTCTCAGCTTCCCTGGGTGCAGAGTTCCCTGTCCTGTCCCTATCATGGAAAGGATGCAAATTAAAAATAAATAATAAAAAATGTATTTGTTTATTTAAGGCTAGTAACTTTGACTGTGGTTGTGGTTTGAGTTAAGTACTCACAGAAGAGGTGTGTTCACTTTACTCACTATAAAGGAGGAAACATAATATCAGGTCACAAAGTTACATTCCTTTCAAATCTATCTATTACATAAAACCTTTCATATATATTGCAAGAAAAAGATGTAAAATATTTCATTTTTATTTACCCTTATTATTGAAATCACATCATACTTTATGTAAATGAAGGGAATGTGTTTTGGTTATTTATTTACTTATTTTTATACTACTGTATGTCTCATGTTCAGTTAAGATATAAATGAATCTCTGTTAAATACTTGACGTTTCATTTCAGAAAGGAAGAAAAACAGCTTGCATTTTAAACTGGAATGATTAAAATGTGAAAAAAAAGATGACAAAGGGCGTTTTAGGGTTTGCTTGCCTTTCCATGTCGGTCTTCTGTAATTTTCTGTCATTTGCTACATCTTATGAGTATTTGTATTGAGGCTGCATTACTCCAGAAGGTGGCGATAGAGAAGCATCTCTGCACCTCCACCAGGCCCGTAGAAGTCTTTTATCAGCTTTATCACAATGTGAATGTCATGCACATGATGTAAGCTTAAAATACCATTGCCATCATTTCTTTCAGTTATTTTATTTTTATCCTCACATTTTTATAATATAGGTTATATGGCTAAATGTTTGCTTACTCTTGAACAAAGACTAGTTAAAGACAAAAAAAAAAAAAAGATTGACTGAAAGAAAGACTAATTTTTAATTTAGGCTATAAAAACTTTAATAATTCCTCATATTTTAGCATTAATTATATTCCCCAGACCATATTTATGACTACAATAGTTATAGTGAGACAAATATTTCCAGAGTAGACCATAATTTTTCACATTCTTATTTGTTTGTTTTTTTATTAGATGTTCTTGTCGGATGAATGCCCTGTGCATTTTCAAAAATGTAAAATAAATAAATAATTGAAAAGAAGCCAAGTGTATAAATCAGAAACCTATGTAACTAGCCTACAAGTTCATGCAAAAGCAGAATAACTGACCGCCTTTCCCAAAACTGTCTGTTCATTTAGATTCTTCTGTTGTATCCATTTCAAGCGAAACTTCGCTGAGTTCTCGTGATAAGCTGTACTGTACATTTACATAGGATGGGGGTGGGGGAGTTTCGTCCAATTAGACTGATTTCATGTTAAGTGATGCTAATGCATCATTACCTTCTGTCCAAACTAAACGTCTCGTTTCATTGACAAACACCATTTCCACCCAAAATCATTTAGATCTTTATTTCAGCTGTCATCAATTGAGATTTTAAGTAAAATGTCTAGTTACACAAATGCTTGTTTTCTCTAACAGTTGCTTTATCCTATATATTGGTGTCAATCATAGAATTAAATCATCTTAAATTAGAATAACGTTGTGATTCACTTAAGTTACCAACTTAAATTCCCAAATTTGTGTTATAGCTATTGAACAATAAAACTACACTGTTATAGGCTAGCAATAATGAAGGCAGGTTTTACTTATTAAAAAAAAACAATTAGGAGTGTCAGATAGTGATAAGCTGTGTTTTAAAATTAATGTAATTTATTACGCTATTTGTTGAAAACAATTGTTTTATGCTTTGTTACGTTTTCAATTTTTCATGTTTAGTTGTTGTGCGTTTTATAACAGTTGTAGTTGTTATATTCTGCTAGCAACCATTATTCCAGTGGCAGGTTCTAACGTAAACAACTGAGCCATTACAATGTGACAACGTGCCCCGCTATCGTACGAGCTGTATCTTTTCTCCCCTCCGGGCATTAGCGTTGAAACGGTTCAGTATACTCTTAAAAATAAAGGTGCTTCAAAAGGTTCTTCAAGCGATGCCATAGAAGAACCATTTTTGGCTCCACAAAGAACCATTCAGTCAAAGGTTCTTTAAAGAAGCATCTCTTTCTTACCTTTTTATAATCTGAAGAACCTTATTTCGCCCCAAAGAAGCTTTTGTGAAACAGAAAGGTTCTTCAGATGTTAAAGGTTCTTTATGGAACCATTTAGACAAAAAGGTTCTTCTATGGCATCGTGAAGCACCTTTATTTTTAAGAGTGTAGGATTTATTTTATTTTATTTGTAATTTTTGTAGTCGAGACTTTAAGATTGTATCACAAAAACTTTTAAAAATGAACATACCACTGAGACATGAAATGTTTGACCATAGCCACTCATCCATAACCTATTTTTATTTGTGTTATTTTTTTATTCATTTATAATTTTTTTAATGAGTAAGTATCCCTGTTTTTAATCTTTAGTTAAACACTTTTTTTTGCACATGAATGACCTCGACGCCAGACTGATGCATACTGGATGAAGTTAATTGAGGAGAAGTGTGACAGTGGGAGGGGTTGCCAACCAGCAGCTCATTCACTCCATGCGCCCTGGACAGGTTAAATACCCCTCCCCTGACGCGCACTCGGCACTCTCGAGTAAACCCTCAGAGACGAGCACACCCAGCGGGGCTGATCGGTGAAACTCATGTTTCTAGAGGGAGAACGGATTATGAACGCGTTCGGGCAGCAGCCGTCGAGCCAGCAGACCAGTCCCCTCCAGCACCACAACGCGCAGGACATCCTGGACATGACCGTGTACTGCGACACCAACTTCAGCATGTACCAACAGAACCTCCACCATCACCACCACCACCACCACGCGCAGAGGCCACCTGCGCATCCTTCCAGCTACGGACTCGGCGAATACACCTCAGCCACAGCCAACCCCTACCTGTGGATGAACAGTCCGGGTATCACCTCATCCCCCTATCTCTCAGGCCCGAACGGAGGCTCTTACATTCAGTCAGGATTTGGGTCGAACCAGCGGCAGTTTCTTCCTCCTCCTCCCACGGGTTTCGGAAGCGCAGATCTCAGTTGGCTGTCCATTTCAAGTCAGCAAGAGCTTTTCAAGATGGTCAGACCGCCTTATTCCTATTCAGCGCTGATTGCGATGGCTATTCAGAACGCGCAGGATAAGAAACTGACGCTCAGTCAGATTTATCAGTATGTGGCGGAAAGCTTTCCTTTTTATAAGAAAAGCAAAGCCGGATGGCAGAACTCCATAAGACACAATCTGTCCTTGAACGATTGCTTCAAGAAAGTCGCGCGGGATGAGGACGACCCTGGTAAGTTTGAATGCTCTTTAGTCAGAGTTTGGCCTGCATAATTACGCGCTAGATTTTAGTGCAATACTAACATGTTTTCCCGTTTCTTTTTTTAAGGGAAAGGAAATTACTGGACTTTGGACCCCAACTGCGAGAAAATGTTCGATAACGGCAACTTCAGAAGGAAGAGAAAGAGAAGAGCTGATGGAAACGCCAGTAGCCTGTCGGTAAAATCCGAGGACGCGCTCAAATTGGCGGACACGGTGAGTCTGATGAGCGCATCTCCGCAGAGCCTCCAGAACTCTCCGACCTCAAGCGAACCCAAATCGTCCCCTTCACCATCCGCAGAGCACAGCCCGTGTTTTAACAACTTTATCGGTAACATGAACTCGATAATGGCTGGAAACGGCAACGGGATCAGAAGCAGAGACGTCAGTTCTGGACACTTGGGGGATTTTACGCACGGCATGTCTGGACATGAAATTGCCCCTCCATCAGAACCGGGCCATCTCAACACCAACAGACTGAACTACTACTCAGCGTCCCATAACAACAGTGGCTTGATCAACTCGTTCTCCAATCATTTCAGTGTCAATAATCTCATTTACAACCGGGACGGAACAGAAGTTTAGAATTTGTGAACCTCTAATGTGCTCTGTGAGTACATGGACAATCTGTTCTTACATTAGACTTCATTTCTATGCATGCTCACCTCAGCTGCACAGCTCATTTTCATTCAGACTCTCTGGTGTTTTGGAATGCATCAGCAAGTGGGTTTGCATCATTTACATTTATTCTGCTATGAATAAATGGTAACTTTGCACCAAACTGTGATACTTAACAAGTCCACGCATGTCTATTTCCTAGGCCACCATAACAAGTGCCTTCTGTTTTTTGTAGAACAAATGTAGATAGATTTTATTTAAATAGAATGTTTTTGATTTGTAAATAAACATGCATATATCTGAAATGTCTGTAGCTTCGATTTCTGTTTATTTGCTGTTTATGATGTTTTCCCATTATCTGCTCAATGGCACAACAAACACAAACACCTAGTGCATCTCAGTGTGTTCCCACGCGATCAGCGGGTGGCTGCAGAGATGCACATAACTGTAACAGCAATTAAGACATGTTTGCATGTTTATGTAGTTTGTTTACAGTAGCTCGCAATTATATATAGTTTGTTTGTGGATGGCTGCAATCAAACAGGCAGTTTACTGACAACTTTTAATTAGCTTTTGCACTAAAGTACAGTTTAGTTTTGAACAGTAGCATTGAAAGATCAGATTACACTTGAAATTTTGAGTGAAAATGTGTGGTGTTCTTTCTGGAACCCTACATTTCAAGGTAATTTAACCAGCGCCCATCTTTTTCCCATAACAGCTCAACTCCAGCAAACATATTGAGTTGACAATTATTTATCAAAAGAATTTCAGGTTTAATCGAGCGTTTGAATTAATCCGTGCCCCCGCTGTGTCCTCTCCTAATTGCTTTCTGCAAAAAGCCAGACACATTTAACTCTTCACTGTCCTCATTATCTCAGGGAACTTTTTCAGCCTGTTTATTTACTGTACAAGCTCTGGCATTGAGTGGAACAGACTCATTTGAGTGATGGTGTAAATAGCCTTATATGATCCGCAGGTTTATCTAGAGATTCAACTTCTCCTTCCACCATTAACTCACGTCCAGTCTGACCTGCATGAAAACAGTAGGTGAGACTGAGACATTTTCCGCTTGTCGCTTTGCATGCAGCCGATTTAGACAAGTCATCACAACTTCATATCTGGAGAGTTCAAAAGTTTGGCTGTTTGTCTGGGAGCTTTTATTTACTCTCGGCTTATTTAATGGTGTATAAAAATCCCATGTTTGGTGAATATTACCATTAAGTTATAAAAACATTATTTCTGAATGTTCTTAGAATATCTCATATTTTGAATATTTAAAAATGTTTTTTTATTTTATGAATGTTAGAGGAAAATTTTATAATTTTGCAAATAATATGGGAAAGTTACTTTTTAGCCTGAAACTTGTCTTTAATGTTTAACAACAGTTAGAAGAACATCCAAAACTGTTTCAGAAAAGCATTCCATGAACGATGCATAAATGATGATTCAGGACGTTACGGAAGACCAGATAACCAAAGAATTTTGAGAGAACCTTGTCTGAATGTTCTGAGAACGTTCCCTGTTAGCTGGGATGCTGTAAGGTTCACATCATCCTCACTCTTTAAAACCAAATCTAGTGGCTCTACGGTTCTTGAGTTGTTATATGGTTCTTTGGAGATTAAAACATTTTCTTATTGCATTATTTTAAGTTCTTCAGATTAACATTTCTGGGTTCTTTAAAGCACTTTAAATCAGTTTTCTAACAAACAGAACAATTTTTGTATTTATAAAGGTTCCAATATCACATCAGACTGTAAAACCACTTTGTTCTACTTTTCATCTTGAGGAGTGAAGTTCACTTTAGAGGATTGTGCCACAAATTTTATATGTTTTTTCTGGCTTTTTGGTTTCTGCTCATGGTCTTATTTCAAAGTCAGTCTACTCCAGGTCCCATATTAAAGAAAGAAAATGAAAATAAACACATGGGCCTTACTACAATACAACTGAATTGGCTCTGTTGTCTGGGATAAAGCAGAACTGACAGGAGATTCGTGTCCATGGTGCTGGAACGCAAACGGATCTGGCATCACCAGAGACACCCTGCTGCTCTCTAGTGAAAACACAGAACAAATGAAAGCGCATTTCCCTCCGTGTGCCTTTGTTCTAACAAAGGACATTGTTGTTCCACTATTGCAGGATAGATTCTAATAGTGACAATATATCTGTGGTGAGAAGAACATGCAATTGCAATGGACTTAAATGAGACCAAATGACATGCAATTAGCCTTATTCATTTATAAAAAAACTGTAAGGGTCAATGATAAATAAGAATGTCTAAGATGAGTAGACTACAAGTGCCTTAAGTTCTAAGTTGGGGGGGGGGGGGGTAGATTGGCCTTATTTCTCAAGAGGTGTGATGTAGAGTAAGTGTAACTGATTCTAAATATCATTAATCAGTATTTAAGCCATTTATTTCCATGTTATGCATGTTAGGGTCTGTGGTTCTATTTGTTTCAAAGTTTTCTCATGTGATATCATGTTTTTTATGTTATTTTTTTATGTTTACGTTTTATTTATTTATTTTGAAAACACCGAGAATTTGCTTAATTAAAATGTCCCCTTGTAGGCTAGTCTCTACACATTTTTCCATAAATGGACAAGCATAACTGTACAATTGCAGTTAAAGTAACAGAAATAAAAAAACTGTTTGTTTGTTTTTATTCATCCTTATAATCGCTGGTTTCTGACCATTTGCATGAATTATTGTCCAAACTGTGGGACTGTGAAACTCTCTTCACGTGTTACAGATTGATACCGACGTCATCAAGCATCGATACCTCACGAAAGCCGATGCTAAAATAGCCAATAATATGAATAATCCGAGCAAGCTGTCATCATATTTTTCAGACTACGTGTCTAGCAAGTTGGTATATAATGAAAATTGATATTAGCCTAAAGGTTCGCCGTCATAGAGCTAGCTGTCACGTGTTTAAAATGACTTTATACAATTTATTATTTACAATATTGGTTGGCCAATTTATTTATTCATTCATTTATTGATGTTTTTGTATTTTTGCTGATAATTTTTTTTATAATAATCGTTTTAATGGCAGATTCCACTGTGGCATCTTACCCCAATGAGTGTAACAGTTTTGGGGCATTTTGTCATTCATTCATTCATTCATTCATAAACAAACAAACAAATAAGATCTAAGTGCATTCAACGAACTGTATCCTTTTTTTTATTTTTCCCTGGGGGGGGGGCCCCCAATATATGTAGGAGTGTTGTTGGAATCTTCGTTTTCTTCTATTTTTGTAAATATTCTATAATTGGTGCATTTGGTAATTTCTGATATTGTTTGATTTATTTTTAATCTTGCATTTAAAAGACAACATAAGTAGTCAGAATTTACGCATATTTTTTATTTTCTTGACCTCTACCATTATGTGTCATGTAGTAAATCTTGAATATTTTCCCCACAGATGGACACTGACTTCCATGCTGAAGGTGTTGCCCCGTTGCTGAAGGTCCAGGCTGACCGCGGGGCCCCTGGGGCCCCTCACCCTTCACCTTTCCCATCTCCCAGGTGCCAGGCTCCTCTATGTGAGGTGAGGATGCCCTGGGGCAGGGATTGGCCAGGATGCCTCTCTGTGGGGGTCTCAGAGGGTGCTGATGTTCTTCTAGTCCTCCTCCAGTGAGGAAAAACTATAATCAGAGGTTTAAACTCAGCAAGCTAAACTAGAGCTTCATCGTAACACGGACTGTTGAGACTTCAGTGCAAGAGGTTTGACTAAGATTATTCTAATCTAATCCAATCTGATAATCTGATCTAATCTAATCTAATCCTGTTTTCCCAGAGCAGGAAGAGGAAATATCACTTTCTACTGACATCTGACACCTAATCCTTGCCCAAGAATCCCGGGAAAAGGACGTTGTGTAAGGTGAGGGGTTTTGAAATCATGCATCAGTTCTTTCAAATCAATGCTCTATACAATCAATTATATCAATTATCTATACAATGCTGGAAGTATGTGGAAAATATTATTGTTTGTGTGGCTTCATGCTTTTTAATTTCCAAATAGTTCAGAGATCAGGTACTAAGCGTGGGTTTGTAAAGATAAACAGAGGTTTAGGTGTCGTGTTACTGATAAGACTCGGCCTGAGGAAGTGCAGTCACTCAGCGGCTCACAGATTGAGACCAAACTGATGAGTAACTGGAGGATAGTGTTGCACTCTGGGACGTGTGAAACACCGTTGCCATTAGCCGACAGATGCTTTTACCTGTTAGGGACACAAGAGCAGGAAAAGGTATATCCTAGGTCAAGACTTTGAGTTGATTATTCTGAATTAAACCTGTTAACATTTTTAGAAAGTCAATCAATTAAATGTACTAAATTGCAGTCAAATGTTTGGACACACCTACTCATTCTTTCTATAACTATTTTCCTTATTTTAGACCCCTACAACAAGTGATTAATTTATTTATTTCAATGGAAAATTGGCCAAAATTGTGTGTGTGTGTGTGTATATATAGTTTTATATATTTGAATGCTTATTAAACACTTTGAATGACTTCTGTAAATATGGTTTTCTTTTTTTTCTTTTGTTTGCTATTTTAATCATGTAAAAACTTATTTAAAACAACTCATTAAATATGTTTTTAATTGTTAGAAATGTAAATGTATACAGAATTAGCTGCTGGCTGGCTGCTCTACTTTATTATATATTGTATATAAGACAAATAAAAAAATATGAATATGACTCTAATTATGTTGTTGTAAAAATTAAATATAACATATTTTATATAAACAAATTATTAATTCTGGAATATAATTATTTGATATGAACAAATCTCTGTAATAAAATATATTTCAAAAAATTGTAATAATGAATTCTACAAATCGATGTCATATAAGTGTATGCCATTAGATATAATACAATAAATCCATTCAAGTGTGTCCAACCTTTTGGTACTGTATATCAGTGGTCAAGAAAATACACTAAGATAGATGTAAATTAGCAGTTACACTGGACTAAACTTATTCAGTTGCATAAATAGCCTCCCTGAATTCAATCAATTTGATGTAGATGATAAAGTATCGATAACACTTTAATATAACTAGACTTTATGAAGAATCAAATCTGTGTAAGCTTTCATGACCTCATTGGAAAGACCTGACTTGCATTTGATGCATGAACATGATACCATTACTGCCCAGTCAGCTCTATCAAAACAGACCCATAACTTACAGTAGTGATGGTTCAGTCATCCTACGGTCTGTTCATCACTGTCAAACCCATAATACAGTAAATGTTGTGTCTGGATCCTGGGCATCGTGTCCAGCCTCGTAACCCAGCTTTATCACCACACGAATGCGCGATATGAAAACCGACCCCGTCTGACCTGGAGAACATGATAGTTCAGACACTTATTCTGTCTTCATTTAACCTGACGTTCAACATCTGCTTGTACCAGTCAGCAGGAATTAGGAGCCTAATATCTCATATCGCTGCGAGATCTCTGGAGGTAGTTAAATATTTAAGGCCACAGCAACACACGGCTGGGAACATCGGGATCCTCGCAGCTCTGTAAAAAAACATGAAGCATACATTCGATATCTGAGGATAATGCTCATCTACTGGCATGACTCTGGTATGGTTTCATCAGACTCCTTACTGGGCCCATAAAAGAGGTAATGTATGGGCTGATAATGGCATGAGATCCAGAGAATGGCCCAGCAGCCTCCATATGGATGCGTTTATATAGAGCCAGACCCGTATAAGCTCTCTGAGCTGTCAGCACTTGACATGCAAAATGATTTAGGGAGGTTTCAGCCACTGCGTTGGGAATATTGGTGTGTGATGGGACTGATATATGGCTACTGGTAAATAGTGCGTGCATCAGTGACTGGATGAAAAAATGGCTGTGGAAAATAAAAAGCAGTGTAATGCAGTTTCAGGGTATTTTCACACCCTCATGCTGAGCTCTTCAGCATTCTGCTGTGGAAAATTCTGTTTATTTTGTTTGATTGATTGTGATGAGACTTTTCTAGTTTTTTTTTTTTTGTTAGAGAAATTGTTCACTTTGGCATTTCTTTAAATAATCATTTGCCATATTTTGTGATGGGAACATGATGTATTTAGTGATGCATGATAGCCAAGACCTATTAATTTTCAGTGACACTTTATAATAAGGTCTTATTTGTTAACATTAGTTAATGCATTAAAGCAATAGTTTGCTGACACATTACTCAGATCAAGATGTAGATGAGTTTGTTTCTTCATGGGAACAGATCCAGTCCTTCAGTTAACGTCTTGTGAAGCAAAAAATCAGTGTGTTTGTAAGAATAAATAGACTTACAGTTTTCAACTTGTGCATGATAAAATATGCTGAAAAATGTCTTAAAGGGGTCATGACGTGAAAAAACTAATTTCCATGTGATGACATGTTTTAGTGCAGACGTAATTTATCTGTGGCTTGTGTCAGAATACACTGTGACAGTTTATGCTGCACAAAAATATCTAAATTGGTGAGTTTAATTAAGACCTCAACCCCCAAACCTTTCCCTTAATGCCATGCATCAGTCTGAGAGTGTTGTGTCCTCTGCAGGCCTGTGTAAGCCTCAGATGATCCGTTGCTGAGGGGACTAAGTGATACCCTTTCAAAAGAGGCCAGACATGCCTCTACCACACCACACCCTTTGTGTTCGGGAATAATCCAGCCTGCACTTCAAGGCTGGGCCGGACTTCAGAGGAATCCGCTATCAATCTAAAGAAGAGAAGAAAGAGCTTTAAATGAGAGAGTGACCCCAAACTCCCTCAGTGAATTACTGTGATAAGGTGCTCGTCCTCATAACACTCATTATTATATATTTGGTGAAGATCCTCCTGTGGTCGACATCAAAGGGCTCGCTGAATTTCAGGAGGAACAAAAATCTGCCGATAAACAGATTTTGGAAGTGAACATGGTTGAAATTTTAAGGGTGTTTTTACATTTCAGTCCTGTTTTAAGGAACCAAATGTGAATTAAGTGACAAAAATGCCCAGTTCGGTTTGCATTCACATTGCTCTACTTTAGTGTACATATAAAAACCTAAAAAAAACGCCACTATTATTTGATCAAAATACAATAAAAACAGAAATATTTTTACAATGGTAACCAGTTAATTGCTGTTACGGTTAAAATATTCTATTTGAATATATTGTAAAATGCAATTTATTCCTGTGATGAAAAGCTGAATTTTCAGCATCATTACTCTTCAGTGTCACATGATCTTTCAGAAATCATTCTAATATTCTTATTTATGCTCACAAAATATTTCTTATTATTATCAATCTTGAAAACAGTTGTGCTGCTACTCAATAGTTTTTTTTTTTCAGGATTCTTTGATGAACAAAGTTCAAAGGATGTTTATTTAAAATATAAATCTTTTGTAAAACATTTACTTTACTGTCACTTTTAATCAATGTAATGTGTCACTGATGAGTAAAATATACTGAAATTCCTAACTTACCCCCAAATTTTAGAACAAAAGTTTATATATACTACTTTTATAGCATAATTTAAAAAAATGGTTATAATGTTAATAATGTTCTTTTTCTTATTATTATTTAGAAAATTTGTTTTTTTATAATTTATTTTGTTACTTGGGGTTAAAAATTTAAATGAAAAAGAAAAAAAGTCTATGCATTTCATCTCATCTCTGCATTGTTGTGTGTCATGCATGGATATCTGCAGTGGCCTAGTACTTTGAGTTCACAGAGCATCTTGTGAACTGCACAGTGTTTTACAATCATATACTGTGGAACAGTGAAACATTAAGAAACATGTGAATGCAAATGAACAATTAAATGCAAACTATGGGTTAAATACACCAATTTGTGTGTGCCCATCTCTGTGTAACTGTTGCGTGTGTTGTAATGGTTGTTAGGTACACAAAACAACATCATTTCCTGCAATTCTGACCAGGATATTGTCATGTGACCACATTCCATTCCCATGACATCACATCGGGCGAGTGAGTGAGCCGTGAGCGAGAGACGGGTGATGTTGACAGCTCATCCCATGAACGTTTCGCATGCCCTCACTTCAAATGGGCCACGCTCAGCTTTGATGCGCGGCCTGTTTTTAGCAGCCCAGAAAGAAGCGTCATGCACCGGATGACACTCGGATCACAGACCGCAGTGAAAGACAGCAGACTGATGCTTCAGATAGTATTGAGTGTGAAGGTTTACCGTCCTCGAGGAAGATCAGACATAGAGAGGGATGATGTATGATGAGGAAGAGTAAGAGACGACTATAGCATTCTCAGCTGTTGTCTTAGAGAACCAACTGGTGTTTGATTACCAACACGACTAAAGAGATCATCTGGATTTGCAGCTCCTCATAAAGGGACTTATAATAGTTTACTGGCGTTTTTCAAAGAACCACTTGTTTCTAATAAACTAAGATAAGGTTACACTTTCTTTTCCAAACTGTCGTGCATCTCTACTGATAAAAATATGATGAGTAGAATAACTGAATGATCATTGTTTGTTTTATTGGATTGCTTTCACATCAACTATTGCTGTATTCCAAATCGTATAGTATTTATATACGATTACAGTACTTATTTGAATGAACATTTATTTTAAAATATTTAAAAAAATATTTAACAAACATTTAACAATTCAGTTTCATTTTTAGTTTGTTTTAATCATTTTGTGTGCTTTTAATTTTTTTTATTTGTTTTTTTTTTAGCTTACTATTTATATTTCAGTTTTGGTTTTAATTTATATTTGGGTATCTTTTGTAGGGCTTCTCCTTTTTTTACTTGTTTATAATTGTTTTCGTTATATCATATTTAGTTTTTAGTTTTGTACTTTGTAGGTATGTGCTTTTGTCATTTTATCAATTTAGTTTTATTATTTTTAATTTCTAATTTTTGTACATCTAAACAAATGCTGGGTTAAATACAAAAAAAATAGGGACAAACCCAGCAATTGGGTTGTTTTGACCCAGCGGTTGGGTTAAATGTTTAACCCAACCTTCTGGGTAGTAACCCAACCGCTGGGTCAAAACAACCCAGTTGCTGGGTTTGTCCCTATGTTACCCAGCACTGGGTTGTATTTAACCCAGCATTTTTTAGAGTGTAATTTAAATTTTAGCAATTTTAGTCCTGACAGGTTTGTTTGAACCGTATTTTGTTGTCAGCTATTTATGAAATGGAACTAATTATATTTCTATTTGTATTTTTCAGTGTAATTTTTAATGTGATATTTATTTCAATTAATGAAAACTACGTATAATAGTTTTAGTTTTAGTTAACAATGCAATCATAAGGATACAATATTATTATATTGTGTATACATTGCATATTAGGTAAAATAGCATTTTTAATGAGATTATATATTTTTGGTACTGAGTGAAACATTTATCATGTGTACATTTTAGGATTTCTCTTGGAAGGCAGCCAAATTATGCTGCCTACCTTTTGACAGCAGGACTGCAATATTCCTACATTCAGTTCACTATGTTTTAACAAGTCCGATTTCTCTGTACATGTGTGAGTGTGTTTGTGTCATTGAGGCCCAGCTGTGCTCTCGTTCCTTTGAGGCTGACATGGGAGAGATCTTTTAAGGTCTTGTAGTTGTTTTAACCCCTGCTGCCTCTCAGCAGGTTAAGCCTAACCAAACATTCATCCTGCGGGTCAGCGACACCATTGACAACGTGCTTTAGTCTTTCACTCGGCTCATCCCCACTGTGAGCTACCTGACAGGTCCGGCCACGGTCAGAAATCAGCTCATCAAACTTCAGCTCCAACCACAGACTGCAGCTCATTAGTTTGATTAGACCATTAAGACTGACAGTGGATCTGTCCAAAGTCAAGGCAAGCCCAACAAAATGATTATGGATAGATAGATAGATCTGCTCGGATCACTTCTCATTTCAATATATCTGTAAGATATTTATAATGTTTCACATTCTTTAATCACTTTTTGGATATCGGCTGAATAATTTAAAATGTAAATAAAAATAACAAATAAAAATCAAAGTAGACTGATTGGAAGAATTATCAGTTTATTTAGATAAAATGAATCCACGTTAGTTTTATTATTAATGGTTATCATTAATGAATGCACAAGTATAACGTTTGGTGAAAAGTTTTGGTGCATTCAAAATAAAATAAAATAAGTATTATAGTTTTTATTAGTAGTTTTTGATTAATTAATAGTTAATTCCTTTTATTTCATTTGATTTGAATTTTTAAACTTAAAGATGTAGTATTTTTGTTGTGATTTTATTATTTTCAGGGTTTTTTTATGTCTATACTTTCTATTTAATTTATTTTATTTCAGTTTTAGTTATTTTAGTAAAAGTTAGGCTAAATAAAAATGAGGAAATGTTTCCGTGGCAATACGTTAAACAG
Organism: Sinocyclocheilus anophthalmus; assembly: GCA_018155175.1. Taxonomy (NCBI): domain Eukaryota; kingdom Metazoa; phylum Chordata; class Actinopteri; order Cypriniformes; family Cyprinidae; genus Sinocyclocheilus; species Sinocyclocheilus anophthalmus. Next base: position 99,084 of record JADLZN010011256.1, read on the forward strand.
TTATTTGTTTTTCAAGTAAACTAATGTTTTTTAGTTGGTAAATATAATAACTGTATAGCTTAATGCATGAAGTCGCTTTGGATAAAAAAGCCGTCTGCTTAAATGCATATATTATTTTATTATTATGAGTTATAAAACCCTTGATGAGTAATAGTTACTCTAATGTTACAGATAGTGCATAGGTTCAATTGCCAGAAAAATAACTTCGTAATGCTTGGATACAAGTATCTGCATTGTGAGTAAGGGAACTCAACCTGAACAGTAAAATGGACCAAGATATGCAAACCAAACATCAGCTTATCCAAAATATCAGTTTTATTTATTTTTTCAAAACAGTAAAGGCGTCTTTCATAGCCAATTATGGACTCTTTAGAATTGAACCATCAAACACTGATTAACGTTGCATTGTTGGGCAGATAACAGCGCTTTATTCTTAAGCGGGTCTCGCCATCCTTCCTAACTGGAGTAATTGATGAGCTGTCAGTTACCCTGCCCTGCTGATGCAACTCAAAGAGAAAGCGTCATATCTGACACTATGTAAATGCGGTTGCTGCCTGCAGTATGGCTCAATGGAGCGCTGGACGGCCGTGTGGGGTAGGACAGGACGCCGTCTGTGTTCCCAGCAGGGTCCACTGTCCCGCACTCTCCGAGGGCTGGGGGGCAGAGCAGTCTACAAGCTCGGAGACTCGGGAGGAGGAAAACACTGGAGGGGTCAGGATGGGCTTGTTTGGAGGGCTTGGTGGGGCCTCTTAGCCCCAATTTGAATGTAAAATGAATGCAAAATCTACAATGATTCAGGCATCAGTGGAATACCACAAATCTTTGAGACGAGGGGGGTCTCCCCCCCCTGATTGCATTTTTCTAATGTGCTGCTGTAACTCTTGGTTTAATGAGCTAAAATCCATGTTCATGCAGTTCAAGCAAAGCTTTCGTTGGAGGTTTGTCCATTAGACAGGAAACAGCTTTGTATGAATTAATAATAATTATAATTTTAACTTATTAAAGTTAAATATTTAAAAGGTTTTTAGTGGAACATGCTGCACGGATCTTACCTATATCGCTTAACGTGTATATAGTGTAATGTAAAAAAAAACAATATGATCTTTGATATATTTTATAAAATATAACATACATTTTTAGTTTTCATACAGTATAAAATGAAAATTAAAGATTACAATTAAACAAATAATTTCTAGAATATTTATAACTCTATTTACAAATATTTTCAATGATCTTTTCATATTTTTTTCATGTAAATTGTATTTCAGCAACGCTGAGTTGGAGTTTATCCCATTAGAAGAGGAATAGATTTGTATGACTAATGGGCCTAATTGTGGGCCTTTGGATGAAAATGTTTTAATTGATTATGACATTGGCAGTATCCTTAAATATATTTCTAAATATTATTATCTAAATATATTTCAAAAACGATATATATATATTTGTATAATACTAAAAACAAATAAAAAATGATACTTTTAGTAATTAAAACTATATAGTTTGTTAATTATAATGGGATCACATTTAAATTGTATATTTTCATATTAAATGTTTAAAAATATAAAAATATTATTTTAGTGTCAGGATCTTAAAATTTTCCCAGTGCCATATACTGTATTGAGTAATAATATAATGATAATATGATATTACAGTATCATCTATTTTAATAATGTATAACAATATATTTTTTTCATTTACGTTTTACATCTGGTAAAATTAATTCTAATATGCTGCATCTGAAGATAAAACCCATGTTAATGCATTTCAAGCAAAGCTAAGTTGGAGTTTGTCCATATATAACAGGAATAGATTTGTATGAATTGATGGTTGGGAAAGACTCTGGTTCTGTGTTTGTGGGATGAAGGTGGTTGGTGGCCTGTCAACAGCAGGCAGAAGGGTGACTGTGATTCGCAAGCTCTTTCTGGAGTGTGCAATACACTGTTGTTTAGCCACATTAGCTTTATCTAACGCCATCAAAAGGCACATTATCTTCATGTTGTCATTGTAGTGGAGTGAAGTATATATAGATTAGAATGCTTTATTGACTCATTAAAGTGGATCTGCTTCACTTACTCTAGCAAACGATGAAACATCCGTGCCCTATTTAATAGAGTTGTTGAATTATGTCAATTTGTAAGTTAACCTGGTGGGTTATTTCACATTAGGATGTGAGTTTAAATGTTTTTCGAATTGTAGTCCTTGTGTTGATTATTTAACTTATTTACAATTGAGACATGATGTGTAAATTATGTTGTAGAATAAAACATAACCTCTTTAAAATAATGTTAGGCCACAGGTCTCTAAAAGTCAATAAATTGAAACCTGCTATTGTAGGAGTAAAGTATTAGAACTTCTAGAAGAAACACATGGTTAAAAAAAACAAAATTATAATTTATATAGTATCTATATAAGAATATATATATTATAATTTACACTGAACAAAATTTTAAATGCAACACTTTTGTTTTTGCCCCTTTTGTTTTGAGTTGAACTCAAAGATCTAAGACTTTTTCTACACAAAAGGCCTATTTCTCTCAAAATATTGTTCACAAATCTGTTCAATCCTGTGTAGGAGCAATTCTCCTTGCCGAGATAATACATCACCTCACACGTGTGGCATATCAGATGCTGATTTAGACAGATAATATTGCACAGGTGTGCTTCGGTGGCCACAATAAAAGGCCACAAACACAAGGTTGTGAAGTACTATTTTATATATTAAGCCTCAGTGATTTGATAGAATCAGGGGGACTAACACACACTTTACCCTTCCAGCCCTTTAAAATGGAGCAGCATGAAAGATAATATTGTTATACATGAGAGCATCCTGTCAGCTGCCGTTTCATTAGGTGTAATTGCTCAACGATTGCTCTGTTTATTAAAGGTGACTGCCATTCGCCGCTGCAGTCAGCAATATGTGACGGAGATGATTGCTGTGTGTGTGTTCGGGAACATGCAGCCCTCCAGCGCTGGCCTAATAAAAGAGCTGATGAGACTGAGCCATTACCATGTCAGATCTCCTACTATTATGACCCATTAAAAGTGCTCAACCCCTGATTCAGACCCATTATATTTATTGAATCTAGAAGCTGATTGATGTTGCGCTGGCTGAAACACCTCATACCATGAACACTTGTCCTGGCTGTGTATAATATCACAAAGTTACATAACTGCAAAGTTGTCCGAATGACAGTAATTCGATTCTTCTCTGAGCTTTATACATGCTTTGACTCAAAAGGGGAAAAATCATTTAAAAAATGAATAAAATGTGGAAAAATCAATTAATTTAATTGTTTATACATAAATATATGTGTGTGAGTGTGTGTGTGTGTGTGGCAGTGTGTGGACTGTGTGTGGGATAGATACATATATATATATATATATATATCTATATCTATATATTAGATATAATATATATTATATCTATATAATATTAGTGCTGCAAATATATTTATCACGATTAATCAATCAGAATAAAGTTTGTGAATACTAAGTTCCTGTGTTGTGTATATATATTAAGATATATATATAGATATAGATCTATATATATATAGTAGATAGAATATATATATATATAAATTACATTTTTATATATTTAATCTATATTTTTCGTTTTGAGTAATATGTAATTTATATAATATTAAATATTTACATATCATTTTGACGAAGTAAAACGCAAATGAAAACATTTTATTGCTCAGATCTTTCTCTTTCAAAGCTCTGGAAACAAATTATCAGCTGTAATTCCTTTTAAAAATCAACTTTGTCTCATATATTTCTGCTGGAATCAGACACTTAAGACATTGTTGACATTCAGTAAATATATTTCTGCTGGAATCAGACACTTAAGACATTGTTGACATTCAGTAAAAGTATAAAGCATAGCTTAGAACATTTTAAAGAATGTAGAAAGAAATATTTGAGCTCATAGTGAGATTTTTGAATTTTTATCGCAGTCTTTGGGGTCTTGGAAAATCTGAGCAAATTTGAGACATTGTTGAGACTTGTGTGAGATTACTTCAATCTCTTTCTCAGAATGAGCGTCTGAGATGCAGGAGACCTTAAATCTCCATTTGCTCTCCATTTAATCTCAAGGAGATCGCATTTCTGATTTTCTTTCCTATGAGAAAATAAGCATCTTATGAACAAACTTCAAAATTTGATGAACACAAATATGAATGTGCGCTTCACTTTCAGCTCAGAAATAATCAAAAATGCATAAAGACTGCGAAAGGTGTAGTGTTTGTTTTTTCTCAAAAGTAGGAGGAAACCCTTAAAATAAAGCAGCGATTGTGCTGAGGTTACGTCTACTCAGAGTGAGAATCTTCTTTGTTGTTTCTGACGCTTTGCCAGGTTTACGCCTGCCGTGGCAAAGAAAGCTCAGTGAGAGGTAAGGTAACCTGCTCACAAGACAATACCTCATTTACCCCGACGCCTTCGCACAGACCAGATCAAATAACTAGAAATTTGAGGGACGAAGCCATCGATAAGCTGAACCAAAGAGAAGGGCCACTTAGCTGCTTGAGCGAGAGCGAGAGATGCCAGAGAAACCTGAAGCTGGAGGTGGTGGGACGCGTGTGAATCCTGACTGACAGCACACTCATGTTTAGAAGCGGGGAAGCATCAGTCACTGCTGAAACAAAGGTGCTTTATTTGCAACTGCTGTGGAAAGATTATCAGAGCAGATGAACAGACGCAGAAGAACATCTCAGAATTAGGATTAATGTCAGTGTTTTCCTTGTTTCTCCTGTACATTCAGTAGGGTCCAAATATCTGGAAATGCCTCTGTTGGCGTCGTTTTTTGATGTAGTTTAATGTAGTCTTTAATTTCAAGTTATATTAACAAAATAAAAAGTTGAGTCAAAAGTGGTTATGATTAGTTTATTTTTTCATTCAATGTACTTATATTTGCTTGTTGACATTGTACCGGATCTTATATTTTTCTGAAATTTGTATAACTATATAGTTTAATAGGTTTATAATGTTTTATGTTATTATTAATTTACTTATTATGTTTATATTTTAAGGTCTTTATTAAATAATATACATAATACGAAAAATATTGATTTCATTATTTATATTGTAATGAATTAAATAAAGAGAACTTAATAATGTCCAAGTTTACATGAAGTGTAAACAGTTACAAAAATATATATTATAGTTATTGTTATGATATTGCATTTAGTATGTATAAAACTATAAAATTAGTTTTAGTGATACTACATTTTAATATTTATAGCTATACTTTCATTTGCACCTTAAGAATTAATAAAGTACAAAGTTCAGTTTTCTCCCACTGAATTATTTATTATTTACATGATAATCTCAACTTATTATATTTAGAAACTTTATCATTTCCAGTTTCAAATAAAAGTGTAAATGAAAAATAATAATTATTTTTATATTATCTTACATTTTATAACGATTTTTAGTGTTGTAATATTTTAAATAATATAAAAAATTATATAATTTTTTATTTACAAACCTGGGAATTTAATACATTTCAAAGTTCAGTTTTTACACCTCACTGAATAATATCTGTTTTACTGTTTGTTGAACCCAAAGTAGCATCTCTTACACACATTACAATTTGATGCATTTGAGATTTGATTGTTCATGAAGCTGATATATGTAAGAGAGACTGGTATTGGCTGCATGCTTTGCATTGCTTGCAAAAGTCAATATGAAACAGCTTTCACAACACAAAAAGTGCCATATTTTTCATATTTATCCTCTTGAATTGATTTGGTAAGGAAACGTGTCTCTGTATGACTGTGAGATTTGTGTTTGACAAGTTTGTAGTTTTCTAAAGACTCTAATGTGAAATCTGGTCTCTAGATTAATTTGTTCCAGTCTAATGCTTCAGTAGGCCACACTGACACCCTGTAGAATCTACGGGAGAATGGGAGTGTTTCTAGAAAGCGCGACTCCTGAAGCCACGCCGAAAGCTTTTAGTTGTTCTGAGTTGGATGTGGATTGACAGCTGGAGCTGGTTCCCCGCGGCCGAGGAGCCGAAGAGCTGCTGTAAATCTAACAGGATTAACCATTACAAGAACTAATGTTTGGAGTCCCCTACTGAACTCGCTTCATCTCAGCACTGAGAGACTCTCAGCAAGCACAACAAATATACATCCACGAGTCATATCGCCTGTGCACTGAGAATATTACTTATTGTTGCAGACCTGCAATCAAAATGTCCCATCCAAATATTCAGTTATTAGTTGATTCATAAATTGTGACATTTGCTCCCCCCATAACATGAATATGTTGTCATATCATTATTTATTTGTTGATTTATACAATTTCAGATCTGGCAGGTACAAGATTAAAATCCAATTGAAACTTTGCAAAGGAAAGGAAAGTTGAAGGTATAGTGTTTTGGTGTTCGTCTGTCGAGATAAATCACCTGTAGGCTGTGAGAGATGACCGTTCCCATAGCTCTCCAGTTTTATAGTGTTTTGATTTTTTGCAGCCCTACTGTAACAGTCATGCTGCATCACACACACGCTGTGACACGGAGCTCAACAGGGCCCTCAGCTGGCTTTTTACAGCACTGCTTCAACCATAGCACGAGATGTTCAGTTTTGTTCAGAGGTGCCTTATTATCATTTTAGATTTCTCTGCAGAAAGGCAGAATTATGTACTTTTGGCAAAATCTCTTGCTTTGCATGCTTTTTTTCATTGCTTGGTGTAAATGCTGAGGAATTGAAATGATGACATAATTGAGAGGCTCACCATCTTAAGACATTGACTCGTGGCACAGCTGCTGGTCACTCAGGAAAACATGAATGAACAGTGTTTACAACCTCAGGCATGACATTCTTATGTCTTGCAAACTCCTTTTCATTCTTTTCCTCTTCAGTGTCTAGTCTTCTTATTTGTTAGCATTCATTTATTAAAAACAAAAAAACAAAGCTATATGCACTAGTATTTGTGGAGTCAGGCTTTCAAAAAACTAAAATAAATAAATCAATAATCATAATTAAAAAGCATCATAAAAAAAATCTTTACAAATACATGTTTTGTTGCAGATGTTGTCATTTACTGATTAGGAGTTAATAGGACTTTATAGGGTAATTCAGGTAAAAATGGGGGGCCGCGTTTTGTTACAGTGTTATCTCATGTTAGATAGGGCCGTGCAACCATAATTCGAGATCCTCCTGCCGTGATTGCTGTTGTATCGAGTTCAACTTTTAAGGCAAAACGGAGGACGAATTGTGCATGGGTACCAGGTCCAATGCGTCATCGAATTTTCGATGATGTGGTAATATGGTGTTGGTTTGTTAATTTGGTATATTCTTGTTGAATGCACTGATGTCCAACATGCCATATTCACCCATAATAAATAGGGACAAATAATGAAATGAAATCAAGATAAAGATACTATTATTTTAATTACATGTTAACTAAACAGATGTCAAATGTTCAAATATTTGAATCATTTGGTTTAGTGCTGTCATTTTAAATATCTTTTGAATTACTGTTTTCCCCTCCCATTGCAGTCAGGAAATAAAATGGAAATAAAATTTAAATAAAATTAAATTTGAATTACATGTTGCTAAAATAAAATAAATGCCATGAAACAACAATTACTTTGCGCATACCTTAATATCATTTAAATTCAGTACATGCACTAGTCTTAAATAAATAAGTCTCTGTGTTCCATATTCATAACGAAAATTTTGACATTATTGGAACTTTTCCACTGCACTAAAGGTTCTTTATAGTTTTTCACACTAACAAATAACATGTTCTTTTAAAAACCGATGACTGAAAGGTTCTTTGGAGAACCAAAAAGGGTTCTCCTTTTGCATCGCTGCAAAAAAACCTATATTTTTAATAGTGTGTGGTTCAATATTAAAATGTTAAATTAAAATCTATGGGACAGAAAAAAAAATCTTGATATTAAAAAAAAACAACAACTTTGAAATGCAGTTGGTATTTCACGTGATTAATCTCAGTTGAAGTGATTGGCATGTTTGCAGTGAGCACCAGTGGCCCCAAATAGAGCTCTGAGGGCCTGTGAGAGGCTGGAATGTCTCTGTATCCCTCCATCCCTGCTGCAGCTCAGGTTACAGCGTTCATAGATCACACTGACACCGCAGGATGGCTGCCCAGAGAGGAGGCCGCAGGGCCATCCGCTGCATGCCGGTCACAGTTTACACCCACATCTTTGTGACGGACACATGGTGAAGATGCAGCATCTGCCTAGGCCATCAAAACACATGCAGCACATATAGTTTTGTCTCAGCACCTGGCGTTTATTTGATGAGGAGCTTTCGGGTATTGAATGTGAGATGAGAGAGTGTACTCTTGAGAAACTTTTGCAGTTCCGTAGCACTTGGTTTCATTTGATAAGAAGAATTTGATAGATCGTAGTAGTGACCATCCTCTTGTTCAGTGATCTTGGTTGTGTATTTTAATTTCTCCAAAAGTGTTTAAAAGAGTTCTTCAGATCAGCATAGTTTTATGCCTTGAACACCTCTGAGATACAATCCTTGATTTTAAGTAAAAGAATTTGAAAAAGAAAGAAATACAAAGGAACAGCTGTGTACTGAAATTAAGTAAATTAACTGCTCATTCTATCAAGAATTTTGAATTTTGTTACATAAAATATGAACATAAAAAATATTCATATTTATGATATATAGAAAAAAGAATATTTATTTTTAATATTTAGAATGCTATACACACAACTATTTTAATATCTAAGTATTATATATAAAGCGAATCATTTTATAATTATCTATGTATGTATGTTGCTGTGTTGTGTGTGTGTGTGTAAATTATACAGTGCCTTGCCTTCATTTTTTTTCCCAACATTTTTGTTATGAAGCCGCTTATTTCACTGCTTAAATAACTTTTTTTCCCCACATCATCTACACTCCATACTCCATAATGCAAAAGCAAAAACAGAACTGTCACAACTTTGTAAATGTATAAAAAATTTAAACACTGAAATAAGTACATTGCATTAGTATAACCCTTACATCGTACATTAGCTGATGCACCTTTACAGTCTCAAGTTTTTTTTTTGTTTGATGCAACAAGCTTTGCTTATCAGCATTTTGCAATTATCTGCTATTCTTCTCCTCAGCTCTTCAGCTCTCAAGCTCTGTCAGGTTGGATGGGGGCAGACGCACATTTTCAGGCTTCTCCAGAAATATTTGATTGGGTTCAAGCTCAGGCTGTGGCTGGACAACTCAAGGACATTCACAGAGTTGTCTATAAGCCACTCTTGCTGTGCTTAGGGTCATTGTCCTGTTGGCAGGGGCGTGTCTACGTGGTGGCCAGGGGTGGCACCGCCCCCCCTGAAATTTGGCTGGCCACCCCAGGTGCCCCCCTTACCAGATGTCTTGCGATAGGCTTGTTTTTAGTACATTTCTAACTGCATCTGGCAGTGGCGGATTCTGGCATGTGTAGGCAGCTGCCTAGGACCTCTTTCTTCTTTTCTTTATACTTAATTTTAGGCGGTTTCTATAGTGTGATCTTAATGACAATGTCGAGAGAGCATAATGTTATGCGATCCATGTGCGCGAGGACGAATCTCTCCACTCCCAAGTAGAATTTAATCACACACATATATATCTCCACACTCATATAGCAACTCGAGAACCTACTTTTACATTTATTAAGAGTAAATTATTATCAAAATTTAATTGAGAGTCAGAAAAGGATATTATTAAAAAAGGCGATTCTTGACAGATTTGTCCGTTTCAGTTTCCTGAAGATGAATTGATGCCCCTCCAGATGGGGGTCAGATCTGAAGACACGGATACTCAGGTGAGCTGTGGGTCCGACCGGGGCCCCTCTCCCTTCTCGCTCCTCCTCATGAGGGTCTTTTACCGGGCGCAGTCGAGTAGAGAGGAATGCTGAGGAAGTGACTGTGCTCCAGGCGAATATCTGAGCATGGGGCTGAGAGACAGACAGATAGAAGGATAGAGGGATGACAAAAGACGAGGGCTGAGAGTGGCCCCGGGGGCCGAGGCGACACGCCCACCTGTTGACTGCAGTCCTGTGTTAAGTGCTCTGTGAATGGACACTTACAATGGCCGTGGCAAGACGATCTGCTCTGTCTGTCTTTAGCGGCGCTCTCTGACCGCCTCTTCCTCTCGGTGTTGACACCGATCAGCAGCTGATAGATCGACACAAGCCATGAGAAACTATCTGCTGCTCATTCCTACCATCTGCCTTAAAATCTTCTTAAAACCTTCCAGCGGTGTTTGGTGTATGTACATGGTTTTGTGCTCTTGGCGTTGTGTTGCTGAGGTCTTGAGGTTAATTGCTTCACGCTAAAACAAACTGTCCGATCATCAGTCATCAGATGTCTGGCAGCCGTTGTGAAACACAACATTTTAATCAAAGAAAATTTGCCCAGGAGACCTAATAGAGATCTCAGTTATGTTTTATTGGAGTATCAGCTTCTCAGATGACTGAGAGATTGATTGAAATCTCCTACACACTCAGAAAAAAAAGGTACAAAAGCTGTCACTCAAAAAAACTGGGGTGGTGCCGTTATTTCAAAAGGTACAAATATATATACTTTTAAGGTACTAATATGCACCTTTTAGAGGTAAATAAGGTACAAAGGTGTAACTTTTGAAAAGGTACCGCCCCAGTTTTTATACCTTTTCTTCTGAGAGGAGAAGTAAAAATAGAAGCAAACATGACCATTGTTGACATTTAAAGACATTTAAAATAAATGTGAATAGCAATTCAGATTGTTTATCTTACAAGAATTTGATTAGAAATGATTGAATTCATTGATCTCTGATTTTTGATTTCACACTATTAGAGAATCAGAGGACAGTAGTTTACATTTACAGTACATTTAATCATTTAGCAGACACTTTTATCCAAAGCGACTTACAAATGAGGACAATAAAAGCAGTCAAAACTAACAAAAGAGCAACAATATATAAGTGCAAATGACAAGTCTCAGTTAGCCTAACGCAGTACACGTAGCAAGGTGTGTGTGTATATATATATAACACACACACACACACACACACACACACAAAGAAAAACAAGTAGATAGAATAAAAAAGGAGATATAGTATATACAAATATCTAGATATATTAGTTGGTATATATTTTTTTTAAATGATCAAAAGTTTGATGATCTGTAAGATTTTTTTCCTTTTTGAAAGGAATTCACACTTTTATTCAGCAAAGATGCAAAGATGTGACAGTAAATACATTTATTATAATAAATAAATACAATTTTCAAAGAACAAAATCTAACTTTTTTTGAAATTGATAATAATAATACATTTTTTCAAACACCAAATCAGCATATTAGAATGATTTCTGAAGATCATGTGACACTGAGGACTGAGTAATGAGCTGAAAATTCAGCTTTACATCAAAGAATGAATTTACTTTTAAATATAATTTACAATAGATAGCATTTATTTTAATTGTAATAATCTTTCACAATATGACTGTTTTTACTGTATTTTTAATCAAATAAGCGCAGCTAATGAGAGTTTTTTCTTTTAAAAAACATTTTAAAAATCCTTCCTCAAACATGAATGGTAATACATAGATATTTTAAAAAAATATATTTATAAAATATCTATTTATGCAAATAACAAATATAGTCAATGAGATTAAAATTAAGAAACAAAGAATAAAAATAATAATAACTGTTTGAGGCTTAATTGATTTAGTCAATTTGAATGTGTAGTTGACTTTTGATTCAGGTTTCATTATCCGAGCACAGTTTGAGACATTATTTATATATTTATATATCTATTTAAATTATTTTCTCCAGTCTTTGAGCAGGAGACTGCAGACTGCAGAGTCACCGTATCACTCATCACATCATCTTTCAGGGTGCAGTTTAGCCACAAAAGCCACCGTGTGCTTTTCAGGCATTCAGAGCTTCCTCTGTTGACTAAGACGCCTTCATCGCACCTTTCTCAGCCACGGACATGATACCAACCTGCAATTATCCACAGACAACACGACAAATTACAGCCCCAGCCAAAAACCACCTCGAGGAACCTGATACGGCTTTTCCTCAGAAACCTCTCAACCTCTGTGTCTCAGACATCAATGCGTGAGGTCAGGCCAGAGCAGCAGTGCTTCTTTTATATTTCTAAGAAATTAAACTTTTTGTTTGACTATTTTTGTAAAACACCTTGGAAGAAGCCATCCAAAACATCCTAGCAGCCTATGCAAAATTCAGAATCAATTCATGAATATGAATGTGAACTTCCAGGAAGTTTCAATAAGTTGAACTGAGAATTGAACTGGAATGACAGCAAGAGCATTTAATGTTTACTGAATAGTAATTCCAGGAAGTTCAACAGTGGTATTTCATTCTGGAAGGCATAAGCACATTGCACAAATGCTTCAAATTGAAAAACAAAAACTAATTTTAATTGATTGGCATATTAAAAATTACTAATGCATATGACTTTTTAAAATAATTATGGATAATAATTAATGACCAAACTATCTATCTATCTATCTATCTATCTATCTATCTATCTATCTATCTATCTATCTATCTATCTATCCAAGCTCTTTCAGGATGGAGAACACATTGTTCTTTTATCCATAATCCATCTGCATGCGAGTGAACCCTGAGAGCTGTCACAGTCCGTCAAGCCTGACATCACATTGAGACGTCAAACAGTGCTGATATGTTTTATGGATTTTATGGACCGGAGATGTAGCATGACGAACCGGAGCGTTCGGTGCACCAACAGTATTTCACCAAACTGACACCTGTGCTGAGTGTGAAGAGATGCCTGCTGCTGGAACTGTTGAAATGCATTTGAAATGGACCCCATGATATCGCTCTGAGATCATCGATGGGATCCGCCCATCGTTTGAGATCTGGGAGAGAGAGCGAGATCTCGCGTGTGGAGGAGAGAAGAGAATCACCCTCTCAGTTTCACCGTCAGGTCTGTGATCTCTGAAAGAGCGTCTCGCTCCAGTGACGACCTCGGCTTTCATCTCAAACGCCAACCCATCACCTACGGCTTCGGTTACTGCTCGACTGACAGACGCAAATGAGTGAAGATGTGCTGCTCCACATACAAAGATGCTTTCTGAGTGGGAAATGAGGGCAGTTTTCACAGTAAGCTGCAGGATCAATGTCAGTTTAAGTGTGAGCATAATGGCTGAAAACCGCAGCAGTTTAACTCAGTACAGCCAATGAAAACATTACATTCACACATTCACAGCTAATTGGGATATCTAAAAAACTTACATTTTAGAAAAATATATTTACAATTGAATTGAGTTTGCTTTTTTCCACATTTTACTTGAATTTGAATCAGTGTAGCAAACAGGATGCTAAATTGAGATTTAAATTTGATTATAAGGAAGTAGAATTAAAATCAAATAGAAATGTAAAGAAATGAACTTAGATAGATAGATAGATGGATGGACGAACAGACGGACGGACCAGACAGACAGACAGACAGACAGACAGACAGACAGACGACAGACAGACAGACAGATAGACAGATACAGTGGGGCAAATAAGTATTTGATACACTGCCGATTTTTCAAGTTTTCCCACTTACAAAGAATGGAGAGATCTGTATTGGGGGGGGGGGGGGTTCATTGTAGGTACACCTCACTTGAGAGACCGCATCAAAAAAAAAAAAATCCAGAAAATAACATTGTATGATTTTTTTAATAATTTCCATTTTATTGCATGAAATAAGTATTTGATACAATAGAAAAATAGAACTTAATATTTGGTACAGAAACTTTTGTTTACAATTACAGAGGTCAGACGCTTCCTTTAGTTCTTGACCAGGTTTGCACACACTGTAGCAGGGATTTTGGCCCATTCCTCCATACAGGTGTTCTCCAGATCTTTCAGGTTTTGGGGCTGTCACTGGGCAACATGGAGTTTCAGCTCCCTCCATAGATTTTCTATTGGGTTCAGGTCTGGAGACTGGCTAGGCCACTCCAGGACCTTGAAATGCTTTTTACGGAGCCGCTCCTTAGTTGCCCTGGTTGTGTGTTTGGGGTCATTGTCATGCTGGAAGACCTAGCCACGACCCATCTTCAATGTTCTTACTGAGGGAAGGAGGTTGTTGCGCAAAATCTTGCAATACATGGCCCCATCTGTCCTCCCCTCAATACGGTGCTGTCGTCCTGTCCCCTTTGCAGAAAAGCACCCCCAAAGCATGATGTTTCCACCCCCATGCTTCACGGTTGGGATGGTGTTCTTGGGATTATACTCATTCTTCTTCTTCCTCCAAACACGTCGAGTGGAGTTTATACCAAAAACTTCTATTTTGGTCTCCTCTGACCACATGACCTTCTCCCATGCCTCCTCTGGATCATCCAGATGGTCTTTGGCAAACTTCAGACGGGCCTGGACATGTGCTGGCTTGAACAGGGGGACCTTGCCCACGCTGCAGGATTATAATCCATGACGGTGTAGTGTGTTACTAATGGTAACCGTTGAGACCGTGGTCCCAGCTCTCTTCAGGTCATTGACCAGGTCCTCCAGTGTAGTTCTACTATCTGATCCCTCCCTTTTCTCAGAGCATTGATACTCCACGAGGCGAGATCTTGCATGGAGCCCCAGTCCGAGGGAGATTGACAGTCATCTTGAATTTCTTCCATTTTCTAATAATTGCGCCAACAATTGTTGCCTTCTCACCAAGCTGTTTGCCTATTTTCCTGTAGCCCATCCCAGCCTTGTGCAGGTCTACAATTTTGTCCCTGGTGTCCTTAGACAGCTCTTGTCTTGCCCATAGTGGGAGGTTGGGTCTGATTGATTGAGTGTGTGGACCGTGTTTTTATACAGGTAACCCGTTCAAACAGAGTGGCAATTATACAGGTCATGGTTGAGGAATAGGAGGACTTCTTAAAGACAACTAACAGGTCTGTGATAGCTAGAATTCTTGCTGGTTGGTAGGTGATCAAATACTTATTTCATGCAATAAAATGGAAATTAATTATTTAAAAATCATACAATGTGATTTTCTGGATTTTTTTTTTATTCTGTCTCTCACAGTTGAGGTGTACCTACGATGAAAATTACAGATCTCTCCATTCTTTGTGGGAAAACTTGAAAAATCGGCAGTTTATCAAATACTTATTTGCCCCACTGTAGATAGATGGATAGATAGTGGATTTTTTTTTTAAAGATGCAACCAGAATTCAGAGAAAAAAGTCAGAATTATGAGATGTAAACTCAGAATTGCAAGATTTAACATTGGAATTCTGCAATTTAGCTGACTTTTTCGCCTGGAATTGTGAGGTAACATCTACAATTCAGATTTTATATCTCAGAATTCTGAGAATTGGAATTTCTGAAAATTCAGAATTGTGAGAAAAACTTTTTTTCTATCACTTCTGACTTTTTTCTATCATTCATTCTCTAACAGATAATTCTCAGAATTTTGATATATAAACTCTTTGATTTACAAAATTCTCACAATTCTGACTGTTTTCTCAGAATTTGGAGTGTATATATAAACTCTCTCTATATATAAATATATTTGTGTGTGTGTGTGTGTGTATGTATGAGTTATATGATAAAAAAGTTGCACTGATTTTTTTTGTGTGTGTGTGTGGCGGAATCAAGCTTCCATAAGCATTCATCAGTGAGGATGAAAATGTTGGAAACTGCAGGCTTGAATTTCTAGTGTCATTTAAAACTATATTTAAGTGCTGGTTGCACTGTTATGTGGTTACTAAGATGTTTACTAGTATCTTGCTATGCATTTCTGTCTGTAGCACAAACAGTGCAGGACACACGAAAAGTAATACTCTGAGTTTTAATGCATATGATTATGGACTGACCGACTGTATGGAAAATATTAAGCCCATGCATTATTTACCCAGCCGTCATTTGCGTTTAGTTTTTTTAATGAATGTGATTTTACAAAACTGGGTCTTGTGTAGAGAAACAGAAGTAAAGTCATCTCACATAATTGCCTGTGTTTATCCTCTTGACAGTTTTATAACTGTCTTGTTAGTGTTCATTTGTAGACCCATTGCCTCTCATTAGCAGTCCCTCAGGCTGTGTGCAAATACAAAAGAAACCGTAAGAACTGCACCACTGGGGGCAGTATAAAATTCTCCTGTCATGGAACTTTTTTGACTTGTGCAATGTGCAGTCAGAGTCTTTATCCATCAAATGGTCAGTTAAGAGCTCAGCTCAGAGAAAGTGGTCTGGACTCTTCATCAATCACATCACAGCAGCTGTCAGTGTGGCGTCCTCTGCGCTCGCCGGCCTGCCGAAGGGGACAACAGCTCTTAACTGGGACAGATTAACCTGTGATTGCACCAGTCAAACTGTGGCTCTGACATATCGTGCCTCGTGACGCTGATCTGGGGTCAGATGTGCACTTAATCATAGTGAATTGTAAGATAATCGCTGGGGAAGATAAACTGAGATGTGCAGTGGAGATTGGTGAATAGGTGGAGTTTGACAGGTTAACTTCCAGCTCCTCCAGTCGTGAGCTCTTTTTCAGGTCGTCAGTGTGAGAAACAAGGTTTGTTTCAAACCCTAGTAAGCTGCCTACCTAGGGAGCATTTAAGGCTTTATACGTGTCTTCCCGGTGTTGATGCCTTCTGTTGTTTCATATCCTAGTTTCACTGAAAACACAATGTCAGAATGATTAGCAACAAGACATAAAAAAAAAAAGCAGAAAGGAAATGTGAATGTAATGCTGACTTTAAACGTGACGATATATACAAAATATCAAAAAAAAAAAAGCTAAATATATATAATTTTTATGTTTTTTTTAGATTAGAATACTTTGTAGAGTAGGACTTTTATTTATTTTTTTAATTTTACTAATTTTATTGCTGCTTTAAGTACATTTGAAACATAATTTGGCATTTGAAATTTCAAATTAATATATTTCCAAATTAAATAAATAATAACAATAATAATACTAAGTGTATATTATTAATTTAATTTTCAAATAATAAGTCTTCTTCTTCTTCTAATATAATAATTCCAAAATAATATAACTAATTAATAATACAATAACTAAGAATAATAATTTTTATTATTATTATATTATTATTATTATTATTATTATATTTGAAATAAGGTTCGGCCTAGAAAAAAAAAAGAAGAACAAAATGTATCTAAATATATATATACATACATAATATAAATTATAAAGCATTGTGTCATTAGCTTAGCAAAATGACAATTCTATTGAAATCAATTTTGATCTAGTCCCTTAAGTGCCATTTTAATTAGGATGTTGCTTTAGCAGACAGTTGCCTGTGTAGACAGTAGACAGCTGAATAGGAACACAGCCGCTTTCTCTGTCAGCCTGTTCAGGTGTGTGAGAGAGAAAGAGCAGGGTAAAGTGGAGAAATAGCTCGAGGTGTGATCTTATCTGATGTTAACTGAAGAATGACACCATAATGGAACAGCAAGGGTGTAATTATTCTCTTCTCTCCTTCTCTCCTCGCTCCCTCCTTCTCTCCACCCCTTCATGCTCTGCCCTCTCTGACAAATGAAGATTAATGGCAGAGATAAGCGCTGGTTCCTGCCTGTCTCCGCTGCATCAGTCGCAGGCCCGGTGTGTGAATGGGAATCCCCGTTTCAGATCACTTCTCACTCTCATGGTGTAAATCTTGCTCAGG
This sequence comes from Sinocyclocheilus anophthalmus, assembly GCA_018155175.1. NCBI lineage: Eukaryota > Metazoa > Chordata > Actinopteri > Cypriniformes > Cyprinidae > Sinocyclocheilus > Sinocyclocheilus anophthalmus. Next base: position 116,682 of record JADLZN010011256.1, read on the forward strand.
GTGCAAAGTTTAGGATGTTGGATTATGAATGTGTGTATGGTGGCCAAAACATTCATATGGATTTGGCATCAACATGTTCTTGTCATCATATTTTATGTTCAGAGGAACAGAACCCCTTAGCTAAGGTTTGAGCATCATAAATATAAATTAAGCCTAAACATTGGGTATGTATTTATTTATTTATTTATTTGCATTTTCATTTTTTTTATTTTTATTTAATAAAACAAAATTTGTACACATGCATATGTATGTTTAAACAGTGTTTTCACATGTTTCAGCTATTTTGCACATATATTTTACCGGTAAATTGTTACTTATGAACAGAAGTCATAAAATTAAAAAATAAAATAAGTAAGTAAAGAAATAAAATAAAACGTAAATGAAATACATGACATTATAGATGAACATATTGCAAATAATTAAAAAAACATAAAAATGTATAAACATCTCTGCTAGGCGTACTGGTTTGCATGACCAGTTGAAAATGAAGAATGAAGTGAAGTGAAATGAAGACCAAATTATTAGTGCAATTATTGTGTTACTTAATGTTTGTGCAGCATTATGTTAATAGTTCATGTGTTTCTCTACGCCTGTTACTCTGAGATGCCTATCCAAATTAAGGGAGAAATGACTTTGCATCCATTAAAAATCACCAAAACACCATCCAATTACATAACGCTGAGCAAAAATTAAGTTGGTTCATAGAAAAGATCCTGCAGCATTTGAGTGCACTTAAATTTGATCTTTTTTATTTAATGCAATAATATTCAGGCATTTTAAGCATTCAGATAGGGGCCACTTTATGTGTGAATTTGCAGTGTTATATAGTTTAATACAGTTGGTTAGAGATAGGGGTTAGAGTATGTGTGTGTGTGTGTGTGTGTGTGTGTGTGTGTATATGCCCTGCAGACACATGTGTGTGTGTGTGTGTGTGTGTGTGTGTGTGTGTCACCACTCTGATACAGGTTTAGGGGGGAATTGTGTTTCGGCACTACAGAGGGTCTTTCCTTAATCCATTCACACCCTCCGAGTGACCCGAACTCAGGAGTCTGTCCACTGACCGAGACTCAGAGAGAGCCAGAGAAAGGTCTGCAATAAAGGAGAAGAGATTATCCTCCATTCCTGATGTAATTCACTCTGTGTTTGCATACCAAATGCCTCTGAGAGATTCCCACTGAAGTCCAGCATTTGAGAAACGTCACGCGTGAGCGTCCACATAATCCCCACAAAGAGGGTAAACTGACACCCCGCTGTGATCGATATCATTTGAATACTATTTCATTCCATTTACTTTGATATATTGAAAAGCCAAGTATCAGACCAGAAAGTTACTGAGCTTCTAATTTACTGATACTGTAACATTTATATATACGTAGAATAATAGTCATTTCAAAACCTTCCTTTTTTTATATCCCAATGATTATATGTTACTCAAGATCATATAGACATTCAGAGAATGTTGATCTCAGATAGTTTTCTCTCAACGTTATGAGAAAGTATATCAAATATTAATAAAGTTATCAGAACATTCCATAAATATTACTTTAAGAACGTTTTGTCCAAGCATTTATTTAGCTTTTGAAAATGTTAAAGCTGATGGACAACCCTAATGGACATTATTAAATCTTTAGCTCTTTGTTTACACCACAAAATAGACATGTAAATATAAAAATATTTAGAATTTGACTACTGAAAAAAATAGTAACCTACAAATGGTAACATATCAAGTCATAAATAGTTAACATTAAACCTAAATACATTAATTTATACCAACAGATTTTATTTTTATGGGTTAAATCAGGTAAAACGGCTCTTTTTAAATGCAACAATTGCAGGTTACCACTTTTTACAGTGCAGGAAAAGTACAGTGCATATAAATTTGTTGCATTTCATCTGAATATGTTATATATTAGGATAAGTTATTTAGTGTAACCTTGATACATCAAGGTTAAATATGTTTTTGAGCCATTACATCGGTCGAGAAGTCTCTCAGAGGTTCAGGGTTATGAACAGAGCTGGTGTTGATGGTGGTGACAGACGATATCTTCGTTTTTAAAGCTTTAGTTGAGATCATTTATGTCAAAAGGTCTAACGTGGACCAGGTGAGTACGTGTTGAGTTCAGAGCGAGGTTGAGTTGGTGTCAGCTTAAATTTCTGATGATTTGGAGGAGGAGAGTTTAGTCAGAATTTCACTTCATATGAAATGCACTTCATATCTGAGAATCAATAGCTGTACATGGACGTATGATTTTATTACCGTTTACGCATATTTAGTTTACGTTCATTAATTTAGCAAAAGTGATTAATTCAATTGAGAAAATAATTCAAATAGTGAAGTTATACCAAATTTCGGTTGAATAACAGTACAACACTGAAGTATAAGTCCAGAAAAAGGGATACCTATACATATACACTACCGGTCAAAAGTTTGGGATCAGTAAGACTTGTAATGTTTTTTAAAGAAGTCGCTTATGCTCTTATGCATTTATCTGATCAAAAATACAGAAAAAACAGTAATCTTGCAAAATGTTATTACAATGTAAAATAATGGTTTTCTATTTTAAGGTCCTTTAAAATATATTTATTTCTGTGATGCAAAGCTGAATTTCCATAATCATTACTCCAGTCTTCAGTGTCAAAAGATCCTTCAGAAATCATTCTAATATGCTGATTTATTATTAGAATTATCAATGTTGGCAACAGTCAGTTAAAACAGCCAAACTGCGATACTTTTTTTGAGGATTCTTTGATGAATGAAAAGTAAAAAAGAACAGCATTTATTCAAAATATAAATCTTTTCTAACAATATAAATCTTTGCTATCACACATCCTTGCTGAATAAAGTTTAAATTTTTTTTCAAAAAAGAAGAATAAAATTGACTGACCCCAAACTTTCACGTTGTTACAAAAGATTTGTATTTCAAATAAATGCTGTTTTTTATTTTTTATTCATCAAAGAATTCTGAAAAAAGTATTGCAGGTTCCAAAAAAATATTAAGCAGTACAACAGTTTCCAGCTCTGATAATAAATCAGCATATTAGAATGATTTCTGAAGATCATGTGACACTGAAGACTGGAGTAATGATGCTGAAAATTCAGCTGCGCATCACAGGAATAAATTATATTTTAATGTATATTAAAATAGAAAAACGTTATTTTACATCATAATAATATTTCACAATAATACATGTTTTACTGTATTTTTGATCAAATAAATGCAGCCTTGACAAGCATAAGAAACACCTGTAAAATAAAAAATCGTTCTGATCCCAAACTTTTGACCGGTAGTGTACATATTTTTCTTTTTTTTCCTGTTTGTTTAAGTTTTAGTTTTATTTAACTATAATAACCCTGCATTGGATTGAAAGCAACCTTGTACCTCACTGTGACCATATGCTTTGTGAATATGTGAATACTCTGAGATAATGAATAATGAATATTGTGTTGCACAAAGGCTACTTGAGTACATTGAAAATGCAGTCTTTCAAAATGAAGAAAGACTTTTCCTTTTTCTGAAATCAGGAGTTTCCTCCTTGCATGGTTGCAGTAGAGAGCTGGATAAACACACTCCTGCTGCAACCTGCTGGATGAATCCCAGATCACACTCCTGCACGTCTTATTAGTGAATAATACACAATATTCACAAAGTTCAAGGGCCAAAGGTTCATCTAAGGCCTGGTAATTGTGGTAAATGATGTCATACGGTGACATGACCTGACAGTCCTATAATAGGATATAATCTCTTATATCATAATCCGTCAGTGTAATTTAGTGAGCCATTAGATTTTATTAGTCAGGTTTTAAAATACATAATAAATCAGTGAGTGAGCAATACTTTTTTGCAGGTATTTTTAGTGGTCTTACTGGGTCTCTTTGATTAGTTAAAAATATATATTAAAAAACTGAACACAAAATCATCATCACTCTAAAAAAGATTTGTTATTTTACTAAATAATTACAGCATTATTTACATAGGCCTAATATTTGAGGAATGTATGAAACAGAGGAATTGTAATATATTGACAGTTTATTATAAATAAAAACAACAAATGAGACAATTATTTCTCATATTTGATGCATAAGCAGATAAATAGTATAGAGCTAAATATTTTCACATCTCTGCGATAAAATATGCACACAAAAAAAAAAGTATTAAATTGGCTTAAAGTCTAGAGGAACTGAAAGAAGTAAATTTGACGTTTTTAAACACGCCATGCACATGATTTTTAGGTTCTTAGTAGAAACGCTAGACACATAAATGACATTTATGAAACGTTTTACAATATTTTGATGGTATTGTTCTTAAACATAAGTGCAATAAAATATTTTTAGTGGCCCGTAAAAATATTTGAACACAAAACATGCATTAGATAAAATATCAAAAAAGTGGCATTCATTTTAAAGAAACAGCACAAGCAAAACAGCTACCGAAACACGAACACAAAAAGCATCTGAGACACTCTTATCTAATGCAATGACTTTTTTTAAGTGTACCTTTTAAGCCTTTGTATGTATAGCCTATGAATACAATACAATTTTGTGGCAAACAGAATTCAGCTAAATTCAGTTTTGCAGTGCACTTCACAGTTCATGTGGCAGTTTCTCACTAATGGAGCTCCAGTCTGTGTTTTCACTTTAGTACATCATGATCTCTTTGGGCGCATCCTCCGTTGGTTTCTCCTGCTCTTTGCGACGAGTGTACGCGGCGTGGACGTACAGATAGACCACGAGGATGGCCAGCAAGTTGACGCCGATGTACGGTATCAGGAGGAAGAACCCTGCCTTTAGGGTAATTTTTGGATTCCTCAACTCCACGTTGGCTTCATCTGCTTTCACCAGCGTCTGGAACATCTCGCCCAGGTAGGCGTTCGACACGTACAGAATCAGTGCCAGGGTGGCCACACATACTGGACAAGAGATAAGACACATCTTGATAAGACACAAACTTGCCCATGCACAAACAGGTCCATTTAACTAGATTAGAGTCAGTAGAGTAGATGTATGATGGACTGAATTCGGAGGACCAACTTGAACATGAGCGAAATCTGCGTGGGGAACATTTTCACTCTCACAATCATATTGAAGCCTGTTTCTGCCACGAGATAAAAACTTCTTTTTTCTTGCAGTTTTGAGGAAAAATATATATGTATTTTCCTTAGAAATGTAAGATATTAATTCAGAATTGTGAGATATAAACTTGGAATTGAAAGAAAAAGTCATCAGAATTCTGTTTATAACTCACCATTCTGACTTTTTTCTCGTAAATCTAAAGAAAACTTATTATTATTATTTTTTTGCTCTCATAATTGTAAGATATAAAGTCAGAATTACTAGATATATACTCGGAACAGTAAGATATAAGCTCGGAATTGAAAGAAAAAAGTGAAAAAAATGTATCCTCAAAAAAATACATAAAGTCAGAATTGTGAGAGATAATCACAAGCTTTCAATTTTGAGAAAAAAAAGTCAAAATGCTCAGAATTGTGATATAAACTCAGAATTTAGTATGCTAGATATAAATTCAGAGTTTATAACTCGCACTTCTGTGGAGAAAAGTTTAACTTGCAAAATATGAAGTTTATATATCATAATTATGAATTTTATTTTCACAATTGCACTTTATATATTGTAGTTCTGAGTTTATATTTTGCAATTCTGAGAAAAGGTTTTTTTTTTACCCTCAAAGTTGTGATATAAGATATAAACTCAGAATTGTGAAATGTAAACTTAAAATGATAATTTAGGCTTTTTTATCTCAGAATTGTGGGTTTATGTATTGCAGTTCATTAAAAAGTTCTATAAAAAACAAGTCTGAGAAAAAAACTTTTTTATTTCACAGAATTGTAGATATAAAGTCAGAATTGCAAGATATAGAAAGTCAATTTATATCTTGCAATTCGGAGTTCAGTTTGAATTGTGAAACAGAAAGTTGGAGTTTTTAAAATCTTTTTAAAATTGTTATATTCCGTGGTGGAAACGTGCTATCATACAATACTATTGGAATGACTGGATTTTGCATGTGAAATTTAGCTGAGTAAAAAAGTGACCACAAATTTACCCAAATGACTTGGGATGACTTTTACACTCATTTAAACCTTTAGCCAAAGTTTTAGACATTTAAAAAGAGTTTAATGAAGAATTAAAATGAAGAGGTCAAATGCAAGCCAAACAGTGTTTGAGATTCAAATGTCTTGGTGTGAGTGAGTGTTTGCTCACCACTGAGTCCACTGCATGTGTACAGTCCTATTGGTCCCATGTATGTCTGATATGGGTTACTGAAGCTGTTGTACAGTGTGACCAGAATACTGCCTGCAGACCCCAAAAGAGCCATAGCCAACAGGATGACAACCAGAGCATGCAGGATGATGGGAGCGCCTACTAATTTCGCCAGACGGTTGAACACTAAGTGCCAGAGAGAAGGAAAAAATACAGTATATTATGAGTTCATTGCGTGAAACGTTGAGTTTTTACATGAAAGATGCCGTTTGACATAAAATGGCATAACCTTTGATGTATTCCAGACATAAAACGGTCATGTGATTTTTATGGAATGGCGGTTCAAATTCCTGCAGATTCCAAAGGTCATCTTAGTTCTAGCTTTTGATTTATTTTCATTGTGCGTCTTGGTATTAATATCATAAGCAGTAGCCCAAAACTGTGTTTTGACACTTATGCCACATCAAAAAATATATTGAATGTGTTTAGATAACACAATATCAAAACAGACGGTGTCTGCATTCAGATGCTGCATCATCGGTTTTGCTCAATGTTCTCCTATAGTTCACACAGATGTAGAGAATCACTTTCCACTCACATTTCTCAACCACAATGTGGCATAATACTGTTTGTCTTCGTTTTGAACACTCTCAGAAAAAAAGGTATAAAAGCTGTCACAGATGCGGTACCCTTTCAAAAGGTACATATTTGTACCTTATTGACCCCTAAACGGTGCATATATGTACCTTAAAGGTTCATTTTAGTACCTAAAGTATACATATTAGTACCTTAATGTTACATATTTGTACCTTTGGAAGAAGCATCATCCCAGTGACAGCTTTTGTACCTTTTTTTATCCTGAGAGTGAACAGTATAGGTTATCATTTGCAGCCTAACGAACATATTTTCTGTACGTTTTTGCATAAAATGATTCATTAAAATAAATGCTGATTGTATGATATTTTGTTATCTAATGTAAAGTTGTTCATACATTTTTGGGTTGACTAAAGTAGAATTATTTTCATTTAAAAAAAATTATTTAGCTTATTTATTTAATGTATTGTTATCTTATTTAATTTATTTAAATGATCCAATTTATTTTTAACATGTTTAAAAAGGCAATAAATTACGTAAACATGTATAATGTCAAATTGCATAATCTACACTCTTAAAAATAAAGGTGCTTCAAAAGGTTCTTCACAGCGATGCCATAGAAGAACCATTTTTGGTTCCACAAAGAACCATTCAGTCAAAGGTTCTTTAAAGAACCATCTCTTTCTTACCTTTTTGTAATCTGAAGAACCTTATTTCACCCCAAAGAAGCTTTTGTGAAACAGAAAGGTTCTTCAGATGTTAAAGGTTCTTTATGGAACCATTTAGACAAAAATGTTCTTCTATGGCATCGTGAAGCACCTTTATTTTTAAGAGTGTAGCATGTAGAAAATGAGTTGAAGTCTTATTTGAAGCTTACCGATCACTGGTTTTCCAGGTGAGTCAATCCTGGGGCATTTGATTTTGGTTTCTGTGCCATTGAAAAGGCCAGTTTTGAGACTGGAGGTTCCATTGAACATTACACTCCCGGGCGGAGCGCAGTCCAAGACGGCATCGGCCCAATCCGTCGACATCCCGAAACCCAATAAAACCACTCCAGCTGCACATAAAGCAGAACTTGACAAGAAATGTGCTAGTTTCTCCGCAGACGGCATGGTTTCTGTGTAATGGTGCTCTTTTTTTTTTTTTTTTTTTTAAGGTCCTGAGGTTTTTAAGCTTGTCAAGCAGACCTTGGTTCCTGGCGCTTTGTTGCTGGAAAATGGGAGGTCTTGAGAGGAGGTGAGGTGTTGGTGGCTGCTGGGGTCATAAATGGTACTTTGTCACTGATCTGAAACCAGTACCTGCTGTTTCCCTGCAGTGGCAAAAGGTTTGGTCTTGGGTGGGGAAACTGATCTCAGATAAGCTCCTGATGAAACTCATCACCAGGAGGGCAATAAAGTCATAAAATAATCGTCTGTACAGCCATGGAAAGCTGCTCGTGTTGTCATGGCATTTATATTGGAGCTCACAACATCATAAAGAGAGTGAGGTTGGTTTGCTCAAAAAGAGAAGATCAAGAAATCATCCTCTGACGGGACAGAAGTCCTGCTTTACTGCTGAGGTGTATCCAGGGTCGGCGTTATAGGAGCTGTTTCCCAGACCCTTAGAATTGTATCACCGGGCACGTGAATGATGGCCTTGGGCGTAACATTTATTATCCTTACAGTCATAATTTAATATGACAATAGCAGTAATGTTCATAAATCTAAGAGGTATTCTTTATTACCTTTTACGTTTATTTCAAAATGTATTTAAAGATGGTTTAGTAGGCTGTTAGTTTTGCAGTGATGAAAAGACATTTAAAAAGTATGCAAAAGAAAAGGAAAAAGGCTGATTAAATCAAAAATATGTTGCTTTTAGCTCATTAGATAACGTTAAACATGTTAAAGAATGTCTATATTGGTTACATATACATCAACAACTTATCATAGGTCAGATAGCATGTTTATATTACATAAATGTTGTGTATTTCCTGAATGCTATATTTATTTTTATGATGCTTTAAAAGATGTCCAAAGTCCATTTACAGTGATACGGTATCACCGTGGATATCACAACACACCCACAAATAAAAACACTTACAAACAGAGACAACAGGACCAGAAAGTGTGTGGATTACAGATACATAGCCTACCAGAACAATACAAAACTGTACAATAAAATTATTTTTAAATAATTTTAAAAATATATATTTTAAACCAGCAGATGGCGTCTCCTCTATTTCATTCAATTTGAGAGAACGAATAAAAACAGAGTACAAGTGTAGAATTATACATAACATGAAAGTGGATGTAATAATCGGGGGGGAGTTTATCGGTTTAAATAATACTTTTTTTTAATTTCTGTTCATTCTACTCATCACTAATTAGTTTCAATGAACGTCTTAGTTGAATTGCTCAAGTATAAATTATTGTCCAGACCTCAGCTGAAGAAACACAAATGCTCTACTGGTCACGTGGTATGCATTATATGTCTTTGCGCGGACCAGGATGGACCAATCACAGGCGTTTGTGATGACTGCATGAGGCGTTTCGTCTTTCAGTTTGTTTATCAAATCTTCGAAGCAATAGAAACAAAACAGCGACAGAACTAGAAACAAGCGAGCATAAATTCCTATCCAAATTAGAAGCTAAGATGCAGAGCTAAAACTGGAATCAGACAGCTAAAACCTGGAGATTCAGCAGACCTTGAACTAAAGTCGACAAAGTTAGAGGCAGAACTAAAAGAGAATCAGGGGTAAACGCGGAGCTGAAATAATAATACAAATATATATATACATAACATTTAGTTTTCTCACACGCAAAGCGTTTTACTGGACTAGAGACTGCATTAGAACCCTGACCAAATGTTGGAGACAGTATTACATCCAGACCTAGAGACCTAAACTAAAACTATAGCTATATTAGATTTTATTTTGTAAATATCTTGAATTAAATAAAACATTCGTGTGATTTCAACGAAGTAATCCAGCATTTTGGGCCACTGCGCGCCCTCTGGAGGAAGAACCTCGTATCTGTCATAAGAAGCAGCATTAGGCTTAGGCTGTGCTTTGGACACACAGTTGTTCGTATCGTTTCAGAAATGGTCGCCAGGCGGCTCTGAGCACACGGAAAACGCTGGAGAAGCGGGTGAGCCCCTGACAGAGGAGTGAATCTGCAGATCAACACAAATCCTCCTGTTTCCACCTCCTCCTCCAGCAGCAGCAGCAGCAGTGGTCAGCTTTCACTAGCCGCACGGCGCGCTCTGCGCTCCCGACTACCGGATCATAACCACCCGTGCGCTTGAGAAAACTGCGTTCGTGTTGGACTTTACGGTAAGAGAATGATGTGGCTGTTTAATCTGATTCCAAACTGCAGTATTCAATGTGGCACATGTGTAGGAATGTTGTTTTTTTCAGTGCGCCGGAGCGCGTAACGGAGCTGTGCGCTCCGGTGCGTTCGATACACCCATATATACTCGCATGCAACCAGCACTTGAGATTGGTTTGTTTTCCCGAACGTGTTCTGATCATCTTTATAGAAGCGTTTGCATGTGATTAAACAGTGGATCTCAGGTTTTGATGGAGCGCATTGGCTGCGTTGGTAACCCGGGTGATCTGTAGGTTTCTTCGTAATGTGGGTTAGTGGAACGAGCTGTAGGCATGGGAGTTTGGGGAAAGGCTCATTGGGACTCGCTGTTCACTCTCATCCCTGCAGATCTGCAAAGTGAACACGCGGAGGAGAGGAATGTCATGCATGCGGTCCGCAGGAGCGTAGGTGTCTTTCACAGCAGAGACAGAATTAGAACCGAGGTTAGACAGAACCGGTGTATTTCTGCAGCAGTGCGTCTCAGTCTGTTTTACATCTCTCTCGTTGTTGTTGTTGAGTCATTAACATTATGAGTGTGGCTCTTTTAGTAAATCACTTTAATGAATAATCAGTCTGGTAACTGCAACCATGTTAGTCATAAATGAGTGCATGCTTTTAAATGAAGTTGTGTACTTGTGCATATAACACAGCAAAATATGCTGATTTGCAAAAAACTATTACCTGATTTGAAGATGTTGAGTTCAAAAATAGCAATAAAAAACTTTACTTGCATCGTGTTTTTTTTTTCTTTTTCTCAAAACAAGAATGAAGTCCCCCCCCAAATTATATGTCAGCTTTAATGCACTTCAAAATAACGAAAGCAGTCAAGTGTCAAAAATGTTGGATTAGACAGGAAATAATTTATTTAGTACCATACGTGTAAAAACTGTCTGAGAATTGGACAAATAGTTGTAATCTGTCTGAGTGGATGCTACAAAATGCATCATATTTTGTAAAAAAGTGTGATGTGCAAGAGCAAATCCGGCACTATTTTTGGAATCAGCATCTCGGAATTAGTAGGAAACATGTATTGGATTTTATTCAGCAAATATGATGCAATAGAAAACAGAATGTCAAGCCTACTGACATGAGCAAAATAGTTATGAATGCAATTTGGAATATTTTCCTTCACGGACGCAATAATCTGACGATAAAAGCATTTATAGATGCTTTTAAAGAGGAACATATCACAGAGCCAACAATAATTTGTAGTATAAAATGCCAGGTTTATTAGAAAACATGTTCAACTCAAATCAATAGGGTCTGCTATGTAGAGTATTATAAGGCAGCGTTTCTCTTTGAGAATTTTAAAAGATTCATCTTCTCAATGATTATATTATGTTTTTATTTAAGTTCCACTTCTGTCAATGTGTTTGCCATCTTTGTGGATATATTTGCTCAGAAGAGACAGTGTTGATCCTCCTCAAGCCATTCGGATCTGCAGGTTTTTATTTCTTCCAATGATTTAAAGGAATATTGTGGGTTAAAAACAAGTCAGACTTAGTTGACAGTATTTGGAGGTGAAGTACAGGTGATGTCTATGGGGTGAAAGTACAACAGAAGTTTATGTGAATGCATTTTTGTTTGCACAGGATTTTTTTTCTGGTGGTCATCTACAGCAAGTTACAGATGATGTCTGTAGTTTATGACTGCTTAACCTGAAATATAAACAGATGCACTTTACTGTTTGCCGCCTTTCTGTAAGAGAAATCCCAGAATCGGTTTTTGTTTGGGAGTGTGTGTTTCATTTAATAATGCTGGTGCGGTGCCTGCTGTGTTGTGTGTTCTCGCTGGTGTTATTGCGTTTAACATTCTCTTTGAAGCAGTTGTAGTTTTTTGCTTGTGGGTAACAGTGGGAGCTAATTGGTCCATAGCCGTTGCAGTTTAGTGGGCGAAACTAATTATTTGTGTGGTGCTCGATAGATCTGTCAGGGTCAGAAGAAAGGCCTGGCGCTTTGTGGAAAGTGTGCCAAGCAAAATGATCAGGAAGCGGAGAAAAAAGGCTCATTAGCAGGATTGAAGTTTGTTTGCCTCTGTAATCGAGTGAATTAAGCTGTCTAAATGAAGTAAATGGGAATCACGTTCTCCAGCAGGAGTTATGGCAGCTGTGTTTATGAAATACAGTGAGTATATTCACTTCACTTTTACACGTGTACAAGCGTGCAAATGAGCAGTTATCTGAAATGCGTCTTCTTGAATTAGTTTGCTCTGTGCAGTGTTTGTGTCCTGACGCTCAGGAGAGAGTAGATGGAAGATCCAGGACATTGTATGGGCATGTATTCATTTACTGGAACTCTCGGCTATTCTCGTGGGTTCAAACGCAGGAAAGTAAAGACAGACAAGACAGGCAACTTCCTGTGAGGAAAACCAGAACCTCTCCATACTCTCTCTTTCTTCCTCTCTCTCTCTTTTCTTACTTTATCTCTCGCTCTCTTCTCCTCTGTCTCTCTCTCCTGTGCTCTTCTCTCATCTGTCTCTCTCTCTCTCTCTCCTCTCTCTCTCTCTCTTCTCTCCTCTTCATCCTCCTCCTCTCTCCTCTCTCCCTCACCTCCCTCTCTCTCTCTCTCTTCCCTCTCTCGTTTTCTTTCCTCTCTCTTTCTTCTCTCTCTCTCTCTCTCTCTCTCTCTCTCTCTCTCTCTCTCTCTCTCTCTCTCTCTCCTCTCTCTCTCTCATCTAATCTCATAGTTTGCTTATTATTGTAAAATGATGCAAATTTCTGTTTGGTCGCAGCAGTCCTTGCCCAGAGCTGTATAAACATTTTACTGTACTTTAAAGTTTTAAGTCATGAAAACTAAACCAACTTCCGTATCCTTTGAAAACTAATTAATTGGGGTTCCACAAAGTGACAGATTACCCAACAAGCTTGCTCTTGAGTAATGTATTTAGTTCTGTTAATGATTTAATCTCATCAAAATAAGTTTTTGTTTACAGATATATGTGTGTGTACTGAGTATTTATGTATATAAATATACACACATAGGAATATGTTATGTTTATATGTTCAAATATACTTAAATATATAATGTAATTAACATGTAATATAAAAAAAATATAGGTATATATATAGATATAGATATTATACATAATAAAATTATACACGGAACACCACACTGTAAACAAAAACCTTTTTGGGAATGCGGGATTAATTGTTTGACATCACTAATTTATATCTGTTGAGCACGCATGGGTTTACATTTGGGAATTAAGTGATGTTTGGTTTTCGACTGTTTCAGTTCTAATGCAAGTATTGTATTAGGAGGACTATATGCTAGCAACTTTTATGTGTGATGAAGAATAATAAGTGGATATATAATCCAATATTATTTTTTACTGGTGATTATATTTGTTTGATTAAAATATTACCTGAGTATATAAATGATTAGTGATAGTAAAAATTATAGATAAATTGATTTTTGGAGTAAATACTTTCCAACGAAGTTTTTAAAGAAATGATATACCAATTTGCAAATGGACAATGGTGTTATTTAGTATTATATATATATTATTTATATTATTATTTATTACATAATATTATTACTGTTTTGAATTAGCTTTTATTTTTATTTTATTATTTTCAGTTTTAGTCAGGGTTTAGTGATTTTGTTATGTGGTGTTTTCATCACCATCATTATTTTTATTATTTAACCTGACCCTAACCTGAACTACGAACAATAGTGATATGACAACTAGTAGTTGGTAACTGTGAATTTACAATCAAGGGTGAAGCACAAGAACACTCAATCAGCCTCTTGTGAAGAACACATCTGGTGGCCATCCGCTCGTGTGTCAGTGGTAAGAGCTCGAGGAAGTGGTTGGAGTTGTCATGGCTTTATGAGGACTGTGTGTTTGACAGGGTGTGGCAGCATCTGGGCTGCGTTCAACACGTGCTCGTTTCTGAGATTCCTGTTACTCAGCTGAGCAAACACAACCTCAAGCATCTATCTGCCGCTCGCTTGCGTTTCTCTACTCGTCCCTCACGCCGAGGCCTGCCGCGACACGCACACGCTTCCCAGATGAACCTGAGGACACACGCGGATTCTTGGAATATTTGAGGTGTGGTATCAGTGAGCGGTTAGTGGGTGACTGTGTAAACTATGTAAATATGTGTGCGGTTGTTGGTCTTTGTACTGTTATGATGGGATGCTGCAACCTGTCTGTCTGAAGTCTTTAAGAAGAACCGGCGTTTGGCTGTAAGCGCATGTGGGATGTCCCAGAGGACAGGTTTATTGCTCAGAGGTTGCTTTTTTCATTGCTTTCTCTGTTGAATTAATGGATGGTTCATTCATGGAGTTTCAGTTATTCATTCAGGGATCAGCTTTGTCTCAAATGCTTTCCTGTATACTTATAATAAATACATTATTTTTAATACAATTTAAATTATTTGAATCTTTAATTAAAATTATAATTGATTCAATTATAAGAATTATATTTATTTTTAATCAAAACTGTATACAAATAAGACCATTTTTTACATACATTAATTGTAGAGCTATAAAATCAATGTGGATAACAGCTCAGATTATTTGATCCTGAAAAATGATCCAAATCAGTCAAGCAGCACAATATAAGTAGTTATTTTTGTACTTTTTTAAATCAAAAAGTGTTTATATACTAAATAACCATGCAGTATTGCTTCATCTAATTAGATTATTCTCTGATTTTGCTTGGAATTTGATGAATGCAAAGTATTTAGACTATACTGTTCAACATTTCATGTTCAAAAGATTTGTTTTAATAATTATTATAATTTTTTATCAAAATTAAATGCGAATAAGACCATTTCTTATGTACATTTGACATACACGTTTAGATATATACAATTAACATTTAGATAATTTTATCATTTAAAAAAATGATGAGAAGCTTATTGAGATCTCTGACTTGCACGTTGATATTTGGCAAATTTAAGCACAGTTTGAGACATTTATGGTCTCTTTTTATCCTGTCTAGGCAATGCGTGAGATTATTGTTGTCTTTTTCTCGATTTGCTCTCCATGTAATCTCATTAAGAAACAATCGAGATTAAAGAGATCTCACCTTTCTCATATGGCTTTGAAGATCAGCATTGTTTCAGAGTTGAACAGGAAGAGACGTGTGCGATTCTCTTGGGTTGCGTCTGGTGGAATGGACAGGAAGCAGATCTGGATTGAATTTGAGCTGTCAGGGGAAGAGCCAATGATGTCATATCATTGCCAGCTGCCCAGAAATATGAGGGGCAATAAGAATTTCCCAGCACATATCTTCACCCTTTTACTGTTTTGTACTCAATTACCTTGTGCACCCCAACTAAAAAAGCTAGGCTTTAAACAGTTGAGCAAAACCTAAACATTTTTACATATCAGAAATCTTACAGCATGAAACGAGTCATTTTAAGGAGTAATTTGAATCCCTTTTTTGTATTTCAATAAAAAAAATGTGATCACCAATATGTTTTTTTAATGTTATTGAATTAAGTAATTATTCTCGATGAAAATAGTTGTCCTGCTTAATATTTTTGGGGAAACAGAATGATATATGATTTTCCAATAAATGCAAAGTTCAAAGGAACAGCATTAATTTGAAATAGAATTCTTCTGTAACATTATAAATATCTTTACTGTCACTTTTTTACTGCTTTAATGCATCCTTGATGAAAAAAAAATTACTTTGACTTTCCTAAAAAATATCTTACTTGCCCCAAAAATTAGTTTAAAGGGGTCATAGGATGCTACATGAACTTTTACAAGTTGTTTGAACTGAAATGTGTGTTGGCAGTGTGTGTACACAACCACACTTAATGATAAAAATCCACCAGTTGTGTTTTTTTTTTTAAATCGGTTAAATGTTTTTCACTTTCTCAACTCGAGCCGATCTCAGATGCCTGTCTGTGACATCACAAAAACAGGCCCCTCACACGATAGTTTGATTGACAGTAGCGTATCAGCACAGACTGGACTGGCGTCTAGCTCCGCCCCTGAGTGACTGTCATCAGTCCGCCATTGTTTCACCGCCGGAGCAGATGTAGACAAGCATGACTCCTAAGCGAGTGAGGTGTTCTGTTGGTGGATGTAATAATGAACATAGCAGTCGTCATTTACTCCCGACATCTGAGCCGCTGAACTCGCAGTGGATTACGTGTTTTATTTTTATTTTTTTTTTTTAAAGAATGCGCCCCGACCCTACTAAATGAGGGTATGTTCGCGCAAATCTTTCATGATCCAGCCTCATCTACAGAAGAAGTGAGTATAATGTTTTGTAATGGATCTTTGCAAATCGCCTTTCCTAATAATGTGCTAATCTCTCTGAGAGCAGCTCGGAAGAGAGGGGCGGGGTCAGCAGAGCTCATTATCATTTAAAGGAAAATGCACAAAAACGTCTTGATCTGATAAGAGCTGTTTTTGACAGGGTAGAAAATGTGTTTTTTTACACTACCATTGAAAGTTTTTAACCAAACTATGTTACAGACTTTTCATTAAGACCCTAAAGAATCATATCAACTTGTGGAAAATGGGCATCCTATGACCCCTTTAAATTCTGTAGCAAGATTTGCTCCACGTTTCTACCATTGCATGGCAGATAGCATCACTGATATCTTGAGGAATCCAAGTATTATCTCAGGCCTGAGACATGTAATGTGTGTTTGTGAGTAGACAGAGTCTTACTGTTAGAATCAAGCCATGATGACCTCTCTCTGAAGCCAAAGACAAAGACAGAGCTCCAGGCTAGTTCACCTTTGAAATGTGATCGCAGGATGATCTCACGGCTTTGAAGAAGCTTCGGCTTCATTCGTCTGTGTGTCTGGCTCTACATATTTGCCTCAGTTCCTCTGCGAGAAGTATTTGGACGAAAGACTGTGTGTGCGTGTGCTTGTGCAGGGTGGAGTGCACATCTTCTCTCTGGTTATGTTTTTACATCCTGAGAACTGAAAGCCAATGTCACACACCCCTCCTAGTGAGACTTTTGTTTTGGTGCTCACCCCCACAGTTCACACCAGCCCGTATGCACACACACATGCAAACATACACACAGACAGACTGTCAAATTCCAGAGCAATTACACAATCTGGAGAGACCGCGATCAAGATGTTTAAATGGGTTTTAAAGGAATGGTTTTGCTGCAAGTGAAAATTTGCATCATTTACTCGCCCACATATCATTCCTAACCCAGGAAGTCGTGGCCTAATGGTTAGAGAGTCAGACTCGTAACCCAAAGGTTGTGGGTTCGAGTCTCGTACCGGCAGGGATTGTAGGTGGGGGGAGTGAATGTACAGCGCTCTCTCCCACCTCCAATACCACGACTGAGGTGCCCTTGAGCAAGACACAGAACCCCCAACTGCTCCCCGGGCGCTGCAGCAAAAAAATGGCTGCCCACTGCTCCGGGTGTTTTTTCAGGGTGTGTGTGTGTTCACTGTTCTGTGTGTGCACTTTGGATGGGATAAATTCAGAGCACTGCATCTTCATCATAGTTGGTTTTATGATCTAAATAAATGAGCCGCACATGAAGCTGATGTAAAGTAGCAGATAGAAGTCTTTTATCTGATTACAGTCACTTAAGGCTATGTAGTACAGTGAATATACCATGTTAAATGTTCTAATATTTATAGTATGTGAGTAAAAATGGTACAATTAAAAAAAAAACAAAAAAAAAAATTAAAGTCTCATGCTCACCAAGGCTTGCATTATTTGAATCAAAATAAAGTAAAATCGAATATTGCGTGAAAATGGTCAGAATTTAAAATAACTCTTTTTTTTTTCCATTTGAAGATATTTTAAAATGTAATTTATTCCTGTGATGCAAAGCTGAGTTTTCAGCATCATCACTCCAGTCTTCTGTGTCACATGATCCTTCAGAAAAATCATTTGAATATGCTGGTTTGCTGCTCAAGAAACATTTCTAATTATAATCAGTGTTGAAAGCAGTTTCAGAAAGTTCAAAAGAACATAATAAATGTCTTCACTCTCACTTTTCTCAGTTGAAATCATCCTTGCTGAATAAAAGCATTCATTTTAGTTAAAAAAATACTCACCCCAAAACTTAAAATATATATTAACTGACATAAATATGAGCTTATGAGCATTTACCATGGTAATTTTTCTGGCACCAGTCTTTAAAAATACATATTTTAAACCGTATTTTAAACAGTCTTTAAAAATGCATCTTCACTTTTACCTTTACATCTCTTTTAAATCCACCAGAAATGCATTTTTTGAAGGTGATCCGTTTGGAGGCAGCGCCTTTGATTTGCCGCTGTCAGTAAATTCTGGATTAATCCGCTCATGTGCTGATACTGTTAGAGAAATCACCCGCCCCCTGTGCCTCCGAGCCATAAAGAGACAGTTCAGTCAGTGCTGCTAAACATAAAGATTTGATGTCTTATTATAAATCATTCACATGTGGAATATTTCTGTGCCATACTTTGATGCGATTTCATTGCACTTTAACATCTAGCCTCATGCACTAATGCAGCATGTGCTGGATTTGAATGTCACGGTCCTGCTTTTCCCATGGCGTAAGAGCGGCAGCTCAAATTAGAGCATTCTTTGTCTTTTTGCAGATTAGTCATGTACATCAAGGTGGAGAGCCACAGACAATGAAATGTTCAAAGTAAAGGCAGCTCTCCTGAGAGGTTTAATTCCAGCCTCCTGGGACTGAAATGATGGAACAAGCTTTTCTGCTCTCAGAGGCAGCAGGTTAGACGCACTGCTGCGGCTCTAGCGTGTTATCGCACAAGCGCTGAGCTTCTGAAGCACATAGCTTTCAGAGCGATACAAAGTGGTTTTGTTCTAGAGCATCGAGGGATGCACTCAACAAGGTCTTCACAGAGACTCCAGTTTTTGCACCTGACTGCATGTTCTGAGTGTGTTCATTCAGATGTAGAGGGAGGGAGATCGAGAGCCGTGCAGATCAGCGCCGTTACCCTGAGGCGGTTTTAATGTGATGTATTACACTGACTGTGTTCATATCTACTCTAATAACTCACAGTTCAAAGGACAACTCTTTCAGTGTTTTGGCCTGTCAAAACCACTAAGAGTCAAAGGCCTCCTTACTGACCTCAAGGCGAGTAAAAAGCATCTCACATTGAACTCCTTTTTGAAGTCAGCATATATCAGAATTGACCCTGTTTTCTTTCTAAATAAGTGTTTATGCATGGTTTTGTCAGTGCATGTTATCTCTAAAGGGAGTCGTTTGACGACTTTTTCATTTGACGCTGTCCATGCAGGCTATTTGGTAAGGTTAAGAATGGCCAAATAGCTGATTAGTTATTGTTGTAGGCTACAGCCATCCTAGATGTAGATGAGTTTGTTTCTTCATCAGAAATTTAGCATTTCGTCATCTGCTCACAAATGGATCATCTGCAGTGAATGGGTGCCGTCAGAATGAGAGTCCAAACAGCTGATAAAAACATCTCAATAATCCACAAGTTATCCACACCACTCCAGTTCATCAATTAATATCTTGTTAAGCCAAAAGCGGTGTGTTTGTAACTTCAAAAACTTTTCAAATTGTTGCTTCCAGTTAAAATACAAGTCCTCTATCCATAATGTATTTTTTTTTCTTTTGAAAAAGTCGTCTCATCTGAATCAGGAGAGAAATATGAACAGATCAAGGACCATTGCAAGCCAAAAGAGTTACGAAAAACAGCTCTAAACAAAATATGTGGGTGGATTTTGATGTGAGAGACAACAGTGGATTGACTTTTTCGCTGGAGTTTAAAGTTAAACTGCCTTGATGAATTTGTTTCTTACAAACATGCAGCTTTTCACTTTACAAGATGTTAATTGATGCACTGGAGTGGTGTGGATTACTTGTGGATTATTGTGATGTTTTTATCAGCTGTTTGGACTCTCATTCTGACGGCACCCATTCACTGCAGAGGACCCATTGGTGAGCAAGTGATGTAATGGTACATTTCGCCAGATCTGTTCTGATGAGGAAACAAACTACAGTTTGTTCTACTACAATCATCTACAGTTTGGATGTCATGAGGGTGCATACACTTTCAACAAATTTCCTTTTTTTTGTGATTACTAATGACAGAAAAAAAGCAACATTGTCAACACACTCATGGCAATTCTTAACTTTGGCAACTTGGTTACTAATTCATATGCATTTGTGCAATCCATTTGTACGTTTTTGTGCAATATGCTTACGCCCCACTGACATAATGTTTAGGGGGTGGATCTTCATGTCAAATACTTTTTTCTAAAAATTATAAATTTCCATGTATGTTTTCTCATAAGGTCAGGTTGGATGTAACCCCCACTTCCAATGGATAACTTGGCAATCTAATGGATAAATCTAGTCCTTCTCTACATTTTGTTCATGTTATATAAAAATGTAATTTAAATTAAATAATTGTTATAAAAGTGAAATGGGTTGTGCATGCAATTTGATGTTGACTTTATGCACTAATATACACTAATAGTACTATATTCTCAATAGAATGTCTTGCAATTAATTTGGTGTTCACAAATATAGACATACTGTACCTATAAGACTAATGTTCTAGGCCATAATGGATTGGCACTGACCTGAACAGCTTGCTTTCTCTGTCTGCCTATGAAGTCAAGCTGTGTGTGCATTCTGGCTTGCCATTTCAGCCTTTAAACGCTCACTCATTTAAATAGTTGTCTGATATTAGCAACTCTGTGTCCTCCCTGAAGTGCTGTTTGTCTTCTCTATTGTGCTACTTATTATCATAATGGTTTCAGGCTCAGAAAAACAACTTGTAAAACAGCAGTTTGTTGAATTGGGTCGTTAAATGGTGATCAGACCATTATGTTAATCAGTTTAGGTTCTGTAGAATAGTTTGGTAATTATTTTGGATGAAGTTAATGGCTTGTGTGTTTCACTAGGTTTATGATACTGACATGATAACTCATTGTGCAGTTCACGGAGCGAATTCAGGCCAATATTTTTGCCTGACAGGTGATAAAACGTGTAAAATATTTTTCTAGACATATTTACAGTTATATAGTAACCCAGAGCATCATAGAAATGACCTTGAAACCACATAGAACTGCTTAGCTGTCTTACCATTTCCAAAACTCACATCTAGTCTGATTTACAGTGCCTTGAATAGCAGAAATCACCAGTGCACTTGCATTTGGGTACTAATAAATAGCTATTTTTGTATTTATACCCTTAGAGATCAGGCTTCCTAAGAAGAGCCTCAAAAGAGGTCAAAATGTGTTGTGTATGTGTAAAATATATAGCATGATATGCTAACCGCATATAGGTTAGAAAGATAATGAGTGGTGAAATAAAGCACATATCCGAAAGGCTTCAGGCTCAGTTCTTCTGATTATCTATCTTCACACTTTTTTTGCATGATGTGAAACATGTTATTCTCAGAAGTGCTAAAACAAGCCCATCCCTCATCACCCCCTCCTGCAGGAGCCTCAGTGTGCCATGGGTAAATATAATCATAATCATAATAATGATAATGTGTTCAGTCTGTCTGTAGGCTGGGAGGGGAGGTTCAGTCATCTGAAAGAATGCTTTTCTGTCTAAATGAACTAGCATTTGTTCAAGACGTCTTAACCAAGGCCCCAGTACACAAGCATAAATGGAAATGGATACACTACCATTTAGAAGTTTGGGGTGGGTAAGAGTTTTAGTATTTGAAAGAAGTCTCTTATGCTCACTAAGAATGCATTTGTTTGAACAACTAGTAAGATTTCTGAGCGTTGGTAACATTAGATTGCATTTAAAGGGGTCTTATGATGCGAGAATTTTTTCCTTTCTCTTTGGAGTGTTACAAGCTCTTGGTGCATAAAGAAGATCTGTAAATTTGCAAAGACTAAAGTCTCAAATCCAAAGAGATATTCTTTATAAAAGTTAAGAGTCAACCACGCCTTCCTAAAACAGCTCGTTCTAACACGCCACCACATATCTACATCAATATGTGGACATATTAGCATAATGCCGCCCAAATATTCACGCAAAGAAAAAAGGCGTAACTTTAATTCTCGCTGTAGTATTGTTGCCGCTGCCGACATGTCCTGAAGACGCTGTGTTTCGTCATGAAAGCGAAACTACTTTGTTTGTTCTTCCAAAAGAGGATGATATCCGCTTCGTCATGCCTAGAGCTGATCTGTGCTGGTCACTGAGGAAATACATCAACTTAGTGCTGTGGATCGCCGGATCGGCTTTCACCATTTTCACCGCTCCCTCGCCGGGACCGCCGTTCTCGACACTGCCGCCTCAGCTCACTCTTGCCCGGCCTCAGCTCACGCTAAGCCGGGGCTTTCCCTCACGCTAGGCCGCTGTTTTTCGTTGTGAAAGCGAAACTACTTTGTTGTTTGGTCTTCCAAAAGAGGACGATATCCGCTTCGTCATGCCTAGAGCTGATCTGTGCTGGTCGCTAAGGGAATACATCAACTTAGTGCTGTGGATCGCTGGCACATTTTTTGGAGGACTGTTTACTGATTCTGGGAGAGTAATGTTAGACTACAATGCCGGCTGTTCTGACTCTCAGTCTGTAAGTACGTTTTCATATTTTTTGCCACTGATGATTCAAACGTGAGTTTGGGCAGTGTGGAGTAGCACTTGTGTTTGTCATTCTCTGATCACATGCAGGCGAGTTTTATGTTTACGCTGGCACGGAGGCAATGCAACGCAATGCGCTAAAAGACAGTATAAGTCATTATAATAGGTAATTATGTCCCCATTGGATGCAACAAATGCCTTGTTTATAATGGTTTTTATTGTTTTTGTCTCGTCGCTCCGGCTGGGACACGGCATCAACAGTATGTGAGGGGCGTAACACCCCCACCCACTTTTGACCGTCTCACGCTTGAGGTATTCGGCCAATCACAACGCACTGGATAGCTGGCCAATCACAGCAAACCTCACTTTTCAGACCGATGAGCTTAAAATCGACGCGATTCAGAAAGGCGGGGCATAGAGGATTAACAATAATGTACAGTATGTGGAAAATAATGTGGGTTTTTTTTACTTTAAACCGCATAAACACATTTCATTACACAAAATACACATAATAATGTTCTATTTAGCGGCATCATATGACCCCTTTAAGATATACAATTATCAGTTCATGCACTGCCTGGGAATTGTGTTGCTAGCACCATACTTTACTACTTTTTTTTTTTTTTGCATTCATGCTTGTGGTAGATGCTTTTATCTGAAGTGACATTGCATTCTAAGTAATTTTTTTCCACTTCATGCATTCCTTGGGAATTGAATCCATGACGTCGGTGCTGCTAACACCACACTCAATACTTCATTCATTCATTCATTCATTCATGCATTCATGCATTCATGCATACACTTTTATCCAAAACGTCTTACATTGTATTAAAGGTATGTATTTTATTAGTTCAGACATTCCTTGGGAATTGAACCCATGACCTTGTCATTGTTATCACCATGCTATAGCTGTTTGAGCTGCATTTTTCAGATATTCTCATACCTGGTAAATGCAGTGAAATCAGCTGTATTAAACTAATTCCAGACCATCTGAAAGAGTTCAGTTGTTCCTGGAGAGCATCTGACTCAAGCGTGTTTCTCATGATCATGTTGGATTTGAGTCTAGATTTAGTGTGGGTCTAGACACAACACTGAGCTAGTCAGCAATTTCATGTACCACCACTGTCTGCCCCGTCTACAGCTCTCAGGAGGGGGTGACAAGCTTTTAGTTTCATGAATCCACCACATTTAGCAGATGTGGCTTAGCAGGGGATCTTAGTCACATAGTCTTATTGAAAGAAGTTCATTATTGTCCTATTCCTGCTGTTTTTCTTGAGTCATTGTGTGGTTGTTCAGCTATCAATACAGGGGCTTTTCTATTGCTTTTGGCAGGATTTGTTGTTAAACTTGACCCATGCCCGTCATTTCCTGAAGCAAACTGGCTGGGAATACCGTTGGGTGTGTCTCCTTGGACCCACCGTAACTTTTAAAACAGCATGGTGCGTAATTTTCAGCTCGCAATGAGCCAAAATGAGCCCACACAAGCAGAGCTCTTGCTTATTGTTCCTCCACTCAAGAGTTGAACTGATTAAAGTCGCGGCTGCTGTTAATTTTAGCACAATCTTGTTCCCCAGCGATCCTCTGCGAGATGAAACGCCGAGACCCAAGGGTGCGGCTGGCAGATCGTATTCCCATAGGATGAAGAGGAATTTTTAGACTGACTTTCATTTGCATGGGCTCAATACATCGAGTGTAGAAGTCTCAGTAGGCTGGCCTAGTGTTTTCAAGGTATAGGCCTACTAAAACACAAGTATAAACTTGTTTCTGTCATTCTTATGGTCTTGGTTGCCATGGAAAGATGTCTTTTGATTTTTTCACAGAGTTATCTAAGCTCGGACTCATCACAAAAGGAATTGAAACCTCATATCAGACAGAAGAACTGAAAGATAACGTCTAACTGAAGAGTAGGAATTAGTGCATAGATAAATAAAATGCAGTTCTAAAGACATTTAATGGCTCCAAAAATGCAAGTTTTCCAGAAATTTAATGGAAGGGTTTGTGAAAAGTCTTTGTAAAATCATTATGACATGTTGTAGACTAGTGTATATATTTCATAACATGTGAGTGTCACTTCTGGTTAGTTTTGTGATGTATTGCACTTTTATAAAGGCTTTGTGTGGCTAAAACCAAAATTGAATAAGTGATCAAACAACTAAAAACGGACTGTTCGCTGTCATGTTCTTACAAAACAAGACACGGTTGCTTGCTATGGTTCAAACTTTGGTGATTCTATGCCAGAGTTGTTTTATCCGCAGCCATGCAGACAAGTTTAGTCAAGAAGCTGTTTACGAAGCAGGTATCGATCTGGTCTAAGATACACACTCTGCGTCTGAATTGGCGCACAGTCAAAGCCGTTTTGATTTGCTCTTTCCTGGTGCAGAGGGAGAGATTCATATTTGATCTGGGGTTTTATTTGGATCTGCGAAATAAAAGATCCAAAAGGATCTGCGATTTCTTTCCTCTGTGCTCCAGTGAGCCAGACAAGTTCAAGATCAGTGATTCGTTTAACCAGACTTTGCACAGCCAAAAGTCAAAAGTTTCGTGCAGGAAGTTTCTGAAGTGTAATCGCTT
This sequence comes from Sinocyclocheilus anophthalmus, assembly GCA_018155175.1. Lineage (NCBI taxonomy): Eukaryota > Metazoa > Chordata > Actinopteri > Cypriniformes > Cyprinidae > Sinocyclocheilus > Sinocyclocheilus anophthalmus. The sequence continues at coordinate 141,879 of JADLZN010011256.1, forward strand.
CAGCAAGTTTCAAAGAATCAGACAACGGCCCCTATAGATTTTACATGCCACATCTTTTTGCGCCGAAAGTGTGAAGAATCATGTGACATTGAAGACTGGAGTAATGGCTGACGAAAATTCAGCTTTGCATCACAGGAAATAAATTATGTTTTAAAGTATATTAAAACAGAAAACAATTATTTTAAATTGCAATAATATTTCACAAAATTAATGTTTTTGTTCTGTATTTTTGATTAAATAATTGCAGCCTTGATGTGCATAAGAAGCTTCTTTAAAAAACATTAAGAGTCTTCCTTAACCCAAACTTTTGAATGGCATTGTTTATACTGCGGTACATTGCTGTCACTTCCGAGTGTTCATCCTTATAATAAACGCATATAAAACATACCGAATGATCAGAGAGTATGTTCATTTGATGACTACATGCGAAGCTTTTGGTCTGCGTAATTGATCTGTCATTAGAAAGTGATGAACTGTACTTGCGTGGGCCTTTTTAACACCTCAGCGAAAGCGTTGAGCTAATGATGCATTTCATCACCTTGTCTTTCAGTCTGCTGCACTGCGAAATCAAATCAAGTTTGCAGGTGACTTTTGACCTTGATTTGCATTATTTTTCATTACATTTCCAATCTTTCTGATCCAGGTTGTGATGGATTCTGCTTTTAAATTTTAGTTTAATGATGATTTGGGAATGTTTTTATGTTAAATATGTTCTCCTATCTTAACATGCAATTTTTGGGAGAATTAACCAATGAACTTACTCATGCTCACTCATAGCTGTCTCTGCAAGCACTAGCTACATTCGAAAAAGCTGTTCAAAATTCAGTCACAGCAAAAAGGACTCAAGTAACGACGTGTTTGGGATGAGGCTATTTGTTTGTCCGACCAGTGGAGGACAAGAGGGTGTTTCTGAAAACTGTCCTTATGTTTGCATTGCTAAAAGGATAGTGGTGCAGAAAGTTATGGAAGCTTGAAAAAAATGGTAATTTCACTTCTCAAAGTTCTGACTTTTCTCACATTTCTTTATTTATATTTCATAATTATGACTGTTTTCAATTGTGTACAGTATGAAAAAAGTCAGAATTTTGAAATGTAAATTATATAAACCTCACAGTTCTGAGGCAAAAAGCTGGAATTGTGAGATGTAAATTCAGAATTCCGAGATATAAACTTGCAATTATATTTACAATTTCTATGGGGAAAAAAAATCTGAATTGTGAGATGTAACCTCACAATTATATATGACCCTGGACCACAAAACCAGTCTTAAGTGTCAATTTTTTCAATATTGCGATTTATACATCATCTGAAAGCTGAATAAATAAGCTTTCCATTGATGTATGGTTATGATAGTATAGGACAATATTTGGCTGAGATACAGCTATTTGGAAATCTGGAATCTGAGGGTGCAAAAAAATCTAAATATTGAGAAAATCGCCTTTTAAAGTTGTCCAAATGAAGTTCTTCGCAATGCATATTACTAATCAAAAATTAAGTTTTGATTATATTTACGGTAGGAAATTTACAAAAAAATTTAATGGAACATGATCTTTACTTAATATCCTAATGATTTTTGGCATAAAAGAAAAATCTATAATTTTGACCCATACAATGTATTTTTGGCTATTGCTACAAATATCCCGTGCAACTTAAGACTGGTTTCGTGCTCCAGGGTCACATATATAAATTGCAATTCTGAGGGAAAAAAAAATCTGAATTGCGAGAGACAAACTCAGAACTATGAGATATAAATATAAATTGATATATAATTCACAATGCTGAACAATTATTGGGAAGGTAAAAAGTCACAATTACCTTTTAAAAAATGTTTTTATTCTGTGACAGCAACAATTGCTTCCTTAAAAAGTGCATACATCACCTTTTAAAAATGTAATGTTGCCTTTATATTTTATTGATAGTGTAGTCAATACTCAAGAAATCCGAGCAAACCATTTTCCAATCAGTGCTGTATCAGTGAGTGAACGCCTGTGAAACTATATGTGGCTGGATGATTATCCACGTTTATCGACTCAAAAGTTGATCCTTCAGCAGCGGAAGTGATATAGTATCCGTGTTGTATTCCATTGACCCTGTAGATCGTGAAATCGTCTGAAAATCTTCATGAACTCCTCACAGACTCTAGACAGAGAGAAGATTTTCCAGCTTCTGCTCTCAGAAGAATTCACTTACAGCAACATTCAACTTATGACATTTTGAAGCTCGATGGATTTGAAATGATTTTCTGTCATCTCGGCACAGGCCGCTAGATCAGTCGGCCCTGGGGAGCGGAAGCGGTTGATGCCCTGACGGCCCCTTCTTAAACATATACACACACATAATAACAGCTCTGCAGTGTGTGTCACTATTTGTTTACATCCGGACTATGAAGCAGGAAAAGAGTGCAGTCCAAAAAGGGTGGATCCATGCGTGCTATCACATTACATCAGAGTCTGTTTCTCATAACGAACGGCCTAAAGGGCAAGAACTCCGATAAGAGCGCCATCCGCCTCCTGCCCGGGTCACTGGAAGATAACTGCTCTCAAACGTGATTGCTTGCTGTGTTATTTTGTGCAACGTGTCTATTTTTCATACTGCAGGAGTTCCGTCATGCCCCTTCCTTGGTAAATGACTTACAGATATTACATAGTGACGTTTCACTATTGTGTGCTAAATTGATTCCCTTTAACAAACCTTAAATTCAATTTAAAGACTCTGATGTGAAACCACTTGAACTTAGTTTTTAATTAATCAAGACATGACTTTATTTGAATAGCGAAACAATGAAATGTTTGTAGGGTACAGTGGCATCGATTGCGCAAAGATTTGGTGGATGACTGTAAAAATGTGTTTGCTCTGTTGCGAAACCTAGTGAGCTGTTAATAACCTACATAGGGAGCTGAAGATTTTCCTGCTTCTGCTCTCAGAAGAATTCACTTACAGCAACATTCAACTTGTGACCTTTTGAAGCTCGATGGATTTGAAATGATTTTCTTTTCTGTTATCATTTTCTGACACAATGCTGCAAAAAAAAAAAACGTTTTTGGCAAACTCAAATAAAGGGTGTATAATATATATATATATATATTTAACAAAGTGGACACATTTTTATAAATTCAATGCCATAAGCCACAAATAATAAAATAAAATACAATCATAATTCTGCAATATATACGTTAATTCATATTATTTAAAAATGTAATTAAAACATTTCAATTTATCTAAATAAAGTGATGAATGGATGGATATAGTATGCTGTCTAGGTAGGCAGCTCATTAGGTTTTGGAGTTATTGAGTCTTGTGTCTGTTTTCAGGTCAGTGTAGTAAGAGACAAATTGCTTCACTTCTTTTGTTGGCATTTCTAATTTTACAAAACATGGAGAAACCGATTAAAGCAAGGTTTGGCTTGACTGAAACGACTCCTAGTAGTAAGAAAGGCATTTGAATTAGCTTTTTGTAGTGCATTATATGCTTGTGGGAACTGAGAAACGCATAGGAACTGAAACCCTGTTATTACAATCTATCTGAATTGCCGGATTTTGCAATCGTGGAGTTTCTCTATTCTGATTAACAAATAATGATCAAGTGGCAGAGCGGAGAAGTTCTGAAATCAGCATTGAGTTAAAGGGATAGTTCACCCAAAAATGAAAATTTGATGTTTATCTGCTTCCCCTCAGGGCATCCAAGATGTAGGTGACTTTGTTTCTTTAGTAGAACACAAATTATGATTTTTTTACTTTAACCGTTGCAGTCTAGCAGTCGTATAATGCATGGCAATGGTAAAAAAAAATCTATGAGAGTAAAAAAAACATACACAGACAAAAATAAATTAAACCCTGCGGCTCGTGACGACACACTGATGTTCTAAGACACGAAACGATCAGTTTGTGCCAGAAACCGAACAGTATTTATATAATTTTTTTACCTCTAATACACCACTATGTCCAACTGTCTTTGGGCGCGCGCACTGCATCCGGTGCGTGAGGTGTGTACGCGCTCTAGCGTAGTCAACGGCTGGAGTTAAAAATCATAATTTGTGTTCTACTGAAGAAACAAAGTCACCTACATCTTGGATGCCCTTTTCATTTTTGGGTGAACTATCCCTTTAATTGCATATTGTGTTTCAGGGTGTAAGAACAGAAAGGCAGTGTGTCCTATATAACGATCTGTTTCCCGCTCTCTGAGATTCATGCTGGGAGGACAGAACGCAATTAAAATTCCCTACTAATGAAACCTGTTCTTGCAGCATTCAACAGATCTTAATTGGCTGTGCTCATCCAGTGCTGATAAGAAGTGTAGATTTTAGGTTAGCTTGAAATGAAGGCTGTACATTTTCAGGTTGTTAGATGATTTAGTGGAAGGACAAGCAGAGAGACAGAATGATAAACAGGAATATAGGAAAAAAGTCCCAGTGGTCACATTAGAATAAAATTAGCTTTGTTTCTGAATGAGATACTGCATGTATATACAATATTTTGCCTGATGATGCAACACATACTGTAATGGTTTAGTCAGCCTTAATTTAAATAAGACTGAAGCTGTGGTTTGTCAGGAAGTGAAATAGCATTAGACTGACTTTACCTGCTCCGGGCCCAGACGATGTGAGACACACATGTTTGTGGGCGTGTCACTGATTTATAGTTATGCAGTTGGGTTTTATTGCTGTATAATTTCCCTCTTAAACATTGTAGTCATTTCTAGCTCTGAGCCAGACATTATTGTTCTCTTTATTCTAGCTAAGCTATTTGTTTACAGAAGAAACCCTTTCAGTTTCTTGATATTTTATGTTGTTTTTTGTTTTGTCTGTGAGGCTTATTAAAAATGTGCCCACTTTGTTTGCAGAATTATGCTTGTGAAATAATCAGCATAAATTCAGTTTATTATTGTCTTATTTTCTCATCTTATCTAAGTGAGAATGTATTTGTTCACTCGGTAGCATAAGGAGGCTATTTTATTTTATTATTTTATTAAATACCATATCATATGGCTATGTCAGTAATATTTGTTAAAAAAAAAAGACGAAAAGTGTGTATACAGAGCATTAGAATAAAGAGCCAAATTACTACACTTCCTTTGTTTACATTTTCAGCCAACAGAGCAGCTCCTGATTGGCTAATTGCTGATGTCATAATCTGCAGAATTGTGTGTGATTTGTTGGGATTGGATGGATAAATGAGCTCTCTGTGTTCCGCCCGCGTCTCCTCTAATCTCTGTTGACCCTGTCAGGAATGAGAGCTCTATTGTTTCTGGCTGCTCCTGTCAGTGCAAAGCAACAAAAATCATCACTGTTTCTGCCACTTTCCCGTAGCTGTCGTCAGAGCCGGCTCAGGATTTCCATAATCCCGCTGCTGAATTAATGAACGCCTAATCCATTTCTGACCCTCACAGAAGAGCAAAGCAGACCACTTAATTTTTCTTATCATGCTTGATGTAGGAGAGCTGACAGTCCATTGGGAGTCAGTCACTGGGAATATAATGTGGTCTGATCTGACTTATTCCACCGGGATTCAGCCTTCCAGCCTTTCATTTCAATTTTTATGATGTGGGGGGGTGGGGGGGGGGGTGGTTTATCTGTAAGTTCCACATGCATCAGAAAAACTGCATTCCCCCCCCCCCCCCAGTGCGTTTAGTGCTCAGGGTTGAGGCCGGAGCACGCTTTATTGACAGTGTAGAGACAGACGTTGTCTGGGGCACAGCATGAGAATGAAGGGTGGAGTGTGGACACGTTTGCAGCGATGATAAAACCAACTCTCTATCTCTCCTCTATCTCCTCTCCTCTCTCTCTCTCTCTCTCTCTCTCTCTCTCTCTCTCTCTCTCTCTCCATGTAGGCGTAATGGTTTTTATACGTAAATGTATTTCTTTGCCATAAAACAACCGCTACCCCCTAAACTTCCTCACCAGGAACCTGCTGGCGATTTTTGCATTTCATAAACACCGTTCTCATTTGTGTATGTTTTTTAAGCACTTTTTGTTTTACGTGGACACAGGAAGTGTCCTCATAAACCATGTTTACGTTGTAGTACCCATGTCATTATACACATTTGTGCCCTCATAAACCATATATGCACGCAGAGATAAAGATGCACAGTGGCATGTGGGCCTGCTTTAATGTTGCAGCCATAAATGTATATGGCCCACATTATGTTTTGATCTTGTTTATCATTATGCATATGATAAGGTGGATTTCTCAAAGCCATTTAAAAAATACGGTAATTTTTTTCACCTGAAAATAAATAAAATAAATAAAAGAAACTAGCGATTCTATACTAACTAACTATTTTTATGCGGCTTTTAAGATTGTGATTTATTGTGCACATGTACCACCAAATTCTCATTACTGTAATGCAAAAAATAAACAAACAAATACATTACTTATTGTAAATTATTTGTTAGAGCCATCAATCAATTTTATATTTTAATTTTAAAAGTCTTTTTTTTTTTAAATACTTAATTGCAAGGAATTAACACAATGATTTGACAGCCTGAGTGTATGTATGCATACTGTCTTTTCTTTTATTAAAAATAAAAATAACAGTAAAACATGGTGTCAGGACAGTTTATTTTATTTTTTTTACTGAATTACAGTAATGAGAATCTAATGAGGATCATCAATAAGAATAGTGAAAATTACAAATGTAATTCAAAAACATTAAAGATTAAAACATCTGGATGCAATCCATTAATTATTTTTGCATTTTAGTAATAACAATTTTGGGGGAAATATTATTGTCATGAAAATTATTATATATTTTTTTGCTTTACTTTATTTCCCTTCTTTGAGCTTTGGGTGAACATGTTCAACTAGTGTTTTTGTGAGATTCACATGAATAATATCAGTGTGTTTGCAATAATGTGTCTTGCTGAAGTACATCGAGTAGCATCAGTACTCCACATATGTTTATCAATGAAGTATACACTGTTTAAAGGAAGAGAGAGAGAGAGAGACGTCTGATACACAGGCAAAACGCTTTTTTTTGGGATTATCCAGTAAAACATTCCTGACATACAACCCTCAGACTCGCTTGAGAACCTGCTCAAGAAATCTCAGTACCTCAGGACCGCAGTAGCTCTCAGCCTTTACTGGAGGTGCTGCAATGGTGAGACCCAATGAAATCAGCTGAATACCTCGAGCATGAATGCAAAACTGCAGACGAGCTGCTGAAGAATACAGTTACCTTATGTTACCTCATGCGGGACTGCTTCACTGCATACGGGCCAGATCTCACACCGCTGCAGATGCGCGTTCGCAGAGGAGCTGAATATGCTTATTAAACACCATCAGATAAAGTTTCTCCTGGAGCCGATGGAGGAAGTGTATTTCTCCGGATACAGGAAATAGAGCAAAAAAAAAAAAAAACAATAGGCAACTGAAGGGACAAAACGTTCATCAACTTTAGGATGTTTACCAAAAATTTGTTGAAAATTTACTCACCCTCAGGCCATCCTAGATGTAGATGAGTTTAGAACATGAGATGAGAACAGATTTGGAGAAATGTAGCTTTTCATCACTTGCTCACCAATGGATGCTCTGCAGTGAATGGGTGCCGTCAGAATGCAGAGTCAAAACAGCTGATTAAAAACATCACAATAATTCACAAGTAATCCACACCACTCCAGTCCATCAATTAACATCTTGTGAAGTGAAAAACTGTGTGTTGTGTTTCTTTTAACCCGTCATTCAGGTGTTTTTACACTAAACCATCACTTCTGGCCAAAATATGAATCCATAATCCATAATAACTCTTCCTCCAGTGAAAAAGTAAATTCCTGTTGTCCTCTCACATTTAAAATCCACCTACATATTTGTTTAGAACAGTTTTGCTTGAAACAGTGCTGGATCTTGCATGATTTCTCTCCTGATTCACACAAGATGACTTTTCACACTGGAGAAAGCAATATTATGAACAGTATTATCTTCAAATGTTGATATGAATGATAAAACAGGCCAAAAAAAAACAAAACCGCTTAGACTTGCTTCAGGCACTGACATTGTTAAAAATAAGATATTAGAGGGCAGTAATTTTGCAGCATTGCAGCCTGACATTTGTGTTGCTGTGCCGCGAGTGAACGCGGCTGGGTCAGTACCCGTGTCGGGAAGAGTATACAGGTCTGTTCCCAGGGGAAACGGTCTCCATGCCAACCAGCTGACCACAAGATTACTGCTGAATTCATAGAGAGGAGAGAGGAGACCGAGGAGGAGACGAGAGAGAGCATTAAGACGGAGAGGGAGGGAGAGCGAGGAGGAGAGACGGACGAGCAGAAGAGACGAGAGATTCGATCAGACGACAATGAGAGGGAGAGAGATGGAGAGGATAGAAGGAGGAGAGACGATGTTGGAGACGAGAGAGACGATGAGAGAGAGAGAGAGAGAGAATGCAGCCGTGCACAGAGTGGTAGTGTGGATGGTTGTGACTGGGCATGTTTGTAGAAGTATGTGTGCACAGGCATGTTTTGTGTCCTAGCGTACACCCCCGAGGAACACCTTTTTTAAGAACAAATGCCAAGTGGAAATTGGAGAACTCTTACAATAAAGCAACAGCTATCTAAAATCCTTTCCTTTGTTTCCTGTAATATAGTATTATTAATCTAGAATTAGTATTTTTTCCGTCTTCTTTTATACTTTGTCATGTTTTATTAATCAAATTATTTACAATATTTTATTTATAATATATTTTTAGTTGATTCGGTACAATTTAATAACTATATATTTTAATGCTTAAAGGATTTTTATTGAAATGCTATTTCTATATGCGTCAAAAATATTTTTTTATTTATTATAAATAAGTTTTAATTACTTAAATTCAACGATTTATATCAGTTAGGCCCGGGCAAAACGTTTAAATATTTATAAAGTTAATTTTAAAGTAAAAATTGTATTTATAAAGTTTTGAAATGTTTATTATTAATACAATTTAATAGTATTATTTATTAATATTATTTGATTATTCATTATTAATTCGTTTTATATAGCTTTATACAATTATTTTGATTTTAGTAACTTTATTACTTAAGTTTAAACTTATTTATTTCACATTTCTTTTTTCATTCGTTTTTAAAGTTTAATCCTTTACATTTTTTATCATCTAATATTTCAATTTCACAAATTTCAATTGAACTATTTTTTTTTAGACCTGCACAAAAAGATTTTCAGTAATTAACAAGCAATAATAAAGATGTGAGCGAGTAAATGATTTATTTTTCATTATTTGTGCAGAATGATCATTTTTGGTGAACTGTTGCTTTAGTAGACACTGCTCTCAGTTCTGGTAGTTGATCTTTGCGCTTTTGTTGAGCTTCAAGGCTGCATTGTTTCTTGTTTTGGCAGGTTCGATTCACTCCAGCTGCACCAGCAAAGACAGTTCATGCAGTTTATCTCAGCATCTTCACACTCACAGTATCGCACTACTGGTGTGAGAGTGTTGTGTATAACTAATAAAAATATATGTATAAAAACGGATCTTGTTCGTCTTCAGATACATCAAATATAGCACTTGAAGACACGTTGCGGCAGGTTTGATGCCAAAGACGTCTACCATTGGTTCTCACACGTCACTTACTGCATTTCTTCATGTACTGTAAGTGAACATGAACGAAATTAAAAACTACTAAAATAATAAACATAAGCATTAAATGTAATGTTGCATTAAAGGCAAAGTATGCAATGTAATTACTTCAGCCTGTATATAGGCTAGATTTAGTTTTGTTTTTTGCATACTTTGCCTTTTCTGTAACATTGCATTTGATGTTGTTCTGTTTTACAATACAGCATAATGCACTTTCTTTGCGCTATTGAGCAAAACACTTTGCATTTACAGTTTGTTCACTCGTTGTAGCTGTGGGTGTTCGTGTTTTTCGTGTAGTAAGTGTGTTTAAAGGGGTCATATGATGTTGCTAAAAAGAACATTTATTTGTTGTAATGAAATGTGTTTATGCGGTTTAAGGTAAAAAAAAACACATTATTTTCCACATACTGTACATTATTGTTTCTCTTATGCCACGCCTCTTTCTGAAACGCGTCAATTTTTACAAAGCTCATCGGTCTGAAAAGCGAGGTGTGCTGTGATTGGCCAGCTATCTAGTGTGTTGTGATTGGCCAAATACCTCAAGTGTGTGACAGAAATGTTACACCCCTTACCATACTGTGATGCTGTCCCGGCGCGACGAGACAAAAACATGAAAACCCATTATAAACGAGGCATTCATTGCATCCAGTGGGGACATAATTACTGATTATAATGACTTATACTGTCTTTTTACGCATGGAGTTGCATCGCGCCGCGTAAACATAAAACCATGTCCGCATTTGTAATCGGAGAAATGACAAACAAGCGTTCTACAGTGCTCAAAACTCGTGTTTGAATCATTAGTGGCAAATCCTTTAAATATGAAAACGTACTTACAGTCTGTGAGTCAGAACAGTCGGCATTGTAGTCTACTCTCCCAGGATCAGGAAACAGTCCTCCATAAAATGTGCTGCACTCATCTGAATATTTGGGTTGAAGTGTTATGGAACAGTGTTGTAAATACAACTTAACCCGGATTTCTAGTCGGTCCTCTTTGGAAGACTCAAAACAAGTTTGTTTCGCTTTCACAACGAAACACACAGTGTCTTCACAACATGGCAGCGGCAGCAACAATAAAGTTACGCCTTCTTTCTTTGCATGAACATTTGGGCGGCTTATGCAAATCTTCCCACATCGTGACGTAGACATGTGGGGGTGTGTTAGAACGAGCCGTTTTAGGGGGGCGTGGAACAGTCTTAACTTTTATAAAGAATATCTCTTTGGGTTTGAGACTTTAGTCTTTGCAACTTTAGGGATCTTATCTATTCACGAACAGCTCGTAACACTCCAAAGAGAAAGGAAAACTTGAAATCGCATTTAACTGTTTGAGTCATAAACACACCTTGCAGTAAATCACCACAGAGTCACAATCATCATCACAGGATCCAGACAGTTGTGAGTCTTTGACATGTGATTTTGTGTAACACACGGCTGCTATTATTTCTGAGAGCTGGAGATGACACACTCTCATTTTAGGGAGCAGATATTTGGAGCAGGAAACAGACCCACGTTTAAAATCTAGTCCACTTTTCTTGATTCATCTGCTTTTGCTGTTTAATGTCTGAGAGTTCAAATGATCATCTTAGAAACGTTTTCCCACTGCAAACTACATTTTATATTCTCTACTGTTTGACCACAAATTCTCACTTGCTCACAGGAAGTGATGCCACAAGTCTCGTTTCCTTCCGTTTTCGAGCTCGGTGTATTCTGAGTCAGCTTTAAACAATGACTCGGTGTGAAAGACTGGGAACGAGAGGAAGGCTTTCGCTCTCTCCTGTAATGATCACAGATGTAGGTTGTAGTGCTAGAACTGTTCTCTAGTCAGTGTTTGTTGGCTATTTTACCCTCAGACAGACGTTCTGTGCCTGTCTCAGTATCTACATAGACAGCCACCCTGTAAGGCAGCAGTGTTAAAAACCATCATGGAACCTCAAGTGACTGATTTGAAATGCTCACTCAAGACTAAAACACTCAAAGTGTTTGACATTAGCTAAGCTGTTGTGATACTCTAATGCGAGTTTTTTTTTTTTCATGATTATTATATATTTTTAATGTTTTTTGATTGAGGGTCATTCAGAGTTCGCTTAGACTCTATATGGCGAGTTTGTAAAGGTTAAAAACTTTTACTTGTAATCTTATATAAAATATACCATATAATGTTTAGTTTATTATATACTTATGTGTATCTACTGATACTCAGGAAGTCTATATAGCTATATAACCTATATATATATGATAATACTATCTATCTAACTATCTAGATATCTCTCTTCATCGTCTTCCTCTCTCCTTCCTCACTCCGCTCATATCCCCTATTCAATCGTTACCTCTTTAGTAATGCATAACCATAACATATAAACATATAAGACGATACTATACTCATTGATTGTATGTTGTATGTCTTCTTATTATCTTCAATGTAGTCCTTTTGGGTCAACTTTGCGTAACTCAATCTCTCATCTTCCGAATCATCGTCACGTGATTAACATTTATTTGTTTCTTGTCATTGCTCTCGTCGGATTTATTCTTGATTACTTATTTTTTATTTATTCTGTATCATCTGTTTTAACGTAGCAGATAAATATTTGTCCACTTTATTTCTTTATTTATTTCATAACATCCTTGTTTTGATGATACAATTAATGCACAGCATTTATTTATGACAATTCTATTTACTTATTTACACATTATGTATTTAGTTATTTACATATGTATTTACATATTTACTGGTTTATTTATTTGTAAACCCGTTTTAAATTAATTTTCTATATTTTTCTTTATTTATATTTTGTATTTACAGGTTTTCTTTTAAATGCAATCTAGATATTATTATTCATATTTCTTTTCAGCCATCCTTTTCCTTTATGGTAACATTACATGTGATGATGCTCTATTTTAGATTTAAGCATAATGTACTTCCTCCTTTTCACACCAGACTTTGCATTGCAAGTGTGCATCTTAAACCTTAACATGCTGTTTAAGTATAGCTCACTAGATACGTTTTTATGCCGGGTTTTACTCTCGTCACGGCATCCATTCAGTTGTTAATTATAAATGGTGATGAGTGAAATCAGCATGTGGGTTTGTGGTGTAAAAACGGCAAACGTTTCTGATGAGGTTTCTGAACGGCAGATGCGCGGGTTCCTGCTTTTATCAAGCGTTGTGTCTTGTTGGACCGATTTTTAGAGTAAGTTCGTGTCCAAAAACAGTTCTTCAGGTCTACTGACTTAAAACAATAGCGATGCATAATCTCAAACATGCTGGACGTACTGTGAGAGTCAGCGGCAGTTTTGAACACTTCTGCAAAATATGTAAAGTTTATTACTAAATGAAGCATATGACTCAACATTGGCCAGAGGGATGCTGACTTTACAGTGTGTGCTTGTAATCAGTCCCGCAGGAGATCGGGCAGCACATTAAAGCAACGGTTTGCTTTTTAAACAGGCCTTTGAAGGTGTGTCACGTTTGAGGTGCCTTTGTGTCTCAGCCACCTGTACTCCCTGCTTTCTTTTCAGTCCATCTCAGTTTTTCCCTTTCGGAGACTGACTCACTTTCCTTTATGCTGTTCTTTCTATTCATCATTGTTTTCATGGCTGTCAAAACAAGATCAGATCATCAGATTGTGAAGCGAAGGCCTGCGGATCAGGTCTTACTCTCAAAGAAATGCAGGGATGAGAGAAATAAACTGCGCATATCCTGCTTATAATGGCCATATGCCAGTAATAGTAAGTGGTTTTTGTGCTAGTAAAGAAACAGGCAGTCCGAGAGAACAGAAAGTGAAAGATTTATAGATAGATAGAGAGAGACCGTATGTCACAAGCTTTCTTATAATGAGGCCTATTATTGTGCCTCACATAAATCTACTACATCCAACAGCCAACTAGTCAATTAGCAACCACTTTTATTTATTTACTAGTTATTTATTTATTAGTTTTTTATTTATTATTATTATTATTATGTTTTGCATATGTTATGCTATTTTAAGTTCAATGTTATTTGTTTCATTTTTCACATGATCCCTTTGTAACAGTTTGTAGATCGGGAAGAAGGAGACGAGATGGCCAGCCCGGCGCAACGTGTCAACTAACTTTTATATAATACACTATAACACAAAATAGCGCAATCAGCCTCGCGCGGGACGACTGTTCGCGCACATACAGAACCAAACACCAAATACTGATCAAATTCAAAATACCAGTGGGCCTTGTCCTCTCTTCTTTCTCCGTCTTCACTGTCGTTGCTCCTTCTTTTATCCTTCGGAGCTCCTCCGGGGACTCGCGACGGTTAGTGCGCAGCTGTCCAGGTTGTGGTTGTCTTCTCATGTTAGCTTACTCCACCGGTCTCGCTTAGCCGTTCCCCACGGCTCTCGGGCAAAGAACTGCCAAATGCCGCGCCCCCTAACTCGTCAACGAACAAAATAAATAATCGATACCCTTTTAATAACTTTTTTCTGTTCTTGAAATATCAGAAAGTTTGCAATTTTGGAAAAGTTAATAAATAATCTAATCGTTTAATAAATTAATTGTAGTCATCTTACAACACATAGTGAATATACAATTAGTGTTTCTAATTTATGTCGCTACCTGTATTTTCATTGAGGTTCATATTAATTTCTGTTTCTTTAAAATACCTAGCATTTATTTAATTTTAGTATATATTTTACTGTTACCTTATGATAATTGTAAAAACTTTGACAATTTCTGGAAATATAATACAGGTTTTTGCACAGTAATAACTTAATTAATTAATTAAATCAGTTTTTTAAATGTATTTTTATTTCAAGGTTATTTCACTTTATTTTATGATGGGTAGAAGGCAGACCAAGAAATGGTCAGACTAATGTAAATATCTGTTCATTTTGTCTGTCATTTTAAAATATTTCTTGATTTGATTAGATTTTTTTGGAAGGCAGACAGAAAAATCACAATTATCCTATTCATTATTGTCTGAGCTTCATTTTAAAATATTTATATAATGATATACTATTTATTTTAGTGTACAATATTTTTATTAATTTTGATATTTGTATATTTTAGATCTTTGTATATTTATAGTTAATCTTTTTAATTTTTTGTATCTTTTATTAATATTTTTATATCTCTAATTTTAATTTTTTATTTTTTTATATTTTATATTTTATTTTCGTTTATATAATCACACTGTGCTCTCCTATAACGCCCTTCCGGCAACAGACTGGTTTCTGAATTTGTTGCTCACAACCTGGTTTTCCAGCTTCTCGTGAATCATCCTCCCGCGTAGTTTTAATCTATCCAGTAAAAGACCATTATTCAAATAAATCCTTCCACACTTTTTTTTTTCTCAATCCATCCTCCCTCTTTTCTCTGTTTTGCAATTTCTATGCGACGTGGCAAGATGGAAAAATATCCCCTTACAAGTTGTTTTTTATACAGCTCTGCTGCACACACATTTAAGGTGGTTGTATAGTTTGTCATAACACAAGGATTATATAGATTTTACGTAAACTAGTCAACGTGGGTGTGATCTTTGTATTACATACAAACTAAGTATGTAATAATAAACTGAATTACTGTGTGTTGTAAAAGCTCAGAGAATATGTCACAAAGAGCAGTTTGTTACTGCGTAAAGCCCTTAATGTTTGTAACTTCAGTGGAGCTTTCAAGTCTTGTAGTATAGATTCAAAAAGCAATATTCTGTGCGCGCCGTTTCTCCTGAATAATTAAAGCGGAAAAAACATACGCAATCGCGAATGTGATATTACTTTATCCAACAGTTCAGCAAACAAGAAGTTATTATTGAGTTACATTTTAGATACAATATTGTCTTTATTTTTGTTGTTGTTGTTTCGCCAAACAAAAATAGTTCCAACCAAAAACAGAGTAGACCATTTGTGTGTTTTCAAAGCAACAGTGTTTTGTTCTTGAATGAATCTGTTTTGGACTGAATCATTTGAGTCAATGATTCAGTTATCCATTTATTAAAAGACAGCCACTTGCTTCGTTTCTAAATGAATCAACCATCTCAGATGAATCGTTTGAATGAATGAATCAATAAATCACTCATTAAGACAGGGTCTTGCTGCCATCTACTGGTGGTTTTAGTGTCAGATTTATTTATCCATGACAGCCTCCATACCAGACCAAGCTTACCGGCAGAAAACACAAGAAAACAGACACATCCAAATCTGTTTACAACCCTCTGGGGTCTGAGGGGAAAATCATATTTTTCCCCTTTTTCCTCACTTGATGACTGTAGATGCCAGTGAAACCCAGCCAGCAAGTGTGTGTGTGTGTGTGTGTGTGTGTGTGTGTGTGTGTTTGTGACTGCCGATAAAAGCCTCAGCCGGAGCATGTTTGACACGACTGAGCAAGACTGACTGATAAAGGCAGAGAACGGAGAGGAGGATGCTGTGAGGAAAACCAGAGCTTTCTGTTCTCAGGTGGTTTTGTGTGTTTTCTTGTTCTGTGGTTTATGACACATGCACACTGATGCAGCGCAGGTTTATTTTGGCGCCTGTATTAACAGGTTACAGTGTTCACCCGTGTGAGCGGAGCAGTGCTGCTTTACAGAAACAGCTTTCAATAATGGAATGAAATTACTGTCTGTTGAGTGAACGTGTGACTCTATGCAGTTGATTTAAGCTACAGTGCGGGCTGACGTAATGTTTGTTGTAATTCCCAATGGCCCAGTCTTTATATATAATTTATAATACCCGTTAAAGGAAGTGCTCAGTTTAGTAACCCAGATAAACTTTTATTTTATATATATATATATATATATACATCTGCATATATATACATATATTCGGTTTATTTTAGTATTGTATATACTACTGTAACTGTAGTAGTTTTCTATTTGAACGGTCTTTTTTTTGTAGTTAAATATTTTATAGGCTATTTTATACTTTTTATATAAATTTTCAGTTTTCATTCGACAATTTTTGTAATTTTGTTTTTTTTTATTATTATTTGTTTTTAAAAAATAATATATATATCTGTAATATATTTGATTTAGTTTTCTGTTTTCATTTTAATTTAAGTTTTAGTAATTTTGTTGGGCATTTTTGTCATTAGTCATTATTAGTTTTTTATATCTAAATATGTGTTTCAGTTACAGTTATTTGTTGTTTTTTCTACCTAATATGTTTTTATTATGTTTTATTATATTTCACGTTGCACAAATCTATTTGTAATATTTTTTTGTTTAGTTTATAATATTTTATATTTTGTTAGTTTATGTATCGAAATATCATCAGCAATCATTATGAGCTATGAATTTTTTGTTAGCTGTACATGTGAAACAACATTATTTGCTTTATCAGGTTTCTATTTTTTTCTCACATTGCTGAAGATGGAGGAAGAAAATAAAAACAGCCAGGGTCAGACTGTTGTTCTTATATTTTGATTTAAAGCATGTGTTATTTTCTAATCGTAAAAAGGTTCAGGCCAGCTGCTGTCGTTTACTCACCAAAGCCAATTTTTATTTACATTTGCTGTTTGGCGAAGGTCCATTTCAGCCTTGTGTGTTTGTGAGAAGGTGTTGTTTGTGTTCATGCCATCGTAAATGAATCACAGGTGACAGGTGTGTGTGTTAAGGATATCTATTTTTAGCTTCACCTAAAATACAAAACTGTGCTCGGCAGAAGGCAGGCAGCAGAGCGCAGGTGATTAATGAGAGCCTGCGGTTTTACCTCGCTCACCTCGGTTACACTCTCACACTGCAGCACAGCCTACAAGAAATCTCCCAAACACACGATCTCCCCTCGTTAAGGGACGGTTCACTCTAATGAGAATTGTCATCATTTTATGTTTCACCCTCATGTTGTTCCAAACCTGTATGACTTTCTTTAAGCCTGATTTGATTTGCGTGAAAGGCAGACCAAGAAATGGTCAGACTAATGTCAATATCTTATGCCTGAGTTGGTTTACTATCTCGTATTTTATTTTATTTTATTTTAAATTTTACTTGAGTGGAATGCAGACCTAGAAATGCTCATGACTGATGTTATTAATTATTATATAATTAAATTTTGCTAAAGGTTTTTTACTATCGCAGCGTGTCCTCAACTGTTTCTTGTTTATGTTATTTTTATTTATTTTATTGTATTTTTAAATTTTTATTTTTTTTACTTGATTGTAGATGCATATACAAGAAATGCTCATGACTGATGTTATTAATTATTATATATATGAATTTTGCTAAATGTTTTTTTACTATCTCGAAGTGTCGGACACATTTTTTTTTTTTTTTTTTTTTTTTTTTTTTTTTTTTTTGTTTTTTTATTTTTTTTATTTTTTTTTATCTTGAGTCGGAATGCAGACCAAGAATGCCATCGACTGATGTATAATTATTATATATTAATTTTGCCTAAGGTTTTTTTAAACTATTAGTATTTCCTCAACGTTTATTTTCTATTTGTATTTTATTTTCTTTATTGTTTTTTAACTTGAGTGGAATGCAGACCAAGAATGCTCGATGACTGCGGTTATTAATTATTATATACTTCAATTTTGCCTAAATGTTTTTTAACTATCTCAAGTGTCTCACGTTTATTTTTTATGTCTATTTTTTAGTTTTATTTATTTAATTTTTTTTACTTGAGTGGATGCGACCAAGAAATTTGCCTGACTGATGTTAGGTGAATCAATTATACTAATTCATTTTTAGCCTAAAGGTTTTTTCTAACTATCTCATAGTGTCATAATGTTAATTTTGTTTTACATTTGAATTTGGTTTTATTTTTTTTTTGCATAGATTTTAGTATGTATTGAGTGCTGAATGCAGACCCAAGACCCTTTAAACTAGCTTATTCTATGTTTTCACTTTGGGCCTAATAGGTTTTTTACATATCTCCATAGTGCCACCTTATTTTATTTTATTTGTAACATACAATCCAAAAATAAATACATATTAGATTAAACTAAATAAAAAAAATAAGTGTAAATGAATGTACTAGAATGACCAAAACTGAAATAAAAATACAGCTAAATAGATTTTAAAAACAACGAATAAACATGACAAAAGCACAGTGTGATCCACACACAGGCACTAAAACGTGTAAATAAAAGGAGAAAAGTTCAAAAAGAGTTAAAAAGAAAAACTAAGTCAGGCAAAAGGTAAGAACTATAGAGAGAGAGAACTAAATACCGGGGGTATAGGAAGAAGAGAAAATAGATAGTAGATTAATCGATACGATTGCAAAGAAGAGGCTACCAAAGCTTGCAGGGGGGAATCGGAAACATCTGATTTTTCGACAGAGGGAATAAGCATACGGTGTGGGATGCATGACCCTGAGCCAATTGAGTCACACGAGACTAGTCAGATGCTTGGCTGAGCCATTCTTATCCAATAAACATCACAGACTTTCAGCACAGATGATACGGGCTTCTCTCTCACAAGCGCAAACGGTCTGTATCAGCTCGGCGCCCGCTCGGATCCTCAAGATTGACCGACCCAACGTCCCAGAACCTCCACGCGGCACGCTAGTCCAGGTGCAGTGACACAAGGCAAGGCCTTTCGTCCACTGGGGCTTAGTATTATGTGCGCACGATCAGGACCAGTACATCTGAGAGGAAGAACGGATCGCTGTGCTACATGAGGGACGGAAGGTTCCAGAGACTTCTGGATCCACTGCAATTGACCAGCTATAGAATGGATGTCTGAAGAGTTTTTTAAATCAGTGCTGTTACCTAACACAGAGACATGTCTTTGACTGCAGCTGTAAAGGCGCAACCTGCCCATGCCAGATGAGGAGAACATTTACCAGATATTAATTTTTGCTCTCTATTAAAAAAATATGAGAAATCAAAACACCATAAAAGTGGCTAAAATTATCATATATTAAAGAAATATTTTTAAATTAAACATATAATCTATAAAAAATTTTTAAAATATTGTATAATACAATGTGTATCCATTTTTTTATATTTTCATATATATTATTTAGATTGCGATCTAAATTCAAATATAAACTTTATATGTTCAAATGAACTAGTAAATTCCATAAATAATATTACGTAAAAAGTTAATTATTACAGATTTTTATGTTAATATTTAATGTGCTATTCTATTTATTAATATATTTTTTATATAATTCATAGATATAAGAATATACTGCATCGACATAATAACCTCACATATTAACATGTTCATATACATTTCTTCTTCAGTCTTTATTAATGAAGTTGCAGTTGGACTTTGGATGATTTCTTGATTGTTTTGTTTAGGTTTAAAGGCTCATCTCGCATCAGATCCCTGTCTCTTTCCCAGCCGTCCTGATTCTGTGTTGCCAAATATCATTTCGCTGTCACATAATATTCACTAATACCCGCATCTGCCTCCCGACGGCGTTCGCTGAATCCTGGCTTTGTGTGTCCTGCTGTCGTCCATCTATGATACATGATCAGAACACAGGCGTATCATCAACACACGCTGCCGTCCAGCGATATGCTTTCATAACCTGATATTCACTGACAGGAAACAGATGCCCACTCAGGGAGGGAGAAAACAATGAACGGTGCTGCACAGAGAGAGAGAGAGAGAGAGAAGATGACTCTATGATTTGTGTGTGTGTGAGCGCTTGTTCATTCTGCTTGCTTTGTGTTGATTTGGTAAGCATGTTATTCAAAGTGGGAAATCAGGCTATTAGTATGAATGATTCAAGTTTTGTTCTGGTTAAGACAGCTGAAATCAGGGCGCTGAATCCAGGCCGTCATTAGTTTCTTTGGGCCTGGAAATGACACACGATTAGAAGCGATATTTCGAGCCTCCCAACAGGGATCTGATCCGCCTCGTGTTGGCAGCTTCCTGTCTGCAGTTTTGAATCACCACATTTCCCTTCAGTGAAGCTGTTTGATGTGCTGTCCACTACTACAGACAATCATTCTGACTCGCCGCTCAGTTTATACAGGTTTTACAGTAATGCACTGACTAAAGTCTATGGAGGCAAGTGTTCTGGAGGTGGTAGAAGCAGATACGCATTTCAGACCTGTGTGAGTTTACTTCTCATTCCTTTGTTAACAATTTAATTTGTAATTTATTGTAAATTAGATTTTTATTTTAAATATTCTTTAATATTAATGATTAATTAAATAATTTAATTAATTTTAATCTTTATTATTATTTTAAATATCTTTAATACAATTTGTATTTTATTAAATATAAATTGATTACTATTAATACATTTATCTTATTGTTGTCTTTTAGTTATTGTATTTAGTTAGTTTAATAGTTTTTTTTTAGTTTTTTTTATTTATTTTTTTATTTGTATTATTGTGTTTTTATTTATTATATATTATTTCTTTTCTTTTCTTTTTCTCTATTTGCTTATTTTATTGTTTATTTGCTTTTTTATTTGATTTGATTTGATTTGTATTTTATTTTATTTTGTATTTGTTTCTTCTGTTGTTGTATTGTTTTTTGTTGTCTTTTTTTATATTGTAATATGTTTGTTTTAATTTTTCAACTTCAATTTTATTGTTTAATATTTCTTTTTATTATTTTTATTTTGTGAATTATGTTCATAAAAGCATATTTTTTTGTTGCCTTTTTTGCCTTTTTGTCCTTTTTAAAGCTTATCAGCCACTATTCGCTGTATGCCTTCGTTTTACAGAAAACAGCATCTGATTTTGTAAAAGAATATCTCTTTGAAATTGAAAGCAGAAATGCAGCACACTTACATATAATTCAACAAAAATGTGCAATTTGAGCTGTAAAATCATCCTTTTGATGAGGGACAGTGTTTCTAGGCCTTCATGCGTTTTAACAACGTAATTGCTGTAGGAAATGCATGGATTTTTTTTGCTTTTATCTGTAATGCAACGTGCAAGTTCAATTAACTGCATCTGAATATGATATTGTCATGCATTATATTATACATATATGTTGTGAAATACTTATTAGCATATTGGCTATACTTAGGCCTTTGTTGTTTATGTTCGTTTGTGAGTGAAAACAAGTGAACTTTGTTAGTTGGCATAGAGCAAAAGCTAAATTATCTGGTAAATACTTGTTGCATTTATCATCCAATTAGTTGATTTAATAGTTCTAATAATCAAGTAAATTAAAGGAACAGTTTGAATGGGAATAGTCAACCATTAGATCCTCTGCAGTGAATGGGTGCCACCAGAATGAAAGTCCAGTCCACACAGCGGCTAAACCATATCACAATAATCCACAAGAAATCCACACTACTCTATTCCATCAATTTAACATCTTGTGAAGTGAAAAGCTGCATCATTAAGAAATGTTATACTTCGAACCTTTGCTTCTGGCCAAAATATGAGTCCATAATCCATAATAGCGCTTTCTCCAGTGAAGAAGTTGGCTCGTCTGAATCAGGAGAGAAATATGCACAGATCAAGCACCGTTTCAATTCTCAATCCAAGTTCGAATTGATAGTCATTTACCATGTGCTGTTGTGTATCACTGTTTGGACTATCTTTTCTTGACGGTCACCCATTTACTCCCTTGCAAGGACCATTGGTGACAGTGATGGAATCACATTTCTGAAATCTCCTCTCGATGAAGAACAACAAACTGCATTACTGTACATTGGATTGTCCCGAGAGTAGTACCAATGGTTCCTCTCATTTTCATTTTTGGGTGAACTATTCCTTTAAGAAAAAATTAGTTGCATCTCTGCGATACTTGAGTTGATATTGGATATAGTTTTTGATTGGATATAGTTTTGCACAGGCAGGTTTAGATTGGTTTTATCATAGTCTCAACATGCAAGGCCTATTTCAAGGGAGAAGAACCTTGAATAGTTTAATTAAAAACCATTATAAAGAGTTTTTAGCTCGTGTGAATGTGGGTGAGTCTCATAAGGACTATTGATAAATCCATCCTGAATCACCGGGTCAAATGCATATGTGCGCATTACACAACTCTACTTTCACTCAAAGAGGCTTTGTAGAGTATTTACAGGACCGTTGCTGTAATCCTGGTAAATTCTAGCTGTGTTTCGCTCAGATATATCACGTGCCAATGGAGGTTTTAAATATAAACCCTGATGTCCATTGTTAGAAGACTGTCTGCTGGCAGAACAAACGCTGCTAATCAGTGAGATCTGCCCAAGGACGCACACACATCCAGATACTGCGCAGGTTCGTGTCTTCTTTCTAATTAATGCTTCATTGAATCTTATTTAAACAAGTATCTGCTCTTTCTGAAAAACAGCAGTTGTTGGTGTTTGATTCAGGGATGTTTAGCGTCTCAGGAGAGGTTGAAGGTGATTGGATGAGATAGGACACGTAGAGCACTGTGGGTCTCAGCAGTATTATGCATTCATGAAGTAGCAATGGAAATGGCCTTTGCACATTTAATAGCACTGTTCAAACCTTTCTGACTGTATAATTTATTATTAGTGCTCGCTAAGGTAAGAATCACTAGTATTATTGCTCGTACTTTGCATTGGGGATTTGAAGAACCCCCTGACCCATCAACTCGTTGGTGCTGCGCGCATGAACGATTCCTTATATCATGTGTTTTGTTAAGTGCATGCTATTACTGTTCAAAGCTACCAGATTTTCTTTTCTGGAAAAAAAATGCATAGACTTAAAGGTGGGCTCTTTCCATTTTTTTTATTCTTATTATTTTCTTATTTCACTTTTTTTATTTTATTTTTTTATTTTAGATCATTTTATTTTGTGTTTGTATTATCTTTGTTTTTTTTTAATATTTAATTACATTTAAAAACCGGTTTTAATTGTTTAAATGCGCGCATTGTTTTTTAGTTTATATAATTTCTTTCTGAAAAATAGTAAATTTTTATTTAAACCAATACTTTTTCCTAGTTGCTGAAAAAAAAAGTCACACTATTTTGTATTTCTTTGTAATTAATCGTAACAATTTACTAGGCAATTTCTGAAACATAGTGAAAATATTTTTTCAGTGTATTTACTGTATTTTGTAGATCTAGATGCAATTATTTATGGAACCGCCGGCTGTTCCTCCAAATTCCATAAATCGGACTTTGTGAATGGGAATTGCCAACTACATCTTCTTCTATACTAAAAAATAATACTAAATTGTGCATAGAACCTTTTCACTGAGAAATTGTTAGTACATTTAACAATATACTAAACGACATAGACACTCACACATTGAAATGTAAATTAAGTACCCCAAACAAAACAGAACCATAGTTTTTTCTTGGTACTACCAATAAGCTGTCCGTGTTAGTTACACTGGAACCAAATATTTTTCTTCTTTATTAGTTTATAAATTTATAATTAAAAAAAAAATATATAATTTATTTAAAGACGATCAGCTCCGTTCATTCAGGATGCTTCTGTGCTGCGCTCAGCACTCAGTTCATTAGACCTATTTTGCTGTCATATCCAGAGAACAAAAGCCCGTCATCATGCGACTGAAGCTGAAATCAGTCCCGCAGAAGCTCAGCATGAGAGACTCTGACTGTGGAGAGCATCAGAGGAGACCCGCAGGATTAGATCTGGGACTGTTCGCTCCTCATCAAGAGCCACATCCAGAGTTCACGGGCAGGGCATCACCCGTGTGAGACCTGCTGCTTTCATCTGCTCTTTAAAGGTTACACAGAAATCTTCCTGCTCACCCGGGATGACACAAACACACAGAGAGGCTCAGAGACCAGCGTTTATTGATGTTACGCCTCATACATTTCCATGAAGAATTTTTGTTAGCATTATATTAGCATTGCCCTCGTTCAGTCATATGAAAGATGTATTTCTTTTTGCTTAGTGGAATGATAAACTTGTCGCTAGTCCAGCAAAGCCGGTATTGTGAGAGCTGTCTTTGAATTAGATTATAACAAATCTTAACATAATACTATTTTTTATTTTATTTTGTAAAGGTCTGATAACATTTGCTCTTGCAATTATTATAATTTTTTTTAGAAAATGACTATGAAATGTTAGTCAAAAAGCTAATGTTTTCATTTGTTGCGATAGAAAATCAGGATTATTCCACCAAATATTGATTTCTTAAATTATGTCTGAAGTTAAAACATTGATTTTGTGTTGAAAATGGCATATTTTTTTGTTATTTTGACCAGCTGTCATTTTATCCAAAAAACGCTTTAAATGGCAACATTTTAATTTAAAATTTGGAAAATGTGGTCGTCAGTAGTTTACAGAATAAAACATGTTAAAGTTGGACAATCATTTGTAATATACAAAATATTCCCAAAAAATTAAGAAATGGGCAATTTTACAGACATTCTAATGAGATGCGGCCACTTAACCCACAATTCCATGCATGTGTGAACAAAAAACTTGGTAACCACTCAGTCTGGTTGCTAGACTATAGATGCTCACCATAGCAACAGCTTGAAATGCACAAGCGTGTGGATTCAGTACCCTTACAGCTTTTCGCAGGTAGATAAATTGTACTTTGTCACCCTGTCTGTCGTCCTCCTCCTCCTCCTCCTCCTCCTCCTCCTCGTGTCTATCAAGTGAGTTTCCTTTTCTCAGTCTTTATCCAAAGCCTCCTCCCACACCATTCCATCTCTGGTGCTCATCTAAATTCATGTACGGCGTCCCCTGGAGGGGCTGCTGGGATTATATCACACACAGAAGTCATCACTGCCATGTGTGGCCATGCCGAGAGCTCTATAAATTTTAAAACGGCCTCTGAATCTGATGGACGGGCGGCTGGGGAATGTGAAGCGAATGCTGGATGGTGGCTGTTAAATATATTCAGTCTCATTACAAACGGCTACAGTGAGCTCAATAGAAATGAGGCGTGAAGTCGATTCCCTGTGTAATTTGTGTGTTCAAGCGGTTGTGTTTAACAGGACTCGTTCTGAGAGAGCCATTAAGATGGAATGTCATTAGTGGCACTTGCTATTAGTGATGCTGTTACTTGAACAAACATGTAACCCTGTGTACTTCAGCGCATGACTGTCCTGCATCGTTTGTGTTACGGACATGAATCATACCTCAAATCCTGCTTGATTTTGGCCTGGCAGACAATAAAATGGACGAAATGTAGACTGATATTGACACTAGAATGTCATAGAAACTTGCTGTTGGATTTTTGTAAATTAGTTTGAACTTTGAAGTTAATGGGATATAATAACAAAATCTGACGTCTTGGGAAAATACAGAGCATGACTGGAATCAGATTAGTAAATGGGTTGAAATTATGTAGATTTAATTAAATGCACAAATAAATAAAAGCATAAACAAATTAATGCATAAATATTAAATGCATAAATAAATAAATGCATAGATGCTTAAGTGCATAAATTAATACATGTGTAATTATGCCAAATAATATGCATAAATACTATAATGAATAATACTACCTGGCCTACAGAATGTGTACTCATGACGAATCACATTTTTTCATTCCTAATTCTTTTGTGAAAAAAAATTTTAAAATCTCTCAAATATTATGTCTAGCTTGTTCGTAACTGAACATAATAGGAGGCATTTATGCACAGAGGAATTAATGAATGGTGAAATGTGATTTAGTTCATGATTGAACACTATTTATTACCATGTGCAGTTCTGTGTTTTTTCCCTCTTTCGTGTGAGGGGCAGCGTGTAAAGTGGATCTTAGACATCTCGGTCAGTGGGTCCTCTCTCATTGTTTGAAGATCATTATTGCATGGCTCTCTGGAATGCTTGATTCTGATTGGTCAGTTGTGTCATTCTGCAGTCAAATATTTGTATATAATTATGCTAAACTATATAATTAACCATTGTCCCTAGCAACCAATTTCCTATATAGCTGGACTAGTTTGATGCTTGTTCTTAACTCACTTTGTGGTCTCTTTCTTCAAACATCATACACTTATTTTAACGCAAATGTATTTGTTTAATGATGGATTGATTGATTGATTGATTGATTGATTGATTGATTGATTGATAGTGCATTTATTTATTTATGCATTTGCTTGTGCATTTAATTATGCATTTATTTATTTAGGCATTTAATTTTGTATTTATGCATTTATTTGTTTGTGCATGCAATTATGCATTTATTTATGAATTTAATTATGCATTTAATTGTGCATTTATTTACTGATGTATTTTAATTTGTAGCCATTTAATTAAAGCTTCATATCGGGGCCTGATCACCCTGTCATGGTTTGTTTTGCGATAATGACTGGCTTGCATAATTACCTGAATAAACATCTAACATGTCTCTCTGTCTGTCTTGTTCCTCTCCAACTTCAGGGGCGGCTGCCATTAGCTCCTGATGGCTGTCGGCTGCAACCTCTTCAGCGGTGAGATGTAAGATAGATAGATAGATAGATAGATAGAGTCTCACAGAGAAGGAGAGTGTGAGACAGAAGGTTTTAAGGCTGAAGGAGCGGTGTGATGGTTGGATTCCTCCTACAGCTCACTGGCTACAATGGACCAAATCATACACTGAAACATCACTGCTCAAGGTAAGGTCAACATTTCCTCAGTCAATGTAGCTGAAATAGTCAGAAAGGTTTTTTGTTGTTATTGCATGCTATTTTTTCCTTGAAGGTTAGTCAAGGTTTTTTTCACTAGGCGTAATATAGTTTAAATTACAATTTTCCGACTTCTCCCTCACAGTTGACAACCAGCATTTTTTGCTACTGTACCTTTAAGACTTCATCTGTAAATGAGCTCTGTTATGATTGCCTACAGTTTGTGTAGTTGCTGAATACAGAGTAGATGTTGATACATAAATATGATCGGCCATATGTTGGCTCATGGTTGTGATGTCAATATGATGATTTCTGAGCAAGCCGTTTTGGCAGTTTCTGAATGGAGGGATTTTGGGGTATGTTGACAATTCGTCAAACTCTTATTTCAAAAGAACAAGGGAAATGCTGTTATATCTAGCATGGATATAAAAAATATCATCACCCTCAGGCGATCCAAGATGTAGATTAATTTGGAGAAATGTAGCATTACATCACTTGCTCATCAATGGATTTTTCCCCTCTGCGTGGCATGGGTGCCGTCAGAATGAGTGTCCAAACAGGCTGTAAAACATCAAATAATCCAAATAGTCGACACACTCTCACTCAATTAACATCTGTAAGCAATGCTTGTGTTTATATGAAAGAAATCCGTCATTTATGCCTTTAAACTTTAAACTGTTGCTTCTAGCCAAAATTCATAATCCATAATAATGCGTCCTCCAGTGATAAAGTCCATCTCTTTTTGTCTCTCACATCAGTATCCACCCACATATTTGTTTAGAACTGTTTTTGACTGGTGCAACTGAACAGTGCTTGAGCGTGGCAGATTTCCTCCCTGAGCAACGCATGAACTTTTTTTCACGGGAAAGCATATTGTGGCACAGAATAGTATTTACCAGAAAGCAACGTTAAAAGGGATGTTCTTAAACATGCAGCTTTTCAATTCTCAAGATGTTACCTGATGGACTGGAGTGGTGTGTATTACTTGTGGATTATTGCAATGTTTTTATCAGCTGTTTGGACTCTCATTCTGACGGCACCCATTCACTGCAGAGGATCCATTGCTGAGCAAGTGATGTAATGCTACATTTCTCCAAATCTGATGAAGAAACAAACTCATCGACATCTTGGATGGCCAGAGGGTGAGGACATTATCAGCAAATTTCCATTTTTTAAAATACACTTTCCTCTGAAATTTTAGCCGACACACAAATGGTCTAATTTATGTTTTGAGAGCCAATTTCATTCAAACTATCCAAGCATAGAAAGTCTGGTCTGTCTGGTTCATTTCACATATTTCTTGATTGTTCATCATATTGCGTGCGGTTATGAAAGCTGCATGTTCAGCACAGTCACACTCTCTGATCCTCTCAACGTCTGCAGGAATATTCAAAGGATTTTTCTGGTTCTTTTTGTTTTCTCATTGTTCCTGTTATTGCTGCTTCGCTGGCACAGCGTCTCTCATTATTAGCGAATGCTCCACAGAGGCCTGAAAACATGGAGATATTCCAGCGGGTTTTGTGCATACATGTCTGTGGATAGACAATGTGTGTGTGAGTCTCTGTGTGTGTGTGTGTGTGTGTGGTTGTGTTGTGTGTGTATGTATGTGGTAGCCATCCGGAGCTTGTTTTTAAGGAGTGTGTGTGGGTGTATGTATCTTATCCAAAGGTTAAGAAGTGTGTGTCAAACCAAGCAGGAAACCTGGCTGCACAGGAAAGGAAATAAACTATCAGCCGACAGATGGGTGCACCTGTGCTTACAACACTGCATGCGTGCGCGCACCACACCACACACCTTCTGTCTCTCGTCCCAGTCTAGCATTGGTATGTTTTTTTGGCCCTTCCTTAGAAGACTACCATTTAATGTTTGGTGATTTGTTTAAAGTTTTTGAAAGTTTTTGAAAGTCTCTTATACCTCAAGGCTGCATTTATTTGATCAAATCCAGTAATCCATATTATGTGAAATAGTGTACAGGTAAAAATGCAATGGTTCTATTTGAAAGATTTTAAAAATGTAATTTATTCCTGTGATCAAAGCTGCATTTTTAGCATTATGACTCCAGTCTTCAGTGTTATATCCTGATTTGCTGCTCAAGAAAAATGTACCATTATCAGTGTTGAAAACAAAGTACGCATTTAATTAAATCAGAAATGGGAATGCATTAGGTATGTCTTTACGTCACGTTTTGAGCAATCTAATGCATCCCTGCTGACAAAAGTCGTAATTTCTTTTAAAAATATTGCCAAACTTTTGAACTAAGTATTTAGTTAAATACGCTTAAAGAGTGATGTTGCAAATTATGACATTTTACCAAGTTTGCTTGTATATAGTATCCCAAAAGCAGTGCGACATCACCCACGCATTCATACACTGTCATACACACATACATAGACTCACAATTGCTCATTAGAAACCCTGTTTAAGTGGCTTGGTCGTCCCACTCCAAATCAACGGGTCTGAAGTGTCGTTCCAATACTATCAGGGCGGAGAATTGTTTTTCGGTTGGCCTTCTCATTCAGGCATTGACTTTACAAGAGCTTTGCTGGCCGCTCTGCTTCGGTCATGCATTTAAATCTTTAAATTAATTCACTCTGCCTCATGTCGTTCCAAACCTTTATGCTGTCTGTCATCTGTGGGACACAAAAGGACAATAAGGATAAGGCTGAATGGGGAACAAAACTGATTAAATGCATGATAAAAGTAGTCAATACAACTACTGTGCTATTTTCCAAGTCTTATGAAGTCATGTGATAACTTTATGTGATGAACAGACACAAATCTAGATTGCTGTCCACATATATTCATACACAACTGTTTACCAAGGTTGCATTTATTTGATAAAATCCTATATCAGTAAATTGGACTGGTTAATTGAATTGCAGCTCTTGCTATGGTAATATGTATTCCTGTGAGGCAACGAATGTTCAGCATCATTACCCAGTCCATTCAGTTCACTGACTCCGTCAGAAATGCTGGTCCCCTACTCAAACTTTATTATTTTGATCAATGTTGGAAATAGTTGTGCTGCTTCATATTTTTGTGGAAACCATTTTTTCAGGATTTGTTGATGAATAAACAGTTGAACAGAGTCTCAGCATTTATTTGAAACAGAAACCTTTAGTAGCATTTTAAATGTCTTTACTTCACTTGATTCATTTACTGTATCCTTGCGTAATAAAATGAATTTCCTTAAAAGAATAAATATTACTTACATCAAACTTGCAAATGGTATTTCCATAACACTACATGGGAATCAACCTACATACTACTTGTCTCAACATATTTATCTGGGATAGAAGGAATATTAACATAAGTTACTGTAACAAATAGCCAATCAGAGTCCAGCTCTCACTATAAGCTCGATTTACCCCAGACTGATTGGTTCAGAAGAATGTCAGTCTTCATTCAGGACTGTTTGCAGGACAGGACAGTCACACACAGAGATGAAAGAGTAAACTGGGGAGACCCTGACATTTATACTCTCTCTGTTGACTCTCCCATTGGATAGAAGAGGTTGTGTGTGTGTGTGTCCAAGAGTCAAGGAGGCATTGATTTTATCATTTGCATAGGTAACACGGGGAAACTTGGGCATTGCAGGCATTGTGACGAGCTCAGAGACATACTTGACAATAACCGGACCATAAACAAAAAAACAACGAGATAGACGTATGTTAAGGCACTGAGATATTGCGACCTTCAGTGACCAGTGGGATACAATACACAGACAGAAGCATTCCTACAATAGTTGCAGTAAAAGATTCAATAATTGGTAGCCGTGTTAAGAGTTTAAGTAGCCTGAGTACTGATATAAGAATATTGCGGGGTAGCGCCGTCCAAAAATTCATTGTAGATGCTCCGCAGAGCTAACTGAAAAGAAAATTAGAATTGGTGGTGTGTGCTGATTGCTGTCGAGGTGTGTGCTAATATTTTATTAATGCACCTGATCCAGCAGGAAACCCCAGGGAGGCCATCCCATCTTTGGGTTGGTCGGGGGCCCTGAACCGAGACACCGCGAAATAAGCTGTAACGATCGCGATTGAGGAACTCTCGTGTTTTTAACCATCGTTAAATGCGAACACCGTCTGCCTGTAACCTGCAGCTTAGAAGCTTCAATCATGTTCCAACCCATATTACATACTTTCCCTTTCGTGGGACGTTCAGAGAAGGTTTACACTGCGCCGATAGTTATGAAAGTGCTGAGGACAACGTTATGTATTATTTATTTCTCATTTACTTATTTTTAAAACGTTCATTATCAATATCATCATCCTATTAATTAAATGAAAAGTTTTTAAACCATGGCGTTTTCCAACTTTACTTAAATTGTGTCCATTCAGTTTTTATTTTTAATCTAATTTCAGATTTTATTTGCAGCTTTATTGAAATAATTTTTCATTGTGGTTTTCGTTTAATACAACCTTACCACCCGCCATGAACTCAATGCCACATGGATAAAGTCTACAGTTTCCCCAAGTAGCCTTGTTTCATCGCGAAATATCGTCCCCATTTTAGAAGTAAATGTTTGCCGCTTACTTTATTTGAGTCGTTAATGATGACATTTGGACCTTGTTCAAGTAATGGTTCTTTTAGTTTATTTCAACCTTATTCAGTCAGTATAAATGATCTTTAACAGTTTTGGTTTAACCTCACTGTTGCATTAAAATCAAGTCCTGGCTTACATTTTTCATTCTCGTTCCATATCCTGTTTCATTCAGAAATGTATCCGATTTAAAAGTAAAAATGGGTTGCAGTTGCAGCGTCATCTTGACTTTAAACTGTTAAAGATTTTGTTACAGGTTGTTACAGCTGTGTGCAGGTGACAGGTCAGGTGTATCGGAATGTTTACCTCTTATTCTCCCTGATTGGTCAGACTGCAGACAGTGGCCATGCCCCTCTGTATGATGCCACCCCTCATGTGACCCGGCCTGCAGGGAAAGAGACACACACTCAGCCTGAAGGGGCTCAGATCAGTGGCCTCTTGTTGTGAGAGCGGGATTTGTTTATATGTGTGTGTGTGTGAACAGGACAATAGCGCTCAGTGTAAATCCAGTGCGGCCCAGATTTTTATAGTTCTTTCTCACAAGCCAGTCCGAGCGAGAAACTGCCTTATGCAACCTTAATCAACAACATGGCACTGGCAATCTGCTCCCACGCGGCACGGCAGGCTGCTATAGTCTGTCAGGTTGAGAGCTGGGCATCTGGAAAGCGTCTCTGAGGAATTCTGCTCACACGCTGTGATGTAGCAGGGTGAGAATGATCTGATTCAACCTGCTGTGTTACGTCAAAATAAAAGCTTTAGCGTGCTCTGAGAAGTAGTTAGGGATTAATCACAGAATAACCCGTTCAGAATAAGAATTAAAGGGCAAAAAACATCTTAAAAGAACATGAAAGTAGTTGATTTGAAGTCTTTTAAAGCAATGCAGAGGGTTTGTGGGCGGGTTCTTAAACTGGGTTCATGAATATTAATTAGCTTGCACTGTTGTTGTTCTGTATTCTATAGTGACATTGCCTAATTAATATTCACGAGGGAAACATTCATCTTGGTGCTATTTACAAATTGACTGTCTGTGTAAATGTGCATTGTCGATGGTTTAAAGTGTCAGTATCATGCCAGTTTTATGTTTGCTCAGATATTTTTGCAATATTTTAACGTTCTCAGACATAGACCTCCAGGGATTTCAAAACTGAAAGTTCAACATCAAAACAAGGTTATAAATAAAAATTAATTAAATAATTAAAACTGACTGGCCGTTTCTCAGCATAATTTATTTCTCCTGAAATCGCAGTCAGTTGTTTATTGTTTTCTCTCAATTCACAAGCACAAATGATCATGTGACTTCATTTGCATAGTATATGTGAAGTTAGCGTAATATTTTCTCATCTGTTGGATCTTGAGAGATTTCAAATTTGATTGCAGTTAAATATAAATTGCTTGAAAACTTTTGTTTTCAGTGAACTGTCCCTTTGTTTCGTGTATTTTATAATGCACAGCCAACACACACTCATTTTTAAAGAAAGCTGGTAAAGTTTGCCAAATGTCCATTTTGAAACTGTAGTTGGGTGTTTAACTGGGTGTCTGTTTGAAATGCACTTGTGCTTGTGGAACAGTTCAGTATGGTTCCATGTTATTTGCCTTGGTCAGGTGCAGGGCCTCTTTCTGTAAACATGGGGTGTTTTATTGGAAAATAAGTGTTCTGGAAAACATAACAGAAGTGGAGAATATATATACAGTATATATATATATATGTTTATAACAGCACTTTTGTTACATTTAACAATATGGAAGGCTTTGGTTATTTTGTGCTTCATAAGCCTAATGGTTGGTTTGGTTTTAGGCATCTCATGGTATTTTTACATTATGAATGGAGGCCTACGTAGAGTATTTAATTCATATTTAATAAACTTTCTCCGTTAGTTTTCCATTTTAATTTTTTTATTTCTGTTCGTTGTTTTATATCAGTTTTTTCATTTTATATATATATATATATATATATATATATATATATATATATATTATATTATATATATATATCTAATCATTTTTTTTATTCACTTTTTTTTATCATCTTAATATTTATATTTCATATAATTTAATGCACAAAACACATTTTTTTTTTTGTTTTAATAGTTTTACTTTAAAATGAACATTACAGCATTGGTACATGTAATTTAAGCTTATTTCCATTAGTTGTCAAAGCAACATTTAAAACGAGCAAAAAAAAAAAACGAATTTCATATTATTCCACCATTTTTGTGATTAATGAAAACAACATTGGCTTATATAATGATTAATTCAGATTTTGTAAGAGATTCAAGAAATAGTATTTAAGTTATTGTTTAATTGATCTTTTTCTTATGTTTTTAGACTGCTGTGCATAAAGAGTCAGTTAAATATTGACAAAATTTCCCATTTTTGACAGAAGCTGTTCCTTTAAGTTATAGAACAAGATGACACTTTTGGCCGACCCACAAAACCAAATGGACGGTTTGGCTTCAGCAATGCTTAGATGAAACCAGATTGATTTGTTCAGTCAAGATCTGGCAGCCAATCTTATTAGTTGTGTGAGATGTGTCTATGACAGATGCAATATACCTGTTTAAAGCCATAAGCAGCATTAGCGTATCAGTCAATCTGCAGAAGGCTGGAGCAGAATTGATTTTTGTGTCAGTTTGTTCTTCTCCAGGAAAGATTTCAGCAAGCTCCAGACTGAAATGGGCAATTTCTGAACTAAAAATACCCTTTGTAAATGAATTTTGGGGTCAATATGTTCGACAGGGTGATAAAACATAGCTGCCCCCAAAATAGTTTTGTTTTCACTGTTGCCTACAAACAGAGTTTAGGTATTTCCTCATTTGTAGAGGTCTAGTGTATTTTTGTGGTTGTATGTGTGTGTGCGTTTGTCACGCAGAGCCCAAGGCCGCAGTCTTCGTTTATCAAATCACACCGGTTGTCACGTTTCCATGGCAACCCTCAGGAAGATGATGAGCCGGCTGTCTGGCATCATTCTGGCCGCTGCGTCTCTGATGTGACCTCTGGTTCACGGCCTGCATTAATGCAAGGCTGCATTGCGCCGAAGGCAAACGTGGCTTTATTGGAAGTCGGTTGGATGGTTAGCTTGCCGGTCGAGACTCTTTGAGCAGTTAATGTGCTGTTGTTGTTTGGTGGTCGCTGTGGGTTTGTGTAATGTGATTGGGTGAGTCAATGAGGTTTCTTTCTCTTAAATGGGTCAGTGTATTAAACCCACATGGCAGATGGACCAGTGCGAGAAAAGAGCATAAAGAACGCCCGAGTAATGAAACGGAAGGATGAGGCGAGACATCAATGAAAACCCAGAGAAGGAGCAAGTAGCTTAAATGTGATCTAGAAGAATAAAATGAAAGGCTCTTGTTCTCTGTTGGTTTAACTCTGGGGCCCGTTTTAATGCATCCTCCAGGGTTGACTTTGCTTGAGATTTGTCTGAATTAGACGATCAGCTCCCGCCAGGACAAATATCCCTCGCTTAGTTTCCTAGAGACCCGTTGGTCTGATTCACAGAGAAAGCGGTATTGTAGAAAGCAGGGGAAAAAACACTCAGCGAGTCCAGCCAAGTTCAGACATGTCTGAGTCATATTTCATACAGATAACAAAAGAAATGAGAAAGAAATTGTATTTTGCCTGAAGAAACGGAAGCCTGTTTTTTTAAGGACTGTTAACACTTTACAGTAATGTTTCTTTTGTTAACCTTAGTTAACTACATTAGTTTTTCTTAATTAATATCTTAATTTATACATTTGTATACATTAGTTAATGCACTGTGACCTAACACAAACATGAAGAATTAACAAACGTTTTTGTTAATTTGCGTTTTTCAACTTAACAGTTTCAGCAAAAAAGACCTAGAAATGATCATTTTTTTCTCTTAAAAATATAAATAAGAAATACAACAATATATAATATAATAATTCTTAAAGTGACTTATTCTTTAACACTTATCAGCCGTCTTTTATTGCAGACGAGCTCTTCATGTGGCAGAATGGCTCTTTGAGATGAAAAGAGTATGACAGAGTGTTAAAATCACACTGTGATTCTGTGAAGTTCATGTCCAGTCTCTACGGATGGAACAGTATGAGACATCTTAAACATTGTGCATGGTTTGAATAGCAGCAGGCAGCATCCGAAATGAACTTTATGTGAGTAAATTTTGAATTTAACATTGTATTTCTATTGATGCACTCGTGGTGCAGAAATGTCAGACTTCAGCTTTAAATGAACCGTTGTGTTTTTATTGTAGGTGCAGTGTGTGTATTTGTCTGATTTGGCGCACACATGCGCTGGCATGTTGAGGTGCGCTGTATGTGGGCATTATGTGTTTGAATCCAGACGTTTCGTAATCCTTCCCCTGCAATCATTTCTGTCGTATCGCTACCGTAAACAGAAACAGCAAACTGTTTTTAAGTTGTCATGCAGTTCAGGAATATTTTTCAGCTAGCTAAAGACAGACACGCGTCTCCTGATGAGAAGTGTGATTGAGTGTGTCATGGCTTGGTGATAGTGTTTTTTCTGTAGTAAGCAGCTCCTGGAATCTGTAAAATCACTGTATAGTCAGCAGTCTGCATGGAGAGAAAGAGAATACTATATTTTAAAACATTATTTTAAGACTTGTACTAAAGCTATGAATATATTTTTATTTATTATATATTTTATATACATTTTGGCTTTATTTTGTTTAAAACCCCATAACTGTCCTCTCCTGTTTTTTTAACAATAGGCCTTACAATGCCAGCCAAACTTAAATTATTATAATTCTGAACACTTTGAACAAGGAAAGGTTTGTCTCTTTTTTAAGAAGACAGTCAGCAGATTATGCCGAAGTTGATTTCAATGAATGTTACTAATATCCAAAGTTATAGAAGTTACATTTTACTTGTAAAAGAATGTCACTGTACAATTTTATAATATTTATATAATAATATTTTACCATGACATATGTTTTACTCTAAAATTGCTACAAAAGTAAAGACCTTATGTCTAAATAAGTTTGTCTCCAAATTTTGAGTTTGATATGAAAACATTGAGGTTTCTGTGAGATATTAGTTAGAGCGTTATAACCACAACCATCCACCGGGTGCCATCAAAAAACGCCATTGAATTTGCTTTAATCGCAGTTTTTCCTGTCACAAGTCAGATTTTTCTGTCATCTTACTTCTATCACAAAATAACCACCACATATGGAATCCTGAGACTTAGACCTTTCCAATGATATGTTTTATGTCAAGATTATAAAAATTTTGTTTGAAAAAGACCGTAATGCATTTTGTAATACGACACTTGACACCGCCCACTAAGGGGAGGAGACCGCCAAAAGATTTTAAAGTACCATTTCCACGTTAACGCAATGTCTGATTTCGAAATGGATTGCACAGGATGAATCTTGGGCTTCTTAGCTTTCAAACGTATTACTTTGTGTATTATATCTATACCAGTATATATATGTATACTAGATCTGTGTGTTGTGTGTGTGTGTCTGTTAACTATTAGATATAGGATTGTTATCTGATCTAGATAGTATTGTGTGTATATATATATATATATATGCTATATATATAAGATATATATATATATATATTATATAAGTGGATGATTTCTCAGTATTGACTTTATCTATAATACTAATATATTTTATTCTACTTGCTGTTCTTGAATTTTAATAATTATTTTAGTTGCATTTTTTTTAAAACTTAGTATGCACTGGTTACTCCCAATTTATTAGTGTGTTTGTATTTTCAGATCTTATTAAACACTCTATGTTTATTGCTAAATTCAGTTGGAATCGAGTTGTCTCCTATACGTTTTTCATTAGGAGAGCTGAATTATTTCCTATGTAGAAATTAAGTCTATATCAGCTACTTCTAAGGCTTCATTTCTATTTCAGTTTGTAGAGGTTTTGGAGCAGAGAATACTGTATGTAAAATAGATTTAGGTGTGCTGAGAATTTGGTCTGACGCATTCAACCCACACAAGTACATATCTGCACACTTCCATACACAAAATACATCTACTTTCATTCTTGCTTTCACTGATAGCATAAGGAAATGATGAGGACGTTCCTCATTTATAGAGCGAGCGATCGCTGATTTTCGGGGGCTGAAAAACCCCACAGCAGAGCGCATTATTCATGTTAGCAGACTTACCGGCGCATACACACACACCACACACACACACACACACACACACACACACACACACACACACCAAACAAACAAAACAGAGATAGTCTCACTTACCATTTAATACAGCGAGTGCATCCCGGGCCGTTTCCGGCACATGTTGGAGACGGGTTAAGGCCTCACCCGAGGCTATCTGCAAATGTCTTTCGTATGAAAGGAGCCTGTCTGCTAGCTTTACCTCATGACCTGTTTACAATAATGAGTCTCAGAAGTGCCCTGTCCGCTGGGGGCAAAGACAGCAGGCCAGTCCTGAGCTCAGCCAGAACAAACACATCACATGCTCGCTGACGG
Source organism: Sinocyclocheilus anophthalmus (assembly GCA_018155175.1). Lineage (NCBI taxonomy): Eukaryota > Metazoa > Chordata > Actinopteri > Cypriniformes > Cyprinidae > Sinocyclocheilus > Sinocyclocheilus anophthalmus. The sequence continues at coordinate 179,806 of JADLZN010011256.1, forward strand.
AGAGATGTGTGGGACGTGGATGAAGGAAGGAGAGAGAAAATTTATTTACATCAGGGTTGATTTTGTTTAAAGCGTCAGTTCAACTAAAATCTAAATTCTGTCATTGTTTACCTTATGCATAATACTGTATATTGGTAACTAGTCCATTATTAGCTGACATAAGATTTTTTTTAATGTATTTTTTAAATGTCCCACTTTATATTATGTGGCCTTAACTACTATGTACTTACATTTACATTAATCATTTGGTGCAATGCACTTATTGTGTACATACATGTTTTTACATTGTACTTATATTTAAAAATACCTAATGTAATTACATCTGTAATTAATTTCTATTTCTGTAAACTGTACATTATCGTCACCTTACCCCACCCTTAAACCTACCCATACCACCAAACCTGTCCCTAACCTTACCCGTATCCCACCTCAATAGCAGCAAAAGTGTTTTGCAATACAATATGAACACAATAAGTACATTGTACTTATTTTTTGATGTAAGTACTTAGTAGTTAAGGCCACCTAATATAAAGTGTGACTGTATCAATTAATGTATATGCATTTTTTCTTGTTTTTACATTCAGATCACTGTACCTTTGCCATCATTTAACACTCAAAGATTTTTGAAAACACAAAAAATATTGCAGTTTTGTAATTGCAAAATGTAGTCTAATATGTAATCTTTATCTAAGATTGTTAATATAACAATTTATATTTTTACTGTACATTATAATGTGATTCCTAACTTCAATTGTAACATTGAAAACAATTTATTTTAGTCTATCTATATTGTCCAAAATATGGGCACTTCTAAAAAAAAATTAATTGAAATTGAAAATAAAAAAACACTGAATTTTCAGCATCATTACTCCAGTCTTCAGTGTCACATGATCCTTCAGAAATCATTCTAATATGCTGATTTGCAGCTCAAGAAACCACAGAAACTGTGACACTGTATGTTTTTTAGTATACTTTTTTTTGTGCCTGTCACTATTGACCAATTTAATGTGTCCTTGCTATAGGACACAGATCATATGGAATTATTTTACAATATATTTGTTGTTGCTTTTTTGTTGTTTTTGGAGTTTGACAGCACCTGTCTCCATTCTCTGTCATTGTATGGAAAAGAGACATTTTCTATAGTATTTTATAAAATAAATAATCTGGGTAAACAATGAGAGAATTGACATTTTTTGAGGAGAACTCTATATCTAAAGCAATGGGACATAGTTGAAGCAACTCACAGTCTATTAACACACTGGAGTCTGAGAGACACAGATTGGTCAGACTCATTCGGGAGTCCATTGGCTGCTCTAAAGTGTGGCTACACAAGATTTATGTGTGTCACTGATTTGCCCCACTTACTTTAGCAGTTCCCCACTGTGTCCCAGCAAAAACACGCCAATGTGCAGGTGGTGTGTGTGTTTTTTTTCTTGTGTTTGTGTGTGTGTGTGTGGAAACTGAGGAAAACTGTGCCCTTGAACAATGCATCTCACCCCAGGTGTCTCCACAGAGATTCAGAAATCCCTCTGGACAGAAAGCACATGCTAAATTGCAAGATGGCGTTCATTTATTTGCATGCACTTGGATGCAATCCATGCACGTGTTAAATATATCCCTGCTTACCTGTGCACTGTTTTCTCAGGCTCTCAAACCGCATGATACGGGGAGGGTCATTTCTTCTCATTAAAATTCTGCCATCAGTCTTTGTGCTGCTGCAGGCAGCTCTCAGGTCTTTATTAATTGCCACGGGATACTGTATCGACTCAAATACTCTGCCGCTGTCCGGACTCCAGCGTGCTCTGGGATGCTATCGAAAAATGCGGCATTTGATCATGCTTTATCACAGCAGCTAATGCAGAAAGCACTTTATTCACACCCTGCCTGATGAGGTTACCAGGGAGAAAGACTCGTGTGCAATAATAATGCAACAAAAGTAGTTGCTTTTTTAGCATCAGGGATTTGGGTTAAAATGTATATATCTATATGCATAAAGGAAAGTGTATTTTGGGTGCTGTTGTTCTTAAATTTATAATAAGCTTTTAGCTTTTTTGCAGTTCAGCTGTGGTATGATTAACTTTTTTTTTTGTGCCTTGTTTTGTGGTCTTGGCTTTTTTAAAATTAAAAAGTGTTAAAATTGGGGTTCGTACACGAATTGTTTTTCCTTTATTATTCTGATTATTATTATTATTATTATTATATTATTATATTACATTTCATAAAAAGTAAATTATACTTTCAGTCAGGAAAGGTTTGCATTAAAGGGAACATATTATGTTTACAAATGTTCTGAAAGAAAATATATTTTCAAAATATGAACAGCACAACTGCCTTCAACATTGATAATAATAAATATTTGTTGAACAGCAAATCAGAATATTAGAATGATTTCTGAAGGACCATGTGACACTGGAGACTGGAGTAAAATTCAGCTTTGTATCACATAAATAAATTAAAATGTGATATATACTGTATATTCAAATAGACAAGTTATTTTAAATTGTACAAATATTTCACAATATTACTGTTTTTATTGTATTTTTGATCAAATGCTGCTTTGAGAGACTGTTTTCAAAAAATCTTACAGACCTCAAATTATTGTATATTCTTGGAATAACCTGCACTAACAAATTATGCATACTGTGACTAGGAATGTGTGTTAAAATCAATGTGAAAGCCTTACTTCCTCGATACATATTTTTGGTCTTCACAAACGATCAGTTCCGATGCATAGAGTCCCCTTCTTTTTTCTCATTGTATATCCAGTTTCACTGTTAAATATGTCAAATTATCGAAGTAAAAATGTTTGCGGATGCAGTTTCTTGTTGAGAACCTAAATGGGTTAAGTTGTGATTTCATGCTGCAGATACTCCATGCAGTTCACATTCAGCTCAAATTGAATGCATAGTTATGCAAAAGTCCCTGAAATAGTTTCAGATGAAACTTCATTTGAGCTACCCTACTTTATTTCTGATATTTGGGCAGTGTTGGTGTTTGAACACCTACGGGTTGAGTGGTGTGCGTTGCAGGACCGCAGGGCTCTCTGTCTGTTATATATGCGCTGAGCTGCTTTAGTGAATTAGCAGCAGCACCCACTTCATTTTCTCAATGAAGAGCATCAGCGGCTGTGCGTGGGTGTTTTGTGGAGTATCTTATCTCACTGGAGCAGTGCTGATAGCAGAGATGAAACTGAATGAATCCTCGTGGCCAGAAGTAGCCCACGACATCTGCCCTCCAGATAGAGAAGATACGCTCAAAAGCTTGCTCTGAATATCTGATGATTTACACTCAAGCATCACTTTCAGTATTAGTTTGGGTTAAAAGCATGATGCAGAACTTATTTGTGGAGTAAGCATGAGATCTTGTCTTGTCCTCTGCTAAATGTGTCGGTCACATAATAAATAATCTGCTTTTCCCAAAAATAGGGCTTACACATTCAGGTTTAATCATGAACGTTATATCTTTTAACACCTCTAAATTCACAGATTAAGTCAGATGTGAGGATGTTTTATCTCAGTTTAACCCGCTTGATAGTTTGTGTAACACTTAAAATCCCCAAACTAAATAAGATTAAATTGAATAATCATGTCTAATCTGTGTGAAAGGGAGGTTTATGAGTTTGCATCTCGCTGTTTTAAATATCAGTACAGAGATGCTCTCGGCTTTAAAGCATTCGTACTGGAACTGTATTTGAAAGGTTTTGGTGACATCTAGTGGAGGAGTAATGAAACATTTTTCCATGTTGTAATACTTGTCATTCTGCTCTGTTGTTTTTGAGTATAGACTGACATGTAGTCACATTTAATTAAGGAAATTACACTAAATGATATATATATTTTTAAATAACCTGCTTATATGTTCTCTTCTTCTCTTGCAGACACAATGGTCCTTATTTTTTTCCTGACAGTAACAACTCTACAACCCAACACATCCATTTCAACAGACAAAAATAATAATAGTAAGTGTTCATTATTCATAATAATAGTATTAATAATAAAATGAGCATTGCTCTCTAAATCCTTTCAGTTCTAAATGCAGAGCAACAAATTTGTCATATACGAGAAATAGTTTATTAAGCAATTCAACCTTCACTGAAGATAAAAAAAAAAGATGGTTCTTGCCCTCAAAGTACTTGAGTTCTGATTGGTCCGTAGAATACGCGCACTCCGCAATCATTTTGCAGTCAAATAGTGCTAAAATTAAATACATTTTTATAGATTATATTCGTCATTCATTCTTTCCTTCTTCATTAATTAATTACTCAATTTTAAGGTTATTCGCCACTTAACTTAACACATTTTTTTTCACTGCCAGTTTCCCATTCATTTTGATATTTTGATATAACTTCACTTATTTGAAAACCAGCATATGTGAAAAAACAGCAGTTTCACTTAAGGTAGCGCTAGATTTCATACTTAAATCATTTTAATATATGTTTATATATATCTTATTATCCACGTATTTTTATCATTAACTAGATTTACCATTATTTATTTTGGCTAACGATTGATATAAATGTTACTGTAGCTCATATGTTGCTAAGACAGAAATTTGGTATGATGATTATTTCATAAATTAATAGTAATTTCATATATAGATCTATATATAGACATTTGCCATCTTTTCATTTTCATATTTTTTTTTATTTTTTTTCTTGTTTTTATAATTTTTAAAATTAATACTGAGCATTTAGCAGATGCTTTTATCCAAACGACTTACAGTGCATTCAGTTATACATTTTTTACCAGTTCTTGCGTTCCCTGGGGATCGAACCCATGACCTTTTGCGCTGCTAACACAATGCTCTGCCACTGAGCCCCAGGAACATTTTTTTTAAAGTTATTAAAAAGTTATTACAAGCTCTAAAAATTTATTTCACAATGATTTCACAATTACTCACAAAATGACTGAAATAGTCATGGAAACTCAGCTTTTTGTAGTTGTGTAACATTTCCCAGCGAGATGATTTTTCAATCCTCCCTGGTCGTGTTCAGCATTTCTGCATCACATAAGCATCAGTGTGACCGTGTGGATTTGTGTTAAATCTGAGGTGGATTACGCAGGCTGTGATTTTGGGCTGCAGTAAAGTGCTGATCTCAGGGTTAAGCGGGTGATTCATGTCAAACCTGCTGTTAAATGAATGAGCGATGCTTATCCCGCAGTCAAAACAGCACCGGGCTCTCTATTAAATCACTAATAATGCCTTGACTTGACTGGCTGCCATACCTCACTGAAACGCTCAGCGCCGGAGCAGCTAAGTGTGTTCGTTCCGGCTCCAGCGGCTCTGCTCGCGGGCCAGTTTCCTGTTCTTTTGTTCGCTGTGGGTTTAACTGCCTCTCCTTCTTCCTTTAGAGGACATTTTTGTGAACTCCAACATACCTTTCCGCTGCACCCACTGGATTTTTTTGGTGTCTCAGGTAGGTGGTACACACACACACACACAAACGCGATGAGTCAAAAACTGAGTCTGTCATGCTTACAAGCTCCGCCTCTTTCTGATTAAGGGCAGGTCCAGGAACTGAGACATGCTGTCACACACACACATATTTATTCATACACAGCCTCACCGTGGTAAACCCTCAGATTTTTAGATGGTAGAGAGCGTGTCATATAGCGTGTGTTTGTGGAGAAACAGCACCTCTGATGAAAAAGAGCTCGAGTTTTCGTTGGTGAGACAGATGTGACGTTAGGATATCATCTCACATGTTGTCTTCATGTTTAAACCTTGTGTTCCTCCTTTCTTTTAGGTTGAAAAACCAGAGGAAAGCTGTCATCACAGCCGTCGACAAGAAAGTACCAAATGGCATCCTGGAAGAGCAAGGTAAGTGCTCGCTTTATCTGCTTCGAACCAGTTTAGTTGTTTAAGATATGAGAAAAGCAACTTGTGGTTTTGAGAGCTCTGTTGTAAGTAAGACGTCTTGCGGCCAAGGGTTTTACTGTCTTTTTGCGCAAATTTTGTCCCTCCATACTTTCGGCTAATCCTCGTTTGCCCTATCACTCAAGATGTTCTGAGAGCAGGACGTGAGATTTTTTTGTGAGCTACTCGTGCTGTTCTATATCAGATGACTCTATAATTGCACTAAAAATTCACTTTGGCTGAGGTTTATGGGTCATAATATGGTTTTTATGGTGAAGATTATGCTCATCTGCATTCCAAATGTTTGAATGAATGACCAAACCTTTGATAAAAACACTTTTTTTTTTTTAATTGTTGTGTTTTGATTTACAGATAGCATTTTTATTTCACAACTGTAGTTTTTACTGTATATAAACACATCTTTTATTAAATCTCTACACACCCCTTACTACAGTGATTCAGGTGGCACATTCTGCCATTGAACATTACATGAAAAATACTTCTAAAGCATTTATTAATCTTAGTTAAAGTTAATTTACTGATGTTGTATTTATAACTGTTACTTACTGGACTGATTTAACTATGTACAACGAACACTGACAGTTTTATTTTGTGTATTAACTACATTCAACCAAGAGCAGAAATACTGTAACAAATGGTTGTTGTTCACTTGTTACTTAATGCTTAATTGTAGGTTAACTCATGAACCTCTCTCTCTTTTTGTTGCCTAATCGACCTTTTTGTAAAGTGTTACCTTTTAAACTCTACTTTTAGACAATACTTTTCTAGTTTAATAATAGTGAGAAAATATCAATATTACAAATCCCTAAACTGTTTTGTTTATTGTTTTGTTTCCTAGATACAGATGTGTAAAACAAGGGGAAACATACTGTAATGCTATTTGTGGTTTCATTACCAATATTTCCTCAAAAATATTCACATCTGACTAAAACCATGTGAAAGCGGAAGAAGGTTCATTTTTAAACAGTTGTTCCTGTTTGCTTTTATTAGAGTTTGCGTGTTTGACACAAAAACTGTGGCTCCTGGTTAGCCAAAAATCACAAAAGAGCTCCGTTTAAGACCAGAACTGGGTTTCTTAGACAGCAGTGAGATTAAATGGAGATCAAACTGAGACTTGGGATTAAGTCCCCAGAATCTCAGCGTTCTCCTGATAGACAGACCCTCATAAGCTCCTTCTAGATGTTCAGATCTCAAATTGTGCTCAGATTTTATGCTTATCTAGAGTCCGGTTGTCGCCGCAGATTGTGTGTCTTGTCGAAGGTCTAGCAGATTTATGTAATAAACTTCCTCTGCACTCTTTCTCCTGACGGAAATCTCTCTCAATGAATATTTTGTAAGCGAAGACGAAAACGACACACTCTAAACACGCAGGAAATGTTAGTGTTAAATGACATTTACTGTGTTGAATCCAGTCGGCATTTCAATCAGAGAGATGTTTCAGTGTTCAATTTACTGACTTTCTCCAGCTTTCTGTGCCACCTTTTGTTTGCCTATTTAATGTACACTAACATTAAAAAAATACAGTAATATTATTACAATTTCAAATTGTTTTCTATTTTGATACATTTTAAAATGTAAATTATTACTGTGATGCAAAGCTGCATTTTCAGTATCATTACTCCAGTCTTCAGTCACATGATCCTTTAGAAATCATTATAATATTATCTAAAATGAATTTATTATATTATAATGTTGAAAACGTTGGGCCTATTTGTATTTTTGTGGAAATACTTGTTATTTTTCAGAGTTATTTAATGAATAGAACAGCGTTTATTTGAAATAGAAATCTTTTGGAACTTTATAAATGTCTTTATTGTCACTTTTGATCAATAAAATTAATCCTTACTGAATAAAAAGTAGATTCAATTCTAAAAAAAAAACATCTTTATGATGCCAAAACTTTGGAACAGTAGTTTTAAGTCTGCCAAAATTCTCTTTTATGACAGAGAAAACAAATGGTTTGATTTCTTAAAAGTTAGCGTGAAGTAAATGTGAGGTTTGTGTGTTGCTGTATGCTTGTATAGCAGGATATATAGAGGGATAAAAGATGGGATGAGGATGACTTGGATGGCCGTCAGAAGGGTCAGGTATATGTGGTGTTCATGAAACAGGCATGAGTTTATAGTCTAAACTCTATATGTCTAAATCTCGCCCGCTCTAAACTCTAACTAATGAGTTGTGGGATTTATTTAGGTGCTGGCTATGGGGTCACTGGTGGTTTTCCGGTATTGCATAGGCTGCTTAGCTAGCCTATAGTTTTGTGATAAGAATGCTTTTTAAAAAAAAAAAAAAAATTGAAGAAAAATTAAAGCGCTTTGTTTGGTTTTATTTGTTTCCTGGGTGACAAAACCATGACCGTAAGTTTGACATGATGTTCTTCAAAAAAAAAAAAAAAATGTATTTAGCAGTCTGTTGTTAGATACGGGACAATTTCTAAATTATGGAATTTAACATTCTGAGATTTTTTTTACCCTAATATCAAACCCAATCATATTGATTGATAAAATAGACCAAATGTATGCACACACCCCACCACACAACACAACCAAACACACACACAAACACACACACACCAGAAATGGAAGGACTATATAAATATGGAATATGGAATGTGGTGATCTCAAATAGTAATCAGAACGTTTCTGTTTTTAAACAGCGGTTCTATAAACAAAAAGTCAGTTTTAGATTTAATACAGTTAGATGTTTATTTTTTCACTACTTACTGTATGTAGTGAAACAAACAGTGGAACCTGTCAATCAAATTGGTATAATGTGTGTGTGTGTGTGTGTGTTGTTTCTAAGCTCAGGGTGATTGTAGAAACCGTAAAGTAAATATGTATTTCAGCCATGAAATCTCCTGTAAGTTCTTTTATTTTTCAAGTGTTTGTTTTCAACATTCATGTACTGTATTCTTCCACAGAACAACAGACGGTGGTCTTACTGCCCAGATCCCCTTCCACATGCAAAACATATCTCCCCATTCCTGTAGACAACTTGGAAGAAGAGTATCGGATACGCTCGGCCGATGATGGGAAACTCTTCCGGGAAGAGTACAATGTGAGTGTGTTTTGAAAGAATATTGATCATGGATAGATATATCAAAAATAAGTTGATACCAAGTTGATTAAACAACAAGAAAAAAAAAACAAACAAACGGAAAAACAATCACAACTTCGGTAGCTTTTTTAGAACGAAGTTTAGCATCAATATGGAAATTATATATACAGATAGATCTATATATATATAATATATATATAATATATCTATTTAAAAACTGTCATTTTACAGGCCTGCACCACCGAATAGATGTATATATATTTAATAACGATTAATGAGAAATGAATTCCAATGCTTTAGAACATACTAGTTTTACTGTGGTATTGAAAATGGTACAAAAATGTAGGCAGTTAAGACAAAAAAAATAGCTAACTTAACAGCATCAGATCAGATTTAATATATTATTTAATAATGATGCAGTGAAGAAAATGCTAGCTATTTTAACTGCGAAATCATTGAAGGCTAAAAACCAATAAATTAATTTAATATGTTTTTTTTAGCAGTACCATGTTCAGAAGCATAGTTTTGCTGTGGTTTCGAACTTGGTACACAAATGCATGCAGTTGATCTGAATCTCAACAGAATAAATACAAATTTAATAGTTTTAATATGTTATTTAATAATGATGCAGTGAAGACTTTGCTGGTTGTTTAATAGTGAAATCATCAAGTCTAAATGCCAATAATTCAATATTTTGCTTAATATTTATTTATTATTTGCATGTTTTGTAGCATTAGTTTTGCTGTGATATCAAAATTGATGGTCACACTTTATTTTAAGGTACAATTCTCGCTATTAACTAACTATTAACTGTGACTATTGCTCATTAAACTCCTAGTTGTTGCTTATTATAGTTAGTAAGGTTATGTTTTGTATGGGGTTGGAAATTAGGGGATATCCTAAATCTGCCTGCAAGAAAAGGAATGAGTACTAATAAACAGCCAACATGCTGGTAGTATGCATGCTTGTTAATAGTGAGAATGGGTCCTTAAAATAAAATTGATATTAAAATTCATGACATTACACTGCTATCAATGACTAGATTTTCCATGAAAACACCAATCATGATGATCTGAACATTGTAAAAATAGCCCATTATTGTTGTTTACGCTGATTACATCACTCATGCTGCTGAAAGTTTTTGTGTGTGTTTAGTGGCACAGCTCAGTGGAGAGACTGTTATTTTGTTTGCGGCTCGTAAAGAAGCTGATGGTGCATTATGGTGCCATTATTAACTGGCAGAAGCATGCATTCATATGGATCAGCAAATATCCTTCCACATTTGCTGACCGCTCAACTGCTCTCATTTCCCACTGAGAATTACTGAGGAGTCATCAGGCATTGAGTCATTCAAGAAAGCCCCTCTCTCCTGCTTTTAGATGCATGATTCAAGATTCGCTTCTCTCACAGGCCTGTGATTCAGGAACACACACTGAATGAACCACGTATATTTTCTGTCCCATGGAAACCATGCTTATGCTCAACAATCTTAATGGCCACTTAAACAATTTAAGTCGGAATGGAAGCGGATCTGCTGGTTAAACAATGGCCTATACATACAGGAACAAAGCGCCAGTAATATCATCCATTTAGGCTATAACAAAATGACAGGTTTGGTGGGAATTTGAACAGCATGATCGGTTTTGCTCAAATGCACAATTCTGTAAGAATTCATGTGTTAGGTAGCAATTCAAGTGCAATAAAATGATGTGAAATCAAATAATGTCTCAGGTGCGTGATCCACAGCAATGCATTTGTGTAGAGACGAGAGAGTTCAGTAGACACATTAAACACAAAATGCTCAGTTTGCAATGAGTGTCAGTTGAATTTAATGTATGAAATGCTTTTAATTATAAAGCAGAAAGCGTACAGCATCTGTGACTCCCTGACAGTGTCAAATCCTGATAAACATCTATTTGACTTGGCATGTAAGATTATGGAGATATGGCATTGGTTTAGTGTTAACATGTATAATTTGTATCGTTGACAGTCGTTACCAGGGGGTTCGACTCAAGGAACATGTGAAGAGGCCAATAAAGAAGAAAACAAGGAGAAGAACAGATATCCAAAACATAATTACCGGTACGAATCTCTAAAATAATCTCCTCTCTCTTTCCCAAACACAACACACACACACACACACACCCACACAAACACACACACAACACATAATATATATATATATAAATATAAAAAATACGCACAAAAATATTTAATGATGCATTATTAATACTAATACTAATTACTAATCTAAGCAGATATTAATACAACCAAACAGAATGATTTCATATGTATGATCGTATCAGGAGATTCTTTAACTTAAAGAAACTGTGGATAAAAAAGGGTTACTAGGCCTTCATCTTTTTTAATGCAAAGTATAATTTCTCTTCGTTTTGGATTGTAGACATAGTTATTTTTAACCTTTGTGAGATGTTCAAGGTATTTCGGGACACCAAATGACATTTGCTTAAAAAAAAAAAAAATACCCTGCATCTAAATGGCATAACTCTTTTCACACATACTATATCAACTCACACAAATGAGAATGAGTCACACTTAGGGTGTCCGGGGTCCTGCATAGGAAATAAATGGGTGGGGATAAAGTTTTAAAAAAATTTTTTATTTATCAAATAAAATCACAAAATCACCCACAATGCACAGAAATTAAGTTGCAATAAAATAATCACACACACCCCAAATTGAGGCAAATAAATGTAAAAAACAAAAAACTGTACACCTGTAGAGTAAAAAAAAGTGAGTGATATTACGTAAAAAAAAAACAAATTCAATTTGGAATTCAAAAAAACAATATCAACAACAACAATTTACAGGATTTTGGTACAAAATCAGAATCAGAAATAGCTTTATTGTCAAGTGTGTTTACACACACAATGAATTCGTCTTGGTGTCAGGAGCTTCCAGCACAGAAAGTACACACATAGTGCAGACATGCATATAATTTAAGGTAATAAAAACACTAATAACAAAGTGAATAGACAATAAATTATAAATAACAATATAGTAATAAAATATAGAGAAAAAGAAAATATCAATAGACAGAATTGTGAATGTGCATATGCTATTTAGAGATGATAAAGTTTTTTTCAGTGACAGAAGTGTACACCGTTAAAAACGAGAGTTCACACTTGTATTTAAATACAGTATATAATGAATGAAGTTTTTTTGGGATATGAGCTCTGCTGCTGTGCTGTTGTTGCCCACATGTTGATTTTGGGTGATATCAGACTGAAGTTTTGCCGCCCTCACACATCTAAGACAACTTCTCCAAATAAAACATAAATCACTTTCAGTTCCTTATGCCCACATCCATGGCATTTCAATTTTTACTTTTATTTTTCATTTTCAAAATCTTTGTTCTTGTAAACTTTTTCCATCAGGGCCTGAGAAGGAGCAATCAGATATGTGATTATGTGTAGAAATAAACGTAATGTTTGGTCTTTCCTGTTATCCAGATGACCATTCCAGAGTGATTTTAACACAGATGGATGGAGTCCCATGTTCAGATTATATCAATGCATCATATATCGATGTAAGTGATTTGTAAAGCTGTAGAAATGCATCAGTGCACTGTGAAAATTCAGTGCGTCAGTGTTTAAACATGCATTCATACTGTATGTACTTATTCCAAATACAGTTCTTGAGAATGTGAATGTAAAACACGTGGTTTGTTGTAATGCATTGCATCAAAAAATATATGCACCCCTGTTTGCATTAAAATGTTGGTTTTATTATCTAGTTCTTCTTTATTCCCAGGGTTATACAGATAAGAATAAGTTCATTGCAGCACAAGGTGAGTGGATTTAAATGTAAAAATAAGATTCAGTGAGATCTCACATGACTGACAAGAGTTTCAGTAGCTATAATAAAACTCGATAAGATGACCTCCGTGTTTTAGGTCCGAAACAAGACACGGCTGCAGACTTCTGGAGAATGATATGGGAACAGAAATCATCTACTATTGTAATGCTAACTAATCTGAAAGAGAGAAAAGAGGTAAGTGTCCTTTTTTGGATTTCTGGTCCGTTTCCTTTTGCCATGACTACTTGTAGTGACTATCTGCACATTGAGTTTCAATTAACTACAAGTATAAATATTATCTTTCATTATGTGTACTTTGTGTTTTTGTAGTGTAGTATTTATTGCTATTTGTACTTCCTCTGCCTCTTTTATGTTTTTTCCCCAAACCCCTGTGAGGGTAAAATGGGGTTCTCACACTTCTTTTCAGTGCTACAACAGTCTAGTAATTGAGATCCAAAAAAAACCGCAATAAAACCTTTGATAAACTCAGTAGATAAAGAACACAGTGGACTCTTCGTAGATGAGTCTTCATTTTTAATCATTAGTCGGAGTGTTTTGAACACCTACAATAAAGATTTTTTATTTAGTTTATTTTTACTTGCTTGGTTGTTTTTCAAAAAGTGTTGATTTTGGGCACTTGCATGCAAAAACCAATGGGCGTCAATAAAAACCCAAAAAGCTGTACCAAGTTTCATACAGCCGTTCCACAACACATTAGGTGTGGAACAGTCCATGCACTTCATGGCCCCTATACCTAAATGAGAAATATTCAAAAAATCCAAGAAAGAAATACATTGTTACCAGTATTTCGAGCAGTTTTGTGACAGTTTTTTTACTGCGACCCACAACACAAAAAGGAGGATGTAAATAAATAAGATTTTAAATTCTGCATAAAATATATATAATATTATACTGAATTATCGGTCAAAAGTTGGGATCAGAACGATTTTAAGGTTTTTTTATAGGAGTTTATTATGCTAACCATGGCTGAATTTATTTGATCAAAAAATACAGGAAAATCAAAAAAAACAAAAAAAAAGAAAAAAAAAATAAAAAAAAAAAAAAAAAAAAAAAAAAAAAAAAAAAAAAAAAAAAAAAAAAAACTAAAAAAAAAAAAAATAAAAAAAAAAACAAAAAAAAAAAAAATAAAAAACAAACAAAAAAAAAAAAAACAAACAATCACCAAAAAAAGAAAAAAAAATAACAAAAAAAAAAAAACAAAAAACAAATTTTAAAAAAAAAACAAATAAAAAAAAAAAACATAAAAATAAAAAAAATATAAAAAAACAAAAAAAAAAAAATTTTTAAAAAAAAAAAAAAAAAAAAAAAAAAAAAAAAAAAACTGCAAAAAAAAAAAAAAAAAAAAAAAAAATAAAAAAAACTAAAAAAAAAAAAAAAAAATTTTTTAAAAAAATAAAAAAAAAAAAATAAAAGAAAAAACAAAAAAAAAAAAAAAAAAAAAAAAAAAAAAAAAATCTTATAAAAAAATAAAAAAAAAAAAGTGAACATTTTTGAATAATTGTGAGATATTATTATTGATTTGATTTAGAGGTTGAGTATTCGTTCCTATACTGGGAATTCTATTCTGTGATGCAACAAGTTAATTTTTTTGCCAGCGTCATTACCTGCAAGTATTAGCCTAGATTCACATGATCTTCAGAAAATACATTTAATAGCTGATTTATTACAGTGCTGGGAAAACTGTTGTGCTTGCCTTAAATTGTTTTTGGAACCTGTGTACTTTTTTTCGGAACTTTGATGAGATTAAAAAAGTTTAAACCAGAAGAGCATTTACTTTAAATATAAAGCTTTTCTAAACAATAGTTACCACTACGTTCAAAAAGTTTGGGGTCAGTCCCTTTTATCTTTCTTTTCTGAAAGAAATTCAAAAATTTATTCAGCAAAGGAGGTGCACATTTGTAAGAAGTGATAGCAAGATTTACTATCCGTTAGGGAAATTTTTTTATTTGAAATAAATGCTGTTCTTTTTTAACTTTTTTATTCATCAAAGTATCCTTAAAAAAAAAGTATCGCAGTTCCAAAAAAAATATTTGGCAGCCAAAACTGTGCCCCAACATTGATACATTCTAAAAAAATCAGCATATTAGATTGATTTCTGAAGGATCATGTGACAATTTAGACTGGAGTAATGGCTGATGGAAATTCAGCTTTGCATCACAGAAATAAATAATATTTTAAAAAGATATTAAAATAGAAACCATTATTGTATATTGTAATAACATTTACAAGCTTACTGTTTTTTCTGTAGTTTTGATCAAATAAATGCAGCCTTGATGAGCATAGGAGACTTCTTTAAAAAAACATTACAAGTCTTACTGAACCCAAACTTTTGAACAATAGTGTATATATTAAGGGGTCATGTGATGTTGCAAAAAGAACATTATTTTGTTTATTTGGTGTAATGAAATTTGTTTATGCGGTTTAAGGTTAAAAAAACATTATTTTCCACATACTGTACATTTATTGTTTCTCCTCCTTTCTGAAACGCGTCGATTTTTACAAAGCTCATCTTTCTGAAAAGTGAGGTGTGCTGCTGATTGGCCAGCTATCCAGTGCGTTGTGATTGGCCAAATACCTCTAGCGTGTGACGGAAATGTTACGCCCCCACCATACTGTGATGATTCCCTGTCCCGGCCGGAGCGATGAGACAAAAACATTAAAACCCATTACAAACAAGGCATTTGTTGCATCCAGTGGGGACATAATTACTGATTATAATGACTTATACTGCCTTTTTACGCGTGGCAGGGTGCCGCGTAAAAACATAAAACCATTGTATGGATTTGTGATGGAGAAGACAAAACGCACACTCTACACTGCTCAAAACTCGCGTTTGAATCATCAGTGGCAAATCCTTTAAATATAAAAATTTACTTACAGTCTGTGAGTAGAACGTCGGCAATTGTATCTACTTCCCAGGATCAGGAAACAGCCCCAGAAATGTGATGCACCCACATCGAATATTTGGTTAAATGTTCTGAACAGTGCTGTACAATACAAATTAACCAATGATTTCTAGTCGTGTCCTCTTTCTAGTGTTTATTACAGCGAGAATAAAAGTTACACCTTCTTTCTTTGCGTGAACATTTGGGCGGTGTTATGCAAATCTTCCCACATCGTGATGTAGACATGTGGGGGCGTGTTAGAACGAGCCGTTTTAGGTAGACGTGGTTGACTCTTAACTTTTATAAAGAATATCTCTTTGAATTTGAGACTTTAGTCTTTGCAACTTTACAGATCTTCTTTAAGCACCAAGAGCTTGTAACACTACAAAGAGAAAGAACAATGAAATCGCATCATATGACCCCTTTAAAATATTTTTTTAATTAGAATTTTAAATGAAAAATGTATCATTTTAATTTAAATTAGAATTTTAAAATGTATTACATTTTTGAACAGCCTTCATACTTATTCCATATAGTTTAAAAAAGCACTGGTATGCAAATAAAATCGCTACAGAGCCAGTAATTTATATTTGATTTCACTTCAGTGCTTTTCTATAAACCCGATTTGTTGATCATCTTCAGTAATAAGCCACAAGTGTCTCCGTTTCGATCGTCTCTGATGTTCAGATGTCACAGGACTCCTCTGTCTCTCCTCTCCATCACGGCTGTGAGCGTCTCTAGAAAGACGAATCAATAAGACGCAGAACGGAGAGGAGATTAAAATCAGCTTTGGGTCAGGCTTGGAATCGATGATTTTCATAATGGCTGATAAAGCTCTCTCTGGCTTTAACCTAATTAGTCGGCAAACTCTCATTAAGAGAGATTTATCCTGCGCTCTCGGGCTGGATAATGCTGATTGACAGACAGACTGTTTTTAAGAGCTCAGATTAGCATCATGGTGTCTTAGAAGTCACCTTTACTCCTCTAATGCACTTACAGCTTCTCAGTGGCAGTGTTGGACTGGTTTACTCGACAGGATTGACATGTAATGCGCTTATGTTTATCTACAGAGTGAAATCTTTTGACCTTGTGTCGTGTTCTCTGTTTTATAATGATTAGCAGAAGACGTTCACGTCACTGTTTTCTTGTCTTTTGTTTGCATTTTGGGTGACACTATATGACTTTTATTAATAGCATTAACAGACATTGCTATATTAGTTGATGTACATTCAATAGTTTATTATTTATTGTCTTTTCAGATATTTTCACGTTTGAATGCTAAATGTTAAACAATATGTAATGTTCACTGTAGTAATATTTTACTTATTAATAAGTCAATATCAATCAATAGTAATCATTTATGTATTTGAAAAGCAATGTTACCAGCTAAAATTTGTACCACCACGCATTATTTATTATTTATTTAGTATGAAAATTATTTTTACTATTTGTCTGTCTGTTTGTCTGTCTGTCTGTCTATCTATCTAATGGTAACTATATTAGCAGCTATATTTGTGCTACCAAAGTTTGTATAAATACATAAAAGTATTTATGTATATATTACAAATACAAAACATTTATTTTAATATTAAAAAGCTGTGAAATAAAGAAAGACATAAAATAGGAAATAAAATAAAATAATACTAACTATATTAACAGCAATATTTTTTACTACCAAAGCAACTGAACTAATGGTAACTAGCCGTATGAATGTGCTGTGTTTTTCTCTGTAGGATAAGTGTTATCAGTATTGGCCTGATCAGGGATGCTGGACGTACGGTAACGTTCGTGTTGCTGTGGAAGACTTTACAGTTTTGGTGGACTACTCCATACGCAAATTCTGTGTGCAATATGTAAGTCTGAACACAAGCTAGAGATATAATGTCTGCTGCTGTTATATGTGTATGCTTCTCTGTTAATTCTGTGTTTGTGGCTTCTCAACAGTCTGCTTTGCTCAAGGTCATGTATATGTGTGTTGTTTCCTGTGTCACCATGCACACTCTCACCCGTCTCTGTGTCCACCGCAGCAGGCCAGCGACGGCACCAAAACGCCTCGTCTGGTCACGCAGCTTCACTTCACCAGCTGGCCTGACTTCGGCGTTCCCTTCTCGCCCATCGGCATGCTGAAGTTCCTGAAGAAGGTGAAGCAGGTGAACCCGTCGTACGCCGGGCCCATCGTGGTGCACTGCAGGTGACCGCTGTACTCTTAACAGACTGTACTAGACTGTGACCAGAATATCAGGCGAGATCTGGAGCTGTGGAGAGCGACACGTCTGGTGTGAAGTCTGATCATTTAAATGTGAAGTGTGACATGTTTTGGTCTGTGAGATCTTGCGAAGATGCACGTGATGTGTCTCGTTCTCTATTTTATAACGATTAACTCAAAACTGTAGTTCAAAACAATTTCTTCTACATATATATACATATAAAACTAACATCTTTTCAAGATTTGACATTGACTTTTTATTAGCTATGTTATGATACTATATAATGTTCAATTAAAAGTCAATGTAATCATTGACCTAATTATACTACTATTATTAATATTACTAATATTAATATAGGACTATTACTAATACTAGTGCTGTACAGCTTCTTTGCAAGATTTGACATTGACTTTTATTAGCTGTTATGATAATGTTCAAAACCATCACAAAACCATCACAATAAGTATTAAACTTCAGTGCATAACTGGACTCTGATTTTTGGCTGTATCTCATTAAAATATATTTTTTTCTCCTAACATTTGACATTGACGCTTTATCAAGAGCCCAAACTTCCTGATCAAACGTCTTACTTTCACAAAGTAACAGTAACTTGCAGAATGAAAGTGCACATTTGAATTTAAACTTCAGTTAAAAGGACATATTTTACATAACTTCCATCCACAGTAATTATTTTTGAGACCTCACGACCCTTTTGCGTCAGTCGGTCACGCATGCATAATTTATTTTATCAGACAATGATATACATTATTCAGAACGATTAGCATGTGATTTGAATTAGGTGAATGAAGGTCTTTTCTCGCAGCTGATTGGTCATGTATAGAAAGTGAATTGATGTAGGTCAGTGGCTGTGTTGGTGACACAATGGCCGGTCTGTCCTCTGTCATCAGTGTTGACCGTCTGCCCTCTTTCTGTGTCCTGAACAACCAAACACAGCGTCAGCAGCAATTCCAGACACTTCAGTTCCAGTCAAAAGCCCTATTGAGGGTTTGTTCGTTCATTCAGTTGATCACTCATGTCCTCTAGTGGTCAAGAGATGAACATGTTTGTGTGACAGATAATTGAGAGTGTTTGTTTGTGTGTAGATATATTCCTGAGTGTGCAAATATTCCTCACTTGCAATTATTGTGAATTAATTTGAAGTAAACACTTTATGAAATCTGTTTCATGGTGTTAATGTCACAAAAAAGTACAACTTACAAAAAAGGTGTCTAAATTTGTGTCTTGCAGGATTTCACCAAAAATTAGAGTTTCAATTGTTACAGTAACAGTTAAAGATTCATTTTTAGTTTTAGTTAAATTACAACCCATAATGTATTTGTGCATGTTTAATCATTTAATTCTCAGGAGTGGAGCAAAAATGACTATAATAATTTTCAACATAAAATGCTAAATAATAAAATTGTCTAAATGTAGTATAATACTTTATTTTTAAAAAATATAAAAAAAAAAAAGAGAGAATTTCTAAAAATTATATTAGAAAACGTTGATGTTATCCATCAAGAATCGAGTTTAGTGTTGAAAGTACTGGTAAAATCACATTATAATATAATTAATTAATATATTTTATTTACATTTCTAACTATATTATACAATATAAAACATATAAATATTTTGTTGTAATCCCAATCAAGGTCATCGATTTATATGATGAAAAAGTGGTTAAAAAAATACCATAAATAAAATAAACAATTAACTGTCTGATATATATTTGTATTTCTAAATATTAATGTAATAAAAATATCTATAAAATTCTGCAAAAAAATAATTTTTACTCCATCAAGGTCTCTGTATCAGCTTTACGATTAACTTACATGATTTGTTTTCAGGAGTAGACCATTCATTTTTTCTATGTATTAATTAAAATTATTTTTATAATTTTAATGTGAAATGTAATTATAATTTTAAAGTGAACATGAAAGAAAGAAATAAAAATGGTTGTCTAAATATAATATAAAATCTATTTCTAAAAATAATATAAAATAAAGAGATTATACTAGAAAAAAAAATAGATTTTTATATATCAATCTCATTGATTTATATTGTGAAAAAGTGGTCTCTGTATGATAATTGTTTCCAAAAGAAAGGTTGAAAAAAATCTGCATTGATAAATCATTCACAACAAGAGCATAAAAGTAAATGATATCATGTTATCATATTGTTTATGTTGTGAATAATTATTTATGTCTGTGCTGTGTGTCCGTCAGTGCCGGTGTGGGCAGGACAGGAACGTTCATCGTCATCGATGGTATGATTGACATGATGTACGCAGAAAAGAAAGTGGACGTCTTCGGCTTTGTGTCACGAATACGTGAGCAGAGATCGCAGCTCATTCAGACCGATGTGAGTAGAGCATGTCATTGCCTTTTGCGTGATTTTCATTTTTATCTACTGTACCTTGTTATTATAGAAAGAACAGGTGACAGAAGTAGTACCTAGAAGTCATACATGTTTAACGCTGTACTGAAAGTCTGGTTTGTGTTGTAGTTGCAGTACTCGTTCATCTATCAGGCTCTGCTGGAGTACTTCCTGTACGGAGACACGGAGCTGGACGTTTCTTCTCTGGAGGGTTTTTTTTTTTTTTTTTCCAAAAACCTGGATAAACTTCACAACACCAGTGCGCCGCTGGACCGCGTGGGCCTGGAGGAAGAGTTTAAGGTGAGGATATTAGTGGTGTGCAATTGTTTACTGATCTGGTTTTGACAGATTATTAAAGCATTTTTAACGTTGGCTTTGCAGAAACTGACAAACATGCGTATAATGAAGGAAAACATGAGGACGGGCAACCTGCCTGCCAACATGAAGAAGAACAGAGTCCTTCAGATTATTCCATGTGAGTTTAAGATCATCTGTGCTTGTGAAGATCAAAACCCTAGAAACAAACCTAAAAGTGGCTGTAAAACATATTTAATCTCTTCCTTCCATCTAAAATGTATGCTGCTGTGCTGCTGGGTTTGTTTACGAGGAAGTTAATCCGAAATCTGTCTTCCTTTTCCTGTTCTGCTTGTGACTTCAGTTGTAATCGTGAGACAGGCAGTTCAAAACACCAGAGGCTTTGCTAGAGGTCAAGTTTTGTCTTTTCTCATTCATTTGTTCAGATGATTTTAACCGAGTCATCCTTTCGATGAAGAGAGGGCAGGAGTTCACCGATTATATCAACGCATCTTTCATTGATGTGAGTTTTTCATTACTCTTTTCAAGTTACAGGGGCGGGTTGTAATAAAAAATATAATTTTTTGTATATTTTTTATATATTTGAAATAAGACCAGGGTTGTTTTAAGTCAAATGGAGGCTCCAGTTTGAATTTTTTTTTTTTTTTTTTTATCATTTAAAAAATTCTGAATATTTTCTTGAGTGTGGTTGGGTTACTCTAGGCTGCGGTACTGAAATAACTTTTGCCAAGTTTCGCCAAAAACTAAAATTTCCTACCCAAACCATGAACCTGCATTTTCATATTTGTTATTAAAAATGTATCATTTGTGTCCTTATGACAGGGAATTATTTAGCTATTCGTCCATAATATGACAATTGTTATATAAAAAAATATTATAATAAACAAATAAACAAATGGAATGGCCCTGTTGTATCTGCCCTCTATATATCTATATATCTATATAGAATAATATATGGTAAAACTTAACAAAGGGTAAAAGTTGGAAGAATGTGTCCATGAATTGAATTGAATTATTTACCTTAGTATCAACAAAGTGTTTGTTTTTAACAATAAGTATTTTGCTCCTCAAGGCTTTGCATTCATTTGAACAAAAATCAGTAAAAATATTCTGGAATAATAGTTCAATTAAAATAGCAATTTTCTTTTCAATAATTTTAAAAATCTTTAGTCCGTGAGCAAAGCTGAAGATTCATCACAAGATTCTTCAGAAATCTTCTAATATGCGGATTTGCTGATCAAAGAAACCCCCCCAGATTTGATTATTATGTGAAAATAGTTATGCTGCGGAATGTTTTTGGGAAATGCCAATAATTTTTTTCAGGTTTCTTTGATGTATAGAAAGTTCAAAAGAACAGCATTGATCTTTTGTAATGTTAAAAATGTCTTTACTGTCACTTTTTTTGATCAATTTGTTATGTTGCAGGTTCATAATAAACTGGCACGTCAATGGTCTGCCGTGCTCATCTTATCGTCATGTGCTCTGTTTTGCAGGGGGTAACCGGCAGAAGGGACTATTTCATCGCACACAGGGGTCCTCTGGTCCACACGGGTGGATGATTTCTGGAGGGATGGTTTGGAAGGAAGTGTCACTCAATCGTGCTTCTGCAGAACTGCAGGAAAGAGATCAAGGTACACACAAAAGTTACAATTCACTCTCACATGAATTCCAAAGAAATCATGCCGCTTTGTAATTTGGAGTGTGTGGTGTGTGTTGCAGACAAAGTGTTTTCAGTATGGCTACTGAGGGAATCGGTGACTTACGGAACTTCACGGGGGAGAGAAAGGAGAAACGCTGTGGGACAAATTCAGTCTCAGAGATCGGCTGCTCACATAGCCCGGTTGCCGTTGGCATTATGAGCTGATTGGCTCGGATTATTTATAATGTTTACATTCATGCATTCAAACTCCCTTTTTGGATGCTCTGAATTGTAATGCCCTGTTGGTGTGTGTGTGTGTCTGACAGGAGAAGAGAAGCAGACC
Organism: Sinocyclocheilus anophthalmus; assembly: GCA_018155175.1. Taxonomy (NCBI): domain Eukaryota; kingdom Metazoa; phylum Chordata; class Actinopteri; order Cypriniformes; family Cyprinidae; genus Sinocyclocheilus; species Sinocyclocheilus anophthalmus. Next base: position 202,345 of record JADLZN010011256.1, read on the forward strand.
GTTTGGTTCGGCATTTCATTTACACGGCTGGCCAGAGATCGGGATCCCAGCCGAGGGTAAAGGGATGATCGACATCATCGCAGCGGTGCAGAAACAGCAGCAGCAGTCGGGCAACCACCCCATCGCCGTGCACTGCAGGTAATCAAGTCCTGCTATAGACCACAGATTCCCAAAACATTTTGATCAGCTGAAGCCCTTTGACCTAAAATATTTACTTGAAGTACCCCTAATATTTCAGTCATTTAACAACACATTTCATGGTTTTCTGGGGTAAGGATTAAAAAAACATTTTTTCTTTGGATTTGTTTTATTTTACAATTATTAGTGCATATTTTACTATGTTTCAAAGTATATAGCTTTCTGCCATTACACAAACTCCTTGAAGTGGTGTGCGAATACCAAAACTATCTCTAACTCAGTGGTTCTCAACCTTTTTTTCCACTGGGCCGCACTGTGGTCCAAGTGCAAGTCTCGCGGGCCTCACGCATATCATTTACATATTACGTCTCCCATACAAACCAAACAGATTTATATTATAGCCTAAATATTATGATATCTAATCGATTAAATTGAAATAAAGAAAATATTATAGCCCCGTAAATACAACACCAAAAGTTTGTGAACTTAGGCGCGAAAGGAGTACCGCACACTCCATAGGCGGAGTTTCACATTTATGGGGGGGGGGACACTGCAGACGAGCCACGAGCACTTTTATATGTTCTTTAAATTTCATGTAAAACTTATGTAACACATATTTACTTAAAAAATGAATTAGAGGAACAATACTGCTGTACAAAGAGTAAACAAAACAAGAAAGAAAAAAATACCAAAACTACTAATGCAGAAAAGCAGCCTCTTTTCCAAATTGGCAGATGGAACATTATCTTCTTTCATCTTTCTGATACATTCAGTCAAATCGTTTTCTTGTGTGCTAGACGGAGCTCAGGCCCCTGCCTCTCAGCCGTGGGACACGACTTTTTTACGTCCCTCGGGCTGGGCTTCGGGACAATTTTCACGTCATAGTTCAGATGCGGGCCAAGCCTCAGACCTGTTTTAGGCTTCTCCTTATTTTTAAATATTAGACATCCATCAATTAGTGATGAAAAAGATTGCTGATGGTTGGAGAACACAGACATGAGGCCGTGCACCGAGAATGTCAAAGAGCAAGCCGACGGTGTTTAGTGTCAGCAGAGCATATGTTAGGTGAGTGGCGTAAGAGCAGCTCAACAGTTCTGCGTACAAATGCGCAATAGGCTTAAGTTTGCCGCAACAGCATGTCCGGCCAAAAAAAAAGTATTACCATAAATGTAGTCAGGGGGCAACAGGAAGATATATTTTAATTATTACTAAAAAATATGTGTTCTGCGTACTGTGCTCGCAGGATGAAGGTGGCGATTATGATAGCATCTCCTCAGACCGCCTTTAGAGAGAAGTGCATCTTTCGGTTATTATGATCATAAGTGAAAGTGTTTTTGTTTTATTTGTTAAGTAGAATGTAAAGCTTTCCTTAGGATAGATTAAGCATGTTTGTGAGGCATGTATTCGCTGAGTTTCAGTTTCATTTTTGTGAAGCGCTCCTGTTCAAGACCGAGACGACAGAAAGGGCATCATGTTTTTTATTTTATAAAAGCACAACGTTTCGATGATATTGCGAGTACACACAAATAAAAGTAGACCCTTAACATTCCCGAATGTTGTATTACTCTTACCTTTATGAGCAAAAATGACGGTGTATCCACTGAAAAAAAATGCAAGTGATCGCGCTGGGGCCTCCATGTCCTGCAAAGCGAGCTTCAGCTTCCACTCTCCGCACAAACTTGGATATAGCGCAATTTCTTAACGTTTAAACATTGTTATGTGCTTGAACTGTTTTATATCTATAGATGTTATTTTAGTCAAGTCGTGATGATTTGAGAAGGCTATTGATCAAACATATGCCTCAATGTCTGCGGATGGATAATGTGGTCGTTACTTAACGCGTAGACCGTTAATGGGGCAATGTTAAAGTAGTAAATGATCATGTTGAAAAACAAGTATTTAGGTTGTTGGCAATCAAACAAAAATTATTTTATAAAAACATTAGGCTATAGAAAAAAGAAACCTTATATTTGTTTATTACATTTTTAAATTAATGTAAAAACTGAAATTAATTGTAAAACTGAAAGTAATTTTTTCTAAAAAATTGTGTTCATCATGGTGGGCTGCATTTGAATTTGTGATGGGCCGCGGGTTGAGAACCACTGCTCTAGACTAAGTAGAATTGTACTGATTATAATTAATAAAGATGAATCCAAACCTTACCACAACAATAAAACGTTTTCAGAATGAAACGTACTTTATTAATAATTTTTAGCAATGAAGAAATCAATGCCTAAGACTTTTTCCCTTTTTTACTTATTTTCCAGTATATTCCATTTTCATTGTATTTTTAATTTGAGAAAGTTTTTATTTTATTTTTTCTTTATTACATTTTTATTAGTGCTGTCAAACGATTAATCGCAGATTTAATATCCGCATCCAAAATACAGGTTTTGTGCTTTATCATCATATTTACTGTAGGTAGGTGTAGTTCTGTGTATATTCATTAGTATATATAAATGACACAACAGCAAATAATTTGGAAAATATTTATATGTATTTAATGACTATATTCATATAATTTATATTCTCAAATAAATATATTTAATATATTAACAACCATATTTTTTCTGAGAATATACATGCAGGTACGTGTATATATAAAATACAACACATGCATGTATAATTTCAGAAACATATGTTGGTAATATATTAAATATATTTATCTTAGAATATAAATTTAGAATATAGTCGTGTAAATACATATAAATATTGCAAAATATATACTGCATGTGTGTGATTATATATACATAATAAATATACACAGTACACGCACATATTATGCAAACAAAAACGTAATTTTTTTTAAGCGATTAATCGTTTGACAGCACTGATTTTTATATAAATTTTTATTTTAGTTTTAGCTGTCAAGTTAAACTAGATTAAAATGAGTAATTTTGCCTTGTCAGCTAGATGAAATAGAAAGTTTTTATATATGTATTTTATTTCATTTCAATTAGCTGTTATTATTTTACTCAAAATATACTTCTTTTAACTACTATAATCCTGACACTTAGTTAACTCTTTAACCTTTAATGTATTTTTTAACATTTGCATTTAATTGGAAACCTTTATGAAACTGATGTTGTTGTGTTCTCTCTCTGTGGGATGTTTTTGTGTGCTCTGCAGTGCCGGAGCGGGTCGGACCGGTACGTTTATCGCTCTCAGTAATATTCTGGAGCGAGTGAAAGCCGAGGGTTTGCTGGATGTGTTTCAGACTGTGAAGAGTTTACGGATGCAGCGGCCACACATGGTGCAGACAGTGGTCAGTGCAAACCTTCAGACACTTCATATCCATTACACATTTACATACACAATTCATCACGATCATCAAAAATGAATCACGGTAATCAGTCGTTTCTGCCAGAATACTGCAATAAAACTGCTAACTTGTTGTTATTGTTGTCCTCTTTCATCCCAAGGATTTTGAACGCAACTTAGTCTTTATAGGCAGCTTAATTTATTGATTAATTATTAACAAATGAATTTATCATATAGGTAACATACGTAATATCAAGTAATAGAAATTCTTTAAATAATAATAATCTAAATGATTATTATAAATTCGTTATATTTATTAAATTCATACGAATAACATTAAATCTGATTAAATATGACAAATTCCATGTTCATTTAATTTTAATTTAATTGTATTATGATTTAAAACAAGTAATAATATAAATGATTAGTATAAATTAATTAGTAACACAGATTAAATTAATATGATTAATATTATAACACTTATGAAATCAAAATAATTGTATTGTCAGTTTCATAAATCATTTAATTTGAATTAATTCATTCATTTTTATATGATTTAATACAAGTGATATAAAAAGTGTTTAAAAATAATATAATCATAAGACACATTATTTAAGAATTGTTTAAATTCTATATTAATCTATCAACTGATTAACATACTCATTTGAATGTAAATTTCAAGGAATTTTGAATTTTATTATGAACCAAGCAATATAAATTAAATAGCAATATAAATTACTAATTGATTAAATTAATATTATTCATATCAAAAGATTTACAACAATAATCATAACTATCATATTTGACAAGTGGTACATTTCTGTAAGTGGTAATAAATCAGTTCACAATAACTTGACCTCTACATGAAGTATGCATTCTTCTAAAATGATTGGTATTAATATTGTTCTTTCTGTCTGTCTGCAGGAACAGTATGATTTCTGCTACAGAGTGGTACAGGACTTTGTGGACATTTTCTCAGACTATGCCAATTTCAAATGATCTAATCTGCCTTAAATGTTTGAGTTTGATGCTTTTTTACACGTCAGTCGATCAGGATTTTGCACCGCGACTGGAAGATAATTGCGCTCTATTTTGCTATGCACTTCTCCTCGATGTTACTAAAAGACCACATCTATCTGTAATATACTAAGGCTACTAAAGTTTTATTAACATATTTAAATGGGTTATTTTATGTTGGTCTTTCTCATGACGGATCATTCCATTTGGACTTCTGTTGTTATTGTAAAATAGTGTTTATTTGTTCAACTAATTATTTGTATTTTTTATTAAGCGACTCATGTAGAATTTGTAAAGCTGTAGGTGCTTTGTATTTATGCATTGTGTCGCAAACAGGACGTCCTGCCAGAGAAACCATGTATGTGAATGTTCCATGCCATTTTATTTATTCAGAGTTATTGTCTTGCAATTTATGAAAGATATCATTGTGTCAAAAAGTTGTTTTGTTCCGGTCTTTAACATTGTGCTCATCAGCCATTGCAAATGTGAACATTTTAAACTTTTTTTGTTTTGGTTTCAAAGCAGCAAATATACATAAAGCGAGTGAGATTATTTAGGTTTGACAGGATACGGCTAAAATATTGTTCGTAAGAAAGGCACAAACAAACACATTTACATGGTGTAACATCAGCAAGAATTTCTATTAGACGAGATCTTGCTCAGAAACAGCAACTGTATGAGACTGATGACCTTTGACCTTAAACGTCCCGCCTCTGTTTCCCTGAGAATGATGCTGAGAAGAACTGCACAGGTTTTTAAAGCACACACGCCACTGATTGTTGCCTTGCAGAAGGCCAAGGATTTACAAATAAATGAACAAATGCATTATGAAATTCCATCATTGTCCTGTGTCTTATTTTTAGTTGGATTTATTGGATACATAAAGGTTTAATCAGGTTTACAAAAGGCTCATAAATGTTGATAATGTTTAATAATAAAGTAAAAATTATGAAAAATAAAAGTAAAAAAAGGGTTAATATGCTTTTAACTGCCTAATAATCACAATATAAAAATGATTTAAAAAAAAAAAAAAAATAATAAAAATAATAAAATAGGATCATTAAAAACTATTATTTTTATTTAAATAAAATAAAAATAAAATGATATTAAAAATGGTTCAATCAAATGTTTTAAAATAAATAAAATATTGAAATAAACCTTGTAATGCAAATGGCTAAAAAGGTTTAATTAGGTTTTTTTTAAAGAACGCTAACCTATATAATTTTGAACAGTGAAACCCTAACAATGTACAATCATGCGTTTTGTTATGAATAAAATAAAAATGACGAATTTATAAAGGTTCAAAGTCATGTATTGTCACCGCTCTAATATTTTATAATAAGAGTTATAAGTGAATATAACAATGCACGTTGTGCGCTTTTAACTGCTTTTAAATAATGTTTTAACTATAATAACAAGTCAAATAATGACAAACAATTTATATGTAAACATAATAATAAATCTGATTATTTATAAATTATAAATGGTTTTTGAGTGAGTTTTTCTAAATTAAAAAACTGGGGGTTATTTGGTTGACTTGGCTCTTCTCAAAACTTTGAATTTTGGTTGTTTGTTTGTTTAGTTAATAAAAATTATATCTTTAATTTTATCAATGAAATATGTGAAAAAGCTGTGCTTAACCTTATTGTAAAAATTAAGACTAAACATAATTAACAACAATCGATATCTCCCTCCGCTCACGGCCTTTCACACGAATTACGCGGCGCTTTTTAACTTGGCATAGCTTAATGTTGGGAGTTGGCAATCACGCGGCCTTCTGAGTGCATCTTTCGTGTTAGCCCGTTTCGTACATGTGGTGACATAGGACACATATATGCTCAAGCGTCCTCTCATTATAAGCTCTTAGTTGTGTCAGATAGGCCTTTTCTAGATTTACTTCTTTATTGTTGTCATCTGCTTTTGTGCCCCCTTCTCACTCGCGCAGTAGATTCTGGCTCGACTTTCTGTGTTCTGATCGTTTATCACCTTTCGGTTCTCTTTCGGCCCCTTCGGTGTAAAGGTTTTATGCGGTGTTTTGTGTGGGTTTTATTGCTGAGGCCTTGTACCCTATCCGGTGTGTTGTCTTGTCGTTGTGTGGAGGGGACAGACTGGTGTGTTGTTCTCCCGCTTTTCTTTTTTGTTTTTGCGTTTTTTTTTTGCTGGTCTCTCCCTCTTTTCACTCCACTCCGCGCGCCTTGTCCCATTCAATTACAATTCCTTTCTCTTTCTTACTCCACCTTGTCTTATCTTCTTTCTTTTTAGAGACAGACACCCCTGCCTTTACCCCGTGGACATGTTTGATTAAGTTTTTGTTTTTTGTTTTTTGTCCATGAAAACAGGGTCATACTGAGGCCTATATGAGTGTGATCTCATGCTTTTCTTTATTATATCTTATAAAGTATTTTTTCTTTTTCTATAAATTGTAATGATTAATTATAATTAAAAATATAAATTAAAATACCTTATATGTTTTATGAATAATATAGTGTTACACAGAAATATATACGGAATTTAAAAAAATATGTAAATACAGGCCAAGTATATGGCCAAGATATACCAAATATGGCCAAGATTGGTGACAAAAATGAGAAAACATTCAGCCCTGATAAAGACTGCGCATTTCTGCACTTCTGTCAGTAGATGTCACTGTTGTGTTTACTAATCCGCTGGAGATTGAGGCCTAATTGTTCCTCGAAGAAAGACATGGCTTCTCTCTGGAAAGTAATGTTGAACTGAAATTGTTTTATTGTACTGAAATCTTGTACAGCATCTTCACCTGCAACAGAATGTCATGAAACTGACATCTTGAGGTGTTTCTGGTGAGCTCAAGTCATGCTTCATGTTTGTTTTGAGGTCGTTGGGTAAAAGTGTAGGCCTACATGTCAGTTTAGTTATCTGCATCTGTGCAGTTCTTTGTCATAAATCCAGTGTGCAAAATATCATGGGGGAGCAATAATCAGTTTTTGTTTCCCAATCACTGTGCTAAGTTCGCACTCTGCGTCACATCTCTCACACCACAGCGGTTTCCTCCAGCGAAAATGAAGCGAACGCATACTTTATACAACGATCATTTGAAAATGTAACTTTCAATATAATACATATTCCAGTGCATGTGGCAAAGAGGTTTGCATACTTGAGCTAAGAAAAGAGGGTTGTACTAGAAATGCAAACAGACTTGAATTTGGCTTATTTAGTACTCAAATGTTATACCTATCTATGCAATGCAGCAGAATACTGCAATAAGTTTAGTATACGACTATTAATCAAACATTTTTTATTTTATATATATATATATATATTCGGAATATTATTTTTTATTATTACCCTCACTGGGGGCTGAGCCCCCTTAAAATGAAAATCCTAGAATCGCCCCTGGCTTGGGTCCCTCCAGGGCCGTGTGCTCTTCACTTCCAATCCGGCTAAAGATATACCAACTTTGGCTCTTTACTTTTCTCAGCATGCCTTTGTCCAACGTGCTTTAATAAATTCTAATTTCATACAAAAGAATAAGAAACTACAGGAGGTTAGAATGAAAATGGGGATTCGTTTCCACCAAAAGCCCAGCAGAGAGCCTGTGCCCTAATAGAGCTGGGCATTAGGGGCCGATCTCTGCCAGCACGCCTCACGTATGGGACCGCGCTTCACACTCACTGTGTTCAAATGCAGTTAAAAACAAATGAAGCCGTCTCTTCAGATGAGAGCCGATTTAATTTGCTAACAGAGCCAGGTAGTCTGGAGTTTACGCCTGGAATGAACAAAGGATTCATTGTTCATGTGTGTGTGATTATGCATATATATATTGTGTCTAGGTGCACGCAGTGGTGTTTCCTGACAAGCTTGTTATAATTTGTACTCTCAAAAATGTTAGGATATTGAACTAGTTGGCTCGTGCAAAACCCTTTATTCCCATTTGAGACAAAACAATCAACAAACAACATTTTAAATCAATACAATGCATGCAATTTGCATGACTTTATTGTAAGAAAGTAATGTAATCATTCTGTATTTATTTATGCAATACAAATGACAGATTTGTATGTTAAAACCTAGGGTTATTATAGTTAATTAAAATCATAAAAACATTTGTGTTACTTGAAATGCAATAAATGTTAACCCAAAATAAAATATTAAAAAAACAGAAGGCAACATTTCTGGTTTTCATTTAATTGAACTTGATGTACCAAAACAATATAATACAGTCATGATAAATAAAAATGACAAAAACACATAACAAAATTACTAAAATTTTAACTAAAATTAAAATGGAAAATATGCAAATAAAAGCGAATGCATGCTTTCAATACTCTCTATTTGTCATATCACTAATCAATTTCACTATGATTTTTGGACCAAACTGCGCAGACCAAAATGAACTTCTGTCACCATTTTTTACTCTTCTTCATGTCGTTCCAAACCCTTATATTTTCTTGAACACATTTTGTTGAACACAGAAGGAGTTACTTTGCTATTATTTTCCAATGTGAAAGAGAAGTAGGGCCGTTGAGCTCCAAAAAAGGACAAACAGAACCACAAAATACAGTTAAAGTAGTTCATTTGATTTCTGTGCTACATTCTGCATCCTCTCTGAAGCCTGTTTTTTGGCTTTTGAGGACTTGGAAATATAGTGCATGAATTAATGCAAAGTTTTGCATGAATCAGCACAAGTTTTGCTGATACTTTTTGTCCTCTTTGGAGCATGACAGTATGTAGAAAAGCACAATATGCCATATTCAACATGAGAGCGTGCTTTAGAGATGAGTCTGGATAAATATTGACTTTATCTAGTTTTAATCTGTGTTGTTGTATTTATCCTTCCTATAGCTCAAGCTGTGCATCATGGTACTAGCAATGCAAAGGTCATGGGCTTATTTCCTAGCGAAAGCAAGAACTGATCAAATGTGTACCTAGAATGCAATGGATAAAAGCATTTGGTAAATGACCAATGGTTTTCATTTAAGAGCAAACTTTTCAGTTTGAAGGGCCAAAAATCTAACTCGATTGAGGGCCGTGGGTCAAAAGTAATGTTGCATTATGTCCAACTATATTATATTAAAATGACTAGGTATTTTTTTTTTAATAATTAAGGAAAAATTTAAATATTCTTTTAAAAATTGTTTAAATCAAATACATTTTTGTCTTTCACATTTTAGGCTAATGCAAAAAAAGTTAAAACAAAATGCCATGACATGCTTCCCCCCCACTTGCGATACTGCAATGTTGGGCCAAATCATAGGTCATCAAGGGCCCTGGTTTGGACATCTCTGTTTTAGAGAAGCAACTTGTTGTAGAGGTTTGGTAACTAGTCGACAGTGTTTTGCTTCAGCATGTAACATTGTTAGATTTTGTGACATTATTGAAATAAAAATCACACACTTTGTGTTTACGCACTTGATCTGTGTCGGGTACAATGCTCTAAACGTGCATAATTATACAGGTGACTAGTCATTCAGACGATCCACGTGATTAGTTGGTTGTTAACATCTGCAGATCCCTAGCATTCATGCACGCGTGCATGTGCGTCTTTTCCTCCTCTCTCTGTGAAGTTCTGGCTCTCTAATGTGCTCCTCAGAAGTGTGTGACTGCTTGTAGGTCGTCTGAAGTCGGAACGGCTTCCCCGACGCCAGACCTTGCTTCATTAAACTGCTTCTATAATTGCTCGACTCCAACACAAAACGCCTTGTATCTGTACATTTGCAAATTTCATTTAACCTTAGCCTCTCCTTCCGTACCCCCGGTGGATAATCACTTTGTTTACCACAAATTAAACTCGGCCTGATTGTTTACCAGCCGCAAAGTCCCACCACATTTCTAGAAGCCTCGTTTATTTATTTCAATAATCGCAGAGCAGGGAGTCATGTATATGCCGCGCTCATCTACATGAAAATTGTACAATTAACTTTTGATTAACCAGCTTGATCGTTTTTTTCGCGCGCTTTCTCCCCACGCTCTGCCGTGTAATGGGGCTAGTCTGATTTTAATAACCGCCTCTAATTGTGAGCGCCTTCCTTTGGAGTCGCATGAATGCAAGGGAGCTTTGAATAAACGCTAGGACGCTATAACATACTGCAGGCTTCCGAGGGGTTTTGTGGTGGTACTTTATAGTAATGCTGGAGAATGGGGAAACTCCTGTGGCTATTTTTGTCCATCAAAACAAATAAGAAAGGAAGCTGCTAATTCAGATGGCAGGAAGTCAAGTGCTTTTGAGTGCCCGCGCCATGCGCTCCCCCCGCGCACATCGCTAATGACTGCGGGAGGTGGGGGTCTCTCTCCGGTCACGTAGTGTACTTATCTCAAGTCTTGAGAACAATTAGGGCGAACAATAACTATAGAATGACTTTTTGTTGTGCGCCGGCTGCCTGTAGCAGCAGCAGAGTGCGATAACGCTGTCGGGAGACCGCCGGAAAGTCTCTCCAGACCACGGCCGAGGCTGCAGACCCTCGATTTCGCTCTCCGTGCAGCGCGCGCCGAAAGGTTGCACTTTTATCCTGCTGAATGAACGGCATCTTGACACGTTTCTTCTGGGAAGCCGTGAATCCCTTTGAGGAGATGAACAATGGGAGTTGATTTGGAATACTTTTGTAAACAGGGTGGTAAACAACTGATGCAAAAAATTTTTATCAGGCTCTTAAAGAAAATTTAAAGGTCACAGATTACAAATGCTATACAGTTAACAGCTGCGCCAATGCTGTTTAGCTACTTAATAAACTTTTGGATTTCATTGTCTTGTTGCGAATGTCAACAGTAATTCTGATGAATCGCTTTTATTTGCATTTTTAATCCTTTAAAATTTTACAATTACCAGCATATTGCTTTGTAGGATACAGTAATTAATTTAGCGTGCACTCTGCTGAAAATTTAGTGTCAGCAGGGTATTACCTGTATAAAATCTGCATACTGCGTACTGTATACTGCACAATGTTAGTATGCTACTCCTGATTTGGCCAATGTTTCCTAATGCAATACTACCAAACTGCATACTGTGCAGTATTCACTACCTAAGCTATACTACTTTTTAGGTAAACAGTACCTGTTGCTGTGTGTATCCGCTGTAGGTTGTTATATTGGTGAAGTAAATCCACACTTTGCTGAAGAAGCGTTAGCAAACTCTTAAACAGCAACAACAGTACCATGTACTCCGCCATTGTTGTGTATGTTTGTTCGTGCTTGCCTTTAAAATCAACACGCACTGCGCATGTCTACACACCTAACACGTACTATGCACCTGCATGACGTCACCGTTTTTAAAGATTCCCGTATTGGGTGTTTACACGGAAACGACAACGGTGGCGTTTTCAAAAACTTGCACTTTGAAACCCTGTTTTCAAAAATGCGTTTTCAGTCCCCAAAACGCTGTTGTCATGTAAACGAACAGGCAAAACACATAAAAAGTTTCCCGTTTTTGGCTGAAAACGTTGTCATGTAAAAGGTACCTAAATGTTGCATGTTTTGTCAATTTTAGTACGTTTTCTGGATGTTCTAATGTATGCATACAGAAAATTTGCATATGACCTATACTGAGAGCAGAAATAGTATGCATAATATGGCTTGTGCTATGTGAGAAAATTTTAGGCCAGTTGATCAAACTGTTTTAGTTTTTTTGATGACATAGAGTGCATGTGCTTAAATGCCTTGCAAACTGGATATTGTTGATATGTTGCTGATTTAAATTTGTCATCAAGGTCTGGCTGGATGATGAAGATTTGAGAATGACTTGATTGTATTGGTTGCATCAGGTGAAATGTGTTGAAAATATAAACAAAACAGGATGTGCCACACAGTATGTATCTGTTTACAGTGAAATGGTCTTTCTGGATGATCAATAGAAATAGATGTTTTCTAACACATTTAAAATATGGTGCTAAAAACTATTTATTAGTTAGTTATTTTTTTAACCCCTGATGGTATGCGATACCAAACGAAGCATGTTTTTGTGCGAAAGTCATGTTGTGTTGCTTGCTTGCAGCGTACGTTAAATAAATAGTCTGAATATATTAAAGTTTAAACAGTCAATATTCTGATTCTTTATTTCACATACACCACAATCGAGTGACGTGACACAATGCGACACAATGCAACAGTTTTTCTTGAGTATAATGGGAGCGATGTGATTCTGTCGTGTCGCTCACTCTCGGTGTAGTCTTTGTGTGTCTCCAACACAGCTCCTTTTGTACAGCTTCATGCAGTGTTTTCATTCGAGGGGAAAAGAAGGCAAAAAAACCTCAATAAAAATGAGAAGAACTGCGAGTTCTTAAGACATCGGCCCCGCTCCGTGGGGGAAAAGCACAGAAAGAGAGCAAGTGACGGAGAGAGGAAAACAGAGCTGTGAACGGCAGCTGAGGCGAGATAAAACGAGCTTTGTGCCTTTTTTCACTTACTGATGGCTGGCAACAAGGCCGGAGTGCCAGCAGAAGCAAGAATATCTGATAGGTCATGTGTTGTATAATGAAAGAAGCCGAGACGGGGAACATGTTAGAAAGCAAGGTGATTCGCGTCCTCCCAGGACGATATTTCAGGATCCAGACGGGCACGACAGAATCTATAGAAGATCCACCGAGACTTTTGGGGTTGATCTATAGTTTATAAACTGACCAAAATAATTAGCATTCAAATGAGATTTGAGGAGCTCTACTGACGGAGAGATGGTGACGGCGCCGAATTCCCCCGACAGTCCCTCTGCATCGCAGACGCCGCTCTGATGCCCCGTTTGTCTTCTCTTACCTCTTTTTTACAACTCCGAAAGAGAGAAAAGCGTTCGGCTGACAACACAGAGCCGCAGTCAGGCGCAGCGGAGTTGAAGAGGTGCTTTGCAAGTTTTTAGTCGCATTAATAATTTGATATCTGAGCTGGCTGTTGCGCTATTGGATGTATTTTTCAGAAATCTTAACGGCGCACCAGCTCTCTGTGTTTTAGGGGCTCCGTCTCGCTCTCTGTTGCAGCTCTGCGTCTTGTGTTCTCGGCCCACTTTGTTCCATCAAAATACACATTCAAGAAACAAATTAGGAGCCCACCAAGTCAGCGAATGCAGAAGCGGAGCACACACGCTGTCACAAAGGGAAAAAGAGTCCGGGCGAGAGAGAGAGAGAGACAGTCGGGCGTCAGTCCAAGGCCCGCTAAGAGGCCATTGTTGGAACACAAGAGCCGCGGGCCTGGGAGAGAGATATGGGGGATTTAGCGACATGACTTGAAGCGGGGCTGCGGGAACGAGAGGATTGGGGGATGACCAGATTAACGTGTCGGCCTGGAAGCCTCGCGTCAACTTTATCTCCTTCCGCATGGCAGTCGCAACAAAGAGAACAACCTCAGTGCTTAAGGCCATGAAGCAAAACCTGTAGAGTCCTCAGCCTGAAGCACCCACTTCTCGCTCTTTAGCGCAAACAAAAACGCGCGCCAGGGGGAACAAAGAAAAATAGATAGCCCTGGGGTCGCGATAATGTAAGGCGTAGCGGCTGTCAGCGCAGACAGCTCCGCTGGGATCCGGCAGGGCAGGGATGCCGGGGAAGAGAGTAACTTTGATGTAGTGTGCGTTGTAATCGTTGTCATCTAGAGGGGGGGGGGGCTGACAGCCTCGCATTCAGAGTCGACAAACAGCAAACAAGCTTGTCATTCAGAGTGCCAAACAAAACAAAATAAACAACTAATCTGCGTGGCGACTCAAGGGTGACTGCGTAAAGTTGAGGCTGGCACTACAAGAACAAAATAATTGTCTCTTTGTTCTGCGCTTTTGGAGGAGAATTCAAACAAAGGGAAATAGTCGCTGGGATGCAATTTTTTTTGAATAAGTTAACATATGAGAGCGCAGAGCACGCGTGCTGGGGGGGCGCGTTAATAAGAGTCTTTGAGAAATGGAAGAAGGAATGAATGTAGGGATGTAACGGTATGAAAATTTCTTATCACGATTATAGTGACCAAAATTATCACGGTTATCGGTATTATCACGGTATTGTTAAAATGTGCTGGAGATGTTCTAAAACTACCGACACATAAATCACTTCACCCAGTTTTATATCTAAAATCAACAAACAACAAATAAAATAACTTTTTGTTTGCATAATCACTAAAACAAAAACATTACCAATGATGTTCGGATTTTAAAATAACAACTTGACTGACAACAGTTTAATAGCATGTTTAAATATCTAATGTAAATGTTCAAATAATGCTTTGAAAAAGTTTAATAAAAAGGTAAACCTTACATTTCAGCCTTTAAATAAAGAAAAGATATAAGTCAAAATGATAATTGATTAATAAATGATTATGTGCATTTTATATGCTCCATAAATAATTCTAGATAACTTATCTGAATTGTTTAAATGTGTAGAATCCACATAAGCTTGTTTTTCATCAACCTGTCAAAATTTACAGCAGGGCACGCAAATTCAGTCCGTTTTTGGCCAGACAGAAACTGCACACAGGCAGAATGTACATATAGGTCTCTGTAAATCCACTCGCTGACACTAGGTGGTGCTTATGGAAAAGTTGAATTAGAGCTGTTTCCCGTAACCTCTGTGGACAAAGCAGCATTGCGATTAAGAACCTTCTAAGTACTTCATATGCCGAGATATAATAATGTCACTCTTATTAATTTGAATACTGGGCCCGTGAGGCACTCGTTTTAAACCCTTCCCCGCTTTTTCCGCCCTGTTTTCTCTCAAAACTAAACTATTCTGCGTGCTGTGCGCACAACTGTTACTTAAAACTGTGCTTGATGCTGGACAGTATTGTAGTGTTTTCGCGAGTTGTCTTTTCGTGATGCGGGGGGGGGTGGGGGGGGGATCACGGTATACGAATACGATTTTAATGATATTAAAGATGAACGGTAATACCGCGGAACTTTTTAGCATGATTTAACATCGTCAAAAAAACCGGTAATCGTTGCATCCCTAATTTGAAGGTTCGGGTTCCCCAAAAAGGATTGACACTTAAGTCAGACTTAAAAATGTCTGAATGCCGTTGCATTAGATATTGAACCAATATCTTTTCACGTTTACCATTCAAAAAATGTGAGATCTGTAAGAGATTTAAGAATGCATTAAATTGATCAAAAGTGACAGGAAAGGCTTTTATAATGTTACAAAATATTTCTATTTCAAATAAATGCTGTCTTTTAACTTTTCATTCATCATGAAGAATCCTGAAAAACTCGTTCTCGTAAAAAGGGGTTATTACATTAAGTTACATAAGAAGCACAACTGTTTTCAACATTGATAATAATGATTCTTGAGCAGCAAATCAGCATATTAGAATGATTTCTGAAGGATCATGTGCCAACTGAAGTACCGTATATATGATGCGTAAAATACGCGTGCTGTCGCATTCCACACATCCGGATAAATCAATTTGGTAAAATGCTCTTCAATACAGCTGCGCATCACAGAGATAAATTAATTTTAAAATCTATTCATTTAGGTAGTAGTTATTTTAAATGTAAATAATATTACTGTTCCTTGGTGAGCATAAGATATTTTAAAAACAATATTTTAAACTGTGTATAGACAGTTCTCCTCAAGTTCACATTCTTTTTTTAAAACTTACTTTTTATCAAATGTTTTGCTTGCATTGCTCACTTGGCATTTTCTCTTCAGTTTATATATGAAATTGATTGCATTGTGAAACGTTTCTGTTTATGATGAGTTGAAATAAGATGCATAGCAATGTCCCTGAAATTTTTTTTTTTTTTCAGAGATGTAGGAGGTTTTATTTTTAATGCAAAATCACAAAAACAACCTTATTTTAAAATGCTGTGAACTGAATAATTCACAATTAACCCCGGAGGGTCAGTTATGAGTTCATGTTGACTTAAAAGCGTCTGATTTATGTGCTAATTGTTGTGATATTGTGTTTTCTAGTCTAGTGGAATGGCATTCAGACATTTTATGTGTAATTTACAGTAGATATCTGAAAGATGGTGAGCTTCAGAATGAACAGGGCAAAAAAAAATAAAAAATACTGCAGACATATTAATATTAGGATATTTGGAGAATATCCCAGATTTTTAATCAGACTGCTATCATTTTAAAATATTGACTACTTTTATGTCCTCTGAGCATCTAAAAATTCATCCCACTGAAATAAATGATGCCACCACCACTTGATTTATTGCAAAAGTAGATGGATAAATCTCAATCTGGAACTTCTGACAGAATGTTTGCAAAGAGAGGTGAGATAAACAGCTCCTGAAGTGGGAACCGTTCCAATAAAAGAGTCGAGATTTTATCGGAACTCTCTGGTGGTTTTTGTTCAAATCGGTTTTCAAATCTAATTCAGAAACGCTAATAAACTGACCAGTCAATCTGAACTATAGATGTTTGCTGTCTCTCATAAATCACAAATTGTCTTTTATTGGGCTCCACGTGGTGGTCCGGCAGAGTTTTTCTCTCTGAGTGAGAGTTCAGCTCTTTACTTGAGCTTCGGCAAACTTGCAATCCGCAGAGTCTAGAGGCCAGAGCGGTGTTTGACCCTCGTGAGACTGAAGTCCACCTGCTGTAACTGACGAATCTGCTTCAGTCTGTTGCGCTAGCTTGCTCGGAATCATTTCGACAGTCTTCTGAAGCGGCTCAGGTGGGCTTCGGTAATGCGAGGTGAGGTCGGTGTCTGTCAGACGTTGATTGAGGGGCGAGTTGAACATTTCTTCTCCTCGTTTCATCTTTAATTAGAGTCAGAATGTGAAATGGCCCCGTCGCTCTGAACTCCAGACTGATATGTGATTATTCTCAGAGCTGACAGTCATCGGGTCCCAGACAGTGTTTTTTTTTACCCCCACAGCCCTATGAATTAAAAATTAATGTGTAATGATTCATTATTGGCATGAAATAACTTTTAATTAACTAATTGTCCAATAAAGTGTGAAAGCAGTCATGTGGAAGTTTAAATGAATTTTGTTCAAAAAAATTCTGGTGGAGAAATAAGTCAGTATAAAACATGAAAGTCAAATGTGGCATATTTCAAGAGTAGAACTAGATATGTTATGAGAGAGAAATCAAATGGGGAGTATCTTGATTTTTGATTGGATTGGATTTAGAAAAAGTTTAGATTAGCAGCATCGTCTGATGGGAGTTCACGTCAGTGATAAAAAAATCACAAAAACTTTTTTTCTTTTTCTTTTAAAGGCTGTGAACTGATGAATCATTCACAATCAATGTGTATTCAGAAAGTAAATAGTGTCTATTTAGATTTTTTATGCTGACTTAAAAATAAGTTTTTTTGCGGTACTATGCTGTAAAAAATGAATTTTCGAAGTTGTATACAGGGTGCTTAGTTAACTAAAACTAAAACCATAAAACAATTTTTGTTACTTGAAATAAAATAGTTTTGTTTCAGCTAGTTACCAAGGGAATGTTTTTCATTTCTGGAGTCAAAACTGTATATAAAAATGACAAACACAAAACAAAATTGCTAAAACTTTAACTCAAATTTAAATGAAAACAGAAAATATAAAGATAAAAAACTATTCAAAACACTAATAAAAACTATAATAGCATCTTAATGATACTAAAACAACCCTGGTTTTAAATAAAACATATTATGGAGTGCTTACTGTATATTATTTCCATCTTTTACATTTAATTGCCGTTTTTTCCAATCATTTGTGAAATTTGTAGCGAGTTGCGGAGGGTAAAAATTTTTTTCAAAGTCACTGTTTTCAGCGCAGTTTGTTCAAACATAATTGCAAAAATAGTGACTGAAACAATTTTAAGTAGGAAAGGAACGCTTACTCCTAACCAAAGAGAAGCTAAGGACGTCCCGTAGATCTGTCCGTCCAAGGTTACATCTTCTCACTTTGTGAACAATCCAATAGGATTCCACTCCCCTGATGAGATCTCACGCTAAAAGAAGACGCTGCTAGAGAGACAGCGGTGTGTGTGTGTGTGAGAGTGTGAGTGAAAGTGAATAACAGGGCATCTAGGGATGCAGGACACTCGGAGCGAGAGAATACAGGTGATGAAGATCTATTTCTATTTCTATCTGTCCCTGTGTCATTTGCATCAGGCATTAGCCTAAATGTATCAGAGGTGCAGAACACTGGCGAGGAATTGCATTACCTCGGTATGAGTGATGGTAAAAGCAGCATGCTAGCTGGGTCCATGTCAAGCCCTTAAATGGCTTGCTGTTTCGACCTTCTTAAGTAGCCAAATCTTTATTGAGTGTTGGACCGCTGGGACATTTTAGCCTTTGAGAAGGTTGTTCTTGTTACTATTGCTTTAGTGGATAAAACCCACAAGGACGTTCTTTTAACTTGTTTGGACTCCAACTGTTGTGTTTTATTTGATTTGAGGCCACGAGGGGGAAAGGCTAATTTAAACAGGTCTGCTGTTGCTTTCATTTTGGACTTTTTAACTTGAGAAAGGCAGGCAGGTGATCTTTAGGTGCGGCGTGTTTCGCTCAGACACTTTAGATTTGACCCAAACAAGCTTTTTCTCAAGCCAGCATGTGACTTCAGACGCTGCTCTTCTCAAACCGGTCGTCCCGAGGGCTGCTCCGAGGAGAAAAACACTGAACAAATCTGGAGAGAAAACAATTGAAAAGTGTGCTGCGGTGCACACATAAACTTAAAACAAAAGCACATATAAACAAAATCAGTTCAATAGTTTTTAAACATTTGTCCAACTCGCATATTTGTTTCACAAAATCACAAATTTTTATTCAGCATTTGAGAAGAGCAATAACGGATGTATCCAATCTGAAGTAAACAGATATAAGAATATATATTATAATAATACGAATATCATCTGGTCTTTTTTTATTAGCTATTATTTCAGTCATAATGCTTTCACTTATTATCTTGTTTTGGTGTAGTAGTATTATTATTATTAATATTATTAGGATAGACAAAATAACAACTCTGGAGTCATGATTTTCACAAATTGTATGGATTATAAAAATAATTAAATTCTCTGTATTAGATATGCCATATCATTTCTGTAGTGCAGAGTAATAATAATAATAATGCATCAGTTCTAGGCAAAATAGACAGACACATTTGAAGTTTGTGAAAATGTATAATTCATCAAGTTTATAGTTATAAAATAATTAAAATCCTTTACTTGACTACCATCATAATTTATACATAACAACAATAATAATAATAATATCGTTATAAAAGCCGTTATGATTATTATTATTTGAGATGCATAATAATAATTTCTTTGCAGAGTAATATTTGTAATGAATAATAATACTAATACATACAAATATGTAGATTATAATCTTATTAGTTTTTTTGCAGCTTAATAAATAATTAGTAATAATTATCATCACCAACATCATAATATACATATTTGCATAGTCGTACATAGTTAAAAACAATTACTAGAATAATATAACCTTGATAATGAATACATTTAACAAGAAAAAATGCACCATTGTTAAACTTATTCCTTTTTTTTTTTAAAGGAATAATTCAACATTTTTCAGCATCTGAAGATTGTTTTGCAGACAGTCTAATGGCTGATGAAACTCTGATAACACTCAGTCCATGTGGTAATCTTTCATCATTTTAAATGTTCATTAAGAGCTGAAGCAAAACAAACAAAGAAAAAGAACTAACATGACATCTGATTCATTTAAAACAAACAGAGGATGTCAACAGCACTGTCCACAGAGTGGCACTCTTTAGCTGTGAATTGAAAGGATCTCTCTCTCTCTCTCTCTCTCTCTCTCTCTCTCTCTCTCTCTCTCTCTCTCTCTCTCACTCTCGCTCTTCGCTCTCTACTTCATTTCAGAAAGCCTACACACAGGATTTGTTGAACAGCTTCACAATGATTATTGCCCTGGAAGTGGCCAAGAATAAATCGGGCACGTGTTAATACATAAATGCCATATGTTTGTATGAATTCCTGATAATGCTTTGACAGAGTGACAGGAAGGGTATAGGGCGAGCTCTCGTCGACCTTTCTGCTCTCATTAAGATCTGAAGCTCAGAAAAACCAACTTTGAAACCCGCAAGTGTTTCTCCCACTGAAATGTGAGAAAGCGGCTCGATTTGCTCTGGGAGGAGCAGCAAAAGATGTCGACCTTAAATTACACCTGATCTAAAGTATTGGAAGAGGCACTAACAGGGTACAAGCAGGTCTCGGGGTTTCGAGTGCTGCTGGATGGGGAAAATGGGAGTCAATAACATGTAGCAGATCTTCCAAACAGACAGAAGGTCAAGCACACTCACTTAAACACTGACAAAAACCATAAACTTCTCTATCTCTTGTTATTTTCCCCCATTCTCCTTTCGGTTGCATCACATGGGTTTTGTCAGTATATCTTTATGTCATGCTTACATCCCGTCACTTCTGTGTTTTTAGATATATAACAGCTTATGTTACTTTTAATAACACAATTTACACTCTTGGCACGTATGAGTTAAAGTTTGCATTTATGCATGCGAACGCTATATATTTTGTTACGTTCTGCTTTCTGTGGTTAGTTCAGAACTACATGCACACTGTAATTTACAAGTTTATGAACAATTACCATAATTAGTTTCACAGTACAGCATATATTCTACATATTCTATATTGTATATTTTATGTAATCTTTATGGAGTTTTAAAGTGCAGTTTGGACTTTGTTGCCAATAAGCAAAATGTTTTTTAAATATATTTTTTAAATCAGATTCTCTATTAAGAAATTAAGTAGGTAGGTTTATGTGTGAAGATTTTGTTTAATGGTTTTTCTATTTTATTATATAACAAAATATCAAACCAGTCAATGGGATTAATTTTGGAAGTTTTTGTTTTTGAAAGAATTAATACTTTTATTCGGCAAGGATGCATTAAATTGTTCAGTGACAGTAAAGAAATTTTGAATGTTACAAAATATTTCTATTTCAAAAAAATGCTGTTCTTTCAAACTTTCTATTAATCAAAGAATCATGAAAAAAGTATTGCAGTTTCCATGAACATTACGAAGCAGCACAACTGCTTTCGCAGTGTAATAATAAGAAAGTGTCTCTAATATGTAATCAGCATATTGAACGAATTTGAATGATCATGTGAATTCTGAAGACTTGATGGAATTCAGCTTTGATCACAGAATAAATTACCATTTTAAATATATTCAAATATAAAATAGTTAAAAATGTAATAATATTTCACAATATTACTATTGTACAGCAATTTGAATCCAAATAAATGCAGCCACAGTGAGAACAGAGACAAAAAAGAGCATGAGAAGAAAAAGAACACATGTGACCTTCATACATGTTTAGTGTATTATTGTATATCTATATATCTATATTATATATAATATTATATATATATATATATACACACAACTAATATATAAACATAAAAGAAGCATTAAACTCTTTTTTCTTTTTTTTTTCTTTCCCCCAAGCTCCCATGGTGTTCTAGTCCTACATAGCATGAAACGTTATAACACAAGGTTATGCGCGAGATGGACGTGCCATTTAATCGAGACAAGACTTTAATTTTGAGGTTGGAATTTTTCTCTGAGCGCACCTTAAACTGCTCGCATGGATATGGTGACTTTTGTCTTTAGTGATCAAAGCGTTGTGCAAAAGTACTTGAAAGTACAAGTAAACGTGAAATATGGATGAGGCTGGCCGGTTTGATGATGACTGTGCTAAGTGTGTGAGTCAGAGGCGTTTTAGCAGAAAAGAAATGTGATTTGTTGAGGCTCTCGTTGGTTAGCTGACTCGTCTCGTCTCGTTTCTGCTGGGGAGTTTTTGCATATCTACACTGTTGTATGTTACATAACCATGTTTGAGGAGCAATTATATAAGCTCATATTTAGAAATGGGTCTTACGGAGGGTGAAAAGTAGCGCAGAGGTCTCGGACGAATTGTCGTCACTCGGAAAAGGAGGAGGGAGTGAAAACCAGGCCAGCGATCAGAGACACAACAACAATGGAGAGATGAAGAAACATGGGCAGAGGAGTGTGAGAGACGCCGTAAAGCGGCTGATACGCTAAAAGAGCCCAAATTGTGCGTCTCTCAGGTGGTGGGCCGCAGGACTCTGGGGGGTCGGGCCGGATCTGCAGCGGGGCGTCTGGGGCCGCTCTGATTGGCCCGACCGGGCGGCTTAGGAACCCGATTAAACTCATTACAGTTGCTGAAGGGACCGCAAAGGCCGTGTACCTGGAGCCCGAGCGGCATCCCTGGATCACGGTCGTCTCGGAGGAGTCGTCGCCCTGGATCATCCTCCTCATCCTCCCACTGTGGCTTCACCTACAGCTGCAGTCCATCTCGACTCGCTCTCAAATACTGGACAAACTTACTGTACAAGACTTTGTGCATTTGGATTATTCTGTTTTAGTACAAAATTGGAATCACTCTCTACTACTTTAAGAGCTTTTAGTTAAGACTTGATGGTTTCTGTTTAATGCAGTTTTTGTCCTGATTACTGAAAATAAATTTAGAGAAAGATGTTTTTTTTTTCTTCTTCAACTTAATGCCTGTGGACAATGTATGGCCTATTGTCAATCACCTCAGACAATAAATGCATCTCATCCCTGACATGAACAAAACTACACATTTGAATTTATTTTACAGTTATATATTCATATTTCTAAATATTTGAATGCTTGTTATAAAGTAAACCTCACTTTCAAAATTATTTATTTTCCAGTTTACCCTATGCCACAATTTTGCCTCTTGTTGGACCTTTGTAGTTCATGTGAATATGATTTTATATATATGTACACATTATAATATAATATACAATATATACATATTAAGATTTTCATTTGCTTTCGTAGTTGTACTCCTCGTTTGAAAGTCACTTTGGATAAAAGTGCTAAATTATAAAATCAAATGCAATAATGTATAATAACATTTTATTTATTTATTTTTTGTTTAAATAATTTTTCAAATTTAACAAATATTTAGCAAAACTTCAAGTTCTTTTAAGCTTTCCGGCTCTTTTGCATTATAGACTTTCATTATAAATATACACTATCATTGAAATGTGAAAGAAGTCTCTTCTGCTCACTAGCGCTGCATTTATTAAAAAATAAAGTAAAAAAACAGTAATATTGCTAAATATTATTACAATTAAAAATAACTATTTTCTATTTTAATATATATTTGGTCAAATGGTAATGATCGTGATGCAAGCGATTGTCAGCAGCCATTATTCCAGTTCATAATTTTTTTTTTTTTTTCAGGATTCTTTGATCAAGAAAAAAAAATATTTGTGATTCATTCATTTCTTTTGTGACATTGTTAGTCACTTTTGATTCATTTAATGTAATTTCTTTCAAAAGAAAAACCTTCCTGACCCCAAACTTTTGAACAGTAATGTATTGCTGTAAGTTTTCCATTTATTTTTTATGATCTAAAGTTTTTTTTTTTTTGTAAGTTCCAGCATGAGGGCCATAAAAAAGTAAATTTCAGTCATCATTTAAGTATAATATTCTGTTAAGGAAGAATGCAAGTCACACCAGCTTGCAACATAATGACAGAACTTCCAGTTTTCTGTGAACTGTCCCTTTAAGTGTAAAGTTTCCTGCTGTAGTCCACTGGCTCATGACATCACTTCCTGTCGCAACTCTTGTCACATGTCAGCTCACTGTCCTCTGTGAGTTTGTTTCCTCCTATCTCATCAGTGTAATCACATTGAAGCTTGTTATTCCGGCCTCTCTCAGCAGGGCCGTCTCGTTCTTTGATGGAGGCTGCAGATATGGAGCTGGAGCCCGCAGTTTCGGTCACCCCTACCGACAGCCCTGACTGCGACCATCAGAGACCCACCGTGGTCAGGAACCGTGGGGCGTCAGCGCTCTCCCGCCCGGCCTGTTATCCCCCATGCCCGCCCCCTCCCGGGCATCTCTCCGCCCTCGCCAACACCCTCTCGCCCGCTTTTGATCAGTCCTGACTCCGGCTGCTCCCGCGAAGCGGCCTGGGTAACGAGTTGCTGTGGAGGGGGGTGGGATGAACTGCATTTGGTCATTTGGACTTCAAGGCTGGACATACCACTGATTCTACGCTTTAATTAGAGGCTGGCATAATAATTGTTTGCTCAAGACTGTAAAAGAGCCCGTTGAGAGGTGGGCCAGCACTGGCCGTGTGCGTCCTGCTTAAAATGCCCTGCATATAGAGGTGGTAGCGGTCAGGGAGGTCTCTAACTGCTTTATATTTATTACAATTCAGAATAATCTAAGCAATAAGAGATAATGTACAGTCAGATGGTCATTATTGCGAAATAAACCCCGCCAGGGTGATCAGGATCCAAACCTGAAGGAGATTTTGCCGTATTGACCGACCGGTGGACTGTACATTTTCTGGCTTATTATGCTACTGCTTAGCAAAAAATAAATAAATGAAATATTGATTTCAGTTGAAATTATTTTATAATGTGAGAAGACATAGACTGTAAGAAATATGAAACTAGCACAGCATTTCGGTTTGTACACATTTAGATTATTTTGGCAGAGTCCTGTGGTTTTCAGGTGTTGAAAGATGATGTTTTCTGTCACGGTACAGTTACCTGAAGGCTAAATGGATATATATATATATATATATATATATATATATACAGTATAGACTGTCATTAAGGCACCTAGATTGCATAAATATGGTTTTTAAACATTCAATTTACAGTCGTTGCATTCATGTGCAGTACAACTATATTGCATATGAATGCAACTAGACTGTAAATTAAAAAAAAATGTATACTAACTAAATTTTAATGTATTTAGTTACCACTTGTAGTACACTTGAACCCATCTTTGATTCACTACTCAAGTGTAACTAAATACATTTTTTAAACACAGAGATAGCATGTTAAAAGAGCATTTTAGTTCATATTCATGGTGACCCAAAATAGCGCAGTTGAGTACACTTAGTTGATCTTAAGTTTAACACTCTCCTATTGTTTATGAGAAAAAAATCACATACTGTACTTGTGTGCGTGTGATTTCCGCTTCTCTTTAAACTTGTTTTTCTCATTCAGTAAGAATTTGTATTGCTTTGTCGCAACCAAAAGAGCATAATATAGAACCAAAATCGTATCTGTGTCTCTCACTCTGTCTCTTTTGACCCTGGAGAAAGTGTTGGATGGTTCAGAGGAGGTCAGGCTAATATCTGTGCGCTGTAATGAAATATTGATAATCAATGATGTGGCTGACAAATGGAAGGTTACCGGGACGACCGTGCAATGACACCAACCCCTTGACCTGCTGAAGACGAGCTCGGTTTAATCTGGATACTGCCAATGAAAATGGTGTGAAATGCTCTTAAAGGTGGCTCCCTTAATGTAGGATTATCCCATCACAGGAGTGACAGAGATTAGCATTAATTCCATTACAGACATAATCCTAACAGCTCTGCTTTCCGAGAGAGGGAATCGGATAGACACATGTATTTGAACCGATCTGGAATAGGTCAAGGATCGTAACTCACCAGAAGCCCAGACACGGGCCGTTTGACCCTGCATTGAAAGCGCAGCGCTGACCCGGGACTCATGAAAGACCGGAGCGGAACGCAGACGTTTCTCGAGCCGCTGACGGTGATTGAAGATGAGTGTGACAGAGATAAGGAGTTAAACGCTCGGCGTGTGTGAGTGTGTCCTCAGTAATAGTCCTGATAAGTGGATGTGTACTGTGTCGGCTCTCCAGGGAGTAAACTCACTCAGATATACATCCATTAAAGAAACACAGCAGTGAGAGGAGGCCGAGACTATTGCTGCAAACTGGATTTCCATAAACAACCTGACGTGTTTTAGCACTGGAAATGGGATTGGGACCTATCTATGATGTAATTATTCAAATAATATTGTAGTCACACTGTCCGTACAATCTTTAGATGGTATTCAATTATCATTGAAATTAAAATAAAATTTAAAAAATAAATGATTATAATATATGGTACTAAGGCCAAGCACAGAAGGGTGGTGATTTTTTATTTTTTTTCGAATGGTTTCACTTTTTGATTCAGGGTCATTATTGTCAAAAAAAATGTTAAAGGTTCTTGTCGTATTGGCTTTACTGTGTAAACTTTTAGACCAATGATTTAATGTTTCCAGTAAGAATTTATGTATTTATGTATATTTATTTATTTGTATTTACATATTCATTATAGCTTTTTTATTTACATGTTCTATTTATATTTTTTTTATTACATGTCTATTTAGTATCTTTTTTATTTATATGTTTAATAAATATTATATAATATATATATATATATATATATATATATATATATATATATATATATAATATTTTTTTTTTTTAATTATAATTACTTTATATTTTATTTTCTTCTTATTATTGTTATTTAATTTTTTTTATTGTAAACAAATAAGAATTCAGCAAATTCTGCTTGGAAAAATATTTTAGAGCTAGAAGAAAATAGAAAAAATCATATTCATTATAAACATTTCATGACTTTTCTAGGTCTGGAAATCTCACTTTTAATATTCCCTCATATACAATTTCTAAGACCATGTGAATCCTAGTTCTTAAATTGTTGGGGGAATTAAATAAAATAAGAAATATATCTTGAACTGTTTAGCTAATTTTACAGCTTGTTTTGTCTTATTTTAAATCATTTTAATCAATCTTGAGGCCCTCTTGGTCCCAGTCCCCTGGTTGCTGTAGATCAAACTGCTTAAACCATACTGAATATGTGTTTAAGTTTTAGGGAAATTAAGTGGAATTAAGTTTTAGCAGCAAAGCAGCTAAAGCAGCAGCAAAATCATTTACAATTATTGATGTGAAAACTGCCCCCCTTCTTTCTCAATTTGTCATACAATAATAACATTTAATCTATTTTTCACAGAAGTTGGCTCTATATGACATTCAGACCAATCCACATTTAGATTTATTTAATTTTTTTTACATTTAAGTGAAAACTACGACAAATATGACAAGTTTAGTCGTACAAATTTGACTGCGTTCAATGTAGACCCTGTTTTCAATACTTTTTATTCACTTCTCATAGAGTCATCTAGAATTGAATACATACTTTTCTGAGATTAAGGAGGTATCTAAACTTGGCATTGCTCGATACTGTGAAAAGTTCCCCATTACCAAGCATTTTTTCTCCTTTGTTGAGGCGTCTTTAAAGTTCTGCATCCAGTATCTGACTGATAAAGCTCTGCTGCGTTTATTTTTAATGGAGACCAATTCCCTAAAGTTAGACCATGAAACGCATGTCAGATCCACAGTAGGCCTACTAATCTGCGGTTATCACAATAAACATTTTGCTTTCCTCAAGTTCGACTCCTCCCAAAACAAACTCGTAAAATAGACTAGATTTATTCCACACATGCATAAAAGTATTTCCTCCGAGCTGCCAGACTTAAAGATTGCAGTAAAAAAGTGGATTTATGGGGCATTTTGAAGTTCCTCTTAACAAGTTTCACACGCTGTTCTCTCCCGAGGACCATCTTCGATGTCTGTAACCCTGCAAAATACCCCAATTTGATGCCGTTAAGCACAATTTCCTCCATGTATCAGAACTTTTAAATATGAGATGTTGCTTTTTTTC
Organism: Sinocyclocheilus anophthalmus; assembly: GCA_018155175.1. Classification (NCBI taxonomy): domain Eukaryota; kingdom Metazoa; phylum Chordata; class Actinopteri; order Cypriniformes; family Cyprinidae; genus Sinocyclocheilus; species Sinocyclocheilus anophthalmus. Next base: position 230,197 of record JADLZN010011256.1, read on the forward strand.
TATGCGAATGCGTATCTGGTCAATCAGTTGAGCTCCTCTCAGGGGAACCAGAGAATGACTGAAGAAAAAAATCTTAGCTCAGCCAGGACATTTGGCGAAAAAAGGTGGACTGAAGGTCAGTAAAGTGCTAAATGCTGTTTCCTAGTCTCCTGACGTTCCCAGGGCTCCTGTGCCGATGGGACATCTTTCCCGTCTCCCGGCCTCCTCCTGTTCTGATGCGATGAGGCGAACTTGACTACTTTTAAGAGTAGTTTCAGAGGGGCTCGAGCAAGGCTGTTAGCCTTCGGAAGATATACACGTCTGGCAAAGTGAGAGCAAATTTCTCTGCTCTTTCTGCTGGAGAACAGGAATGTCCGATATTTGATCAAGAGGCCGGCCGGCGTGCCGTCCCACTCAAACGCTAAACGTTGTCAAATGAGACTGAGCGGAAAATCTGCATCCCAGAGGTCCTCTCCGCTCGCTGTTACATCTCAGAGCAAACCAAATCAGAGTCCGGTAAATGCTGAACATACCTACATTTAAGTGATGTATTGCAGCGTTTTGCCATTTTGAGGGTTTTACTGGAAATCACCAGGAGAATACTCACTTTTTCTGTTCTCCTGACTGCTTTTTCCCCTCGTCACCTCTTTTTTATCTTTTCTCTTTTTGCACAAATGCAGGAGTTTAGCAGCCAGTTAAAAATGAGACAATGGAAACTTTAGTTAACACAGAACTATATTTTTCATTCAAGTCACTAATTTTATCCCTTTAAACTACACTCTAAAAATGCTGGGTTAAATACAACCTAGTGCTGGGTAAAATAGGGACAAACCTAGCAATTAGGTTGTTTTAACCCAGCGGTTGGGTTACTACCCAGAAGGTTGGGTTAAACATTTAACCCAACCGCTGGGTCAAAACAGCCCAATTGCTCGGTTTGTCCTTATTTAACCCAGCATTTTTTAGAGTGTAATCTTTGATCATCATAATTTAATTTATAATCTTTTTGAATATCCCCGCCTCCTCTCAACCACTTGCTTCACTCAGGAGAAAAGGAGAAAAGCTCAGCAATGGTGAATATACACAGGGTTTATTGTTTATTTGTAGGTATATTAAAAACAGGTAGACATGTACACTCTAAAAAAATGCTGGGTTAAATATAAACCAGCGCTGGGTTAAATAAGGGACAAACCCAGCTATTGGGTTGTTTTGAACCAGCGGTTGGGATCAAAACAACCCAACCGCTGGGTAAAAACAACCCAATAGCTGGGTTTGTCCATTTTTAACCCAGCGCTGGGTTATATTTAACCCAGCATTTTTAAGAGTGAAAACAACATTAAAAACTTGATTTTCACAACAGGCGGTCTTTAAAATAATAGAAAATAAATAATGGTTTTCTTGTGAAATTTTTAAAAAGGATATTTCGGACTTTAAATTCTGATTGGGTGAGTGTTTAATGCAGACAAACACATACCCGATGAACACTTTTGTGCATTAGTTACATTTAGTATTCATTTGACAAGTTTCTACATTGTTTAGCAATCATTTGCATTGTTAAAAAACCCCAGAAATTTACAGTAAAAATAAAGTTTTCCAAAATTTACTGTTTAAAAAAAAAATTGTTAGCGACATTTTAGGTTTTATGGATTAAGCTAAAGTTTACATTTAAAAAAAATGTATTAACTGATATGTGATATGCACACAATAATGCCATGCACGCAAATACAAAACACCATCATGCTAACACACGACACCAAAATTATACAATAAACAATATACTTTCAAATCATAAGATGTATCGTGTCACAGTATACAATAAAATGGGTAATTATGACTTTTAATCTCACAATTCTGACCTTTTTCTCGCAATGCTGAGGAAAAAAGTTAGAATTGTGAGATGTTAACAAGTTTTATGAAAAAAATCTAAATTGTGAGAGTCCTAATGTATGTAACATATAAAAAAAGAAAAGGAAATGGTTAAAAAATTAACACAGAGAATTCAGGCAATATCAATTTTAAGTACATTTTTGCTTCCAAAATTTCACTTGACTGTTAAATTACATGAAATATCCCATTTAATTTATTACAGTTCTTCACTGTATATAGTAAGGGAGTTTACTGTGTTTTTACAGTAGCATTCTTTTACCATTAAAATTAAGCATTTTTTACATTGTGTGGTTGTTCATTTTATATTAGCTTCTAAATGTTGAGTTTGCAACGACACCAATGACTTCTGCTTCGTCAGTATTGCAGTTCTGACAAAAAGGACTGTCTTCTAACACACTTTTGTCACATGTGTCTGTTGACTGATTTGATTTTAGAAATTGCAGTTCTCTTGATGCTCAATTGTCTCAGTGTCTGTGACAGTATGTACCTTGTTTTTAGCGTGGCGCTAATCTTACCAGCTGTAATCTGGTTTCCAATGTGAAGATTTGTGTTCACTTTGATGTGCTCAATCCTCTCTGCTGTTGCCTTCAGCATTCACACACACTTCTCTGTGTGGTCTATGAGTCTTTGAACTCAATATTTCATTAAAAAAGATCTCCGGAGACGGGAAACCACTGTGCTTAGAAATCTATAGATCTAAATAAAACAATTAAAGTCTGAATGAGGCCCACGTGGCTCGTGTTTGATTTCTGTGAATTTCACAGAGTCTTTCATCAAGTGTCAGTCAACCAGAAGTGATATGATTTAATTTTTACATGCGATATTTAAGTGGGTTTCAGCTATGAAGTCATGAACCTGTGAACCTGTGGAGATAACCTTCACAAGTATGTTTATGAGTTGCTTAAGGGAGGTGCTTAAACCTCCGAAAATGTTGATCATCAATTTCTGAGGGTCAAACTAAATATTAAATGAGATATTTTATATTGCATGTATTTTTCATGAGGTTTGCGATTTTTGCAATCCTGTTACAAGGACATGGGACATATTTAAATATATTCTGGGGAGAATATGAAATTGTTAGTAAATTTCACTAATAATTATGAAGAAATGGCAAATGACACTGAAAGAATATGAAAATTATTACGTAGAAACACTGAAATATTATTTTGTTTAAAAATGTACTCCAGCAATCTTTATTTACAACTTTGAAAACAATTTTTTTACAGTGTAGTTTGGACTGATTTGTACGATTCTGCCATCAAACATGAAAATTAAATAAAATGTTACATAAAATGTTAATAAAATGGTATATATACAAATATATGTGTGTGTAAAATATATTTCTTACAGTGTTGTTAGAATTATTTGTTTGATTTTGGCATTAAAGCATCAAAATGATATAAAATGTTTATAAGTTGTTAAAATATTCAGTAAATGTTTATAAATTAAAATAAATTTTTTAATGATTTAGTGTGCGTTTGTTGAGCATAATTGCATATTTTTTTATTTTATATATTTTGTGTGTGTACACACACACACACAGTAGCTGCTTCAGTGTTTTAATCTTATTTAGTCTAATGACTTTTTAATGTCATATAGGGTCTGTCTGCATATATTTATCATTACTTTTTTACACACTCAGATGTTGATTGTATATATATTTTTGGCATGTACAGCAGTCAAAATACATGGCACATGCACAAAGCCACTTTTTTAATGTAAACATACAGTTATTTGTACAAAAAAAAGTAACAGGACACCAAACTGTATGTTGTTTGTTACATCTTGACCCCTGTGAGGACAAAAGCAATGAGACACACAAACTTTGTGAGTTATAGCTATTCGTGCACTGTGAAACGGAAGTTTTCACCCGAGTAATTCCCGAACGGAGGGGAAAAAGGAAAAAGTGTAAGTGTAATTTTTCTTCTTTATGAGTTACAAAGTCATACCCGCATGCATCAAATGAAATAGCTTTTCACTGGCACTCAATAATGGACACAAAATCCTTCTTGCAGCTGCTGTGGGATTGATGTTGAACTCACACTGGGATAGATGTCTTTGTCTGGCTTTGGGTGAATATATCTATTGTTTGCCATGCTGTCACATTTCTGCTTTTTCCGCTTTCAATTCTCTCTCTTTTTTTTTTTTGGTAAGTGTTTACTTATGTTTTGAAGCTGTTTTGATTTCATTTTTTCCCAGTCTCTGGGTGCTTTCTGATTGGTTTGGGACTTTGAGTCGGTTCCACCTAATCTGTGTTTCTGCTCGAACCCGAACGCTTGATTAGTGCCGTTCAGTGCTGCGTGGCCCTGTGGTGTTTGCGTAATTTATGGAAAGTGAAATCCTGCCCTCAAATCCACCATTTAAAACATTGTATTGTGAATCGGCACGGCTGATAGTACGGTTTTAGCCAGCCGCGGGATGAGCGTTTGATTTAATGAGGGTAACTAGGAAGGTCACTTACAGATGTGTGGCTCTTATGTGTGTTTATAGGGAAAGTGAATGTGTTGCAGCTGCTTTGTACCTGACACTAATTATCACTTCAGAGCAGGTGCTTGACTGTTATTGAAATATTTAAAGGGACAGTATGTCTTGTAAATTGAGTGTGACTGGTGCAACACACACACCCCAATGCCGTTTTAATGGCATCTTGAGACACACTGCAAAAAATAATGGATGTATGTCTGAACATATTGAGTATACGGGGCTTTTTGAGTCTGGGATGGGAAGAATTGCGAATTGCATTGAATCTGCTGAGTTTAAACAACATTTGGGAGAATATTATTGATCTAACTGGCTAGAATGATTATATTGAACAACATTGCTAGCTTGCTAAGGGGTTTAGAGTTCCCAGTATGCATTGCAACATAAATAACTTATTGTTTTACTTTTTGTTGACTTTGTTAATGCTATTTTGGTTGTCACCTTTAGTTAGTAGTCATGTTCATGCACATTTTACTTTGTTTGTTGATTGTTACTGTCATTAAGGTTTGTTTTAAATGCGGAGGTCCACATTAATGTTATTAACACTGTTAATTTACAGTATGGTCTCTCTTTTAGAAGAAAATAGTCCAAAATTCACTTAATATATACACTGTTCAATAGTTTGGTGTTGCTGAGATTGTTTATTGTTTTAAAAGAAGTCTCTTATGCTCACTAAGACTGTATTATTCAGACAAAAATACAATAAAATTGTAATATTTTAAAATATTTTATATAATATTATATTACAATTTTAAATACTTTCTATTTTAATATTTAAATTTAAATTGCAAAAATTTATTTCTGTAATGGTAGAGCTGAATTTGTTAGAAATCATGTAATAACCTGAGTTGCTGCTCAAGAATTAATTTTCTTCCTATTATTATTATTCTTTATTCTTATTATTATTATCTTAGTATTATTATTATTATTATCATATAACATTATTATTAAAGTTGAAAACTGTGCTGATATATTTTTGGAACCATGATTTTTTTTCAGGGTTCTTGTGAGTAGATTCCCTACTTTGATATAAGTAGTGATTTAAAAAAAAATCTTTTGTAACATTATAAATGTATTTTACTGTCACTTTTTGATCAATTTAAAATGTACTCTGGCTGTATAAAATTGACTTTCTTCAAAAAATACACAATACAAATCTACTGACCCCAAAATTAGTAAATTGTTATATGTTTATTTGTTATTTATGTATTTCCAAGATATATTGTCTTTTTCAGCCCCCACCATTTTCATCAGTTTCTTCACTACAGTGGAGATGCCGTCATAACAAACCCATGATGCTATTCACAATGCCATATATTTTTAATTGTACAGTTAACAGCAAGTATTTCATGCCAAACCTCACTTTAGGTAGCAAAGCATGTTTAAGGGCTGAGAGAAAAAAATCTAGTCCAGCTTAAGATGTGAAACATGGAAATTCCCACTTCCTCTCACATGATAATGCTCCCTCTTTCCCGAAACAAAAAGGAGGCAGAAAAAAAAGTGGGGTTGCAGCATACATTATATGGGCTATATCATTTTTTTACCCCCTCCACCCCTTTCCACAAATCCCTGTTTTCACATTGCATTCCTGAAACATAACTTGCAGAAACTTTCTGCTTGCGTGGTGGATTTTCATTTTAGATGTTGCCAACTCAAGGGCATTTGGACCAATCGATATCTGTCTGTCTTCTGGCACACACAAAGTTGGCCATTAGAAGTGAGCTTCTTATAGCAGGCTCAGCCAATACCATTAGCCCTAGCCTCAGGGCAGTTCTATCCAAGAGACAGGCAAGGCACCTGCCCCCCTTCCCCTCCCCCACCATTAAGCGTCTCCCATGGGACGTCATTTGGACATATCGGGCAAAGAGCAGTTCTTTATTCTTTCCCTCTTCAACACCCAGACTCTACCAAAAATCAATAAATCTGTTCTTTGCTTATTTTCAGAACTTTGCTTCAATATAAGCAGGACTTACCTTCCAGCAACAAACTCACACGCCAGCAGGTCATTTTTTCCACCCTTTCTCTCTCTCTTTCTCTCATTCTCCCTTTCTCTTTTTTTGTTTTCTGTGATTCCCTCAAAGCCCCAATTTAAAAGCAAATAAACGGAGAAGCACGTTGCTCTTCGTTTTGTTCTGCTGAGATTAAAAGGCTCCCCCTATAAGAATGGGATGCTCTCATCATCGACGTTGGTTCCCGCTCGCATCCCAATCTGCGCATTTAACTAGTGGAATCTTAACGATTTGACTTCCCCGGCGTGTGAGCGCGGGATCGGTCAGAATTCAGCTCTCGATAGGTCAGTGGGGTGAGAGAACGAGGGGATGATTTGAAATGAATTCAGCTCTCAAAACTCATCACGGATTGACCCGGTCATGAGGCTCAAATTATACGTTTTGACCTCAACAACCTGAATATGTTTGAGTTCAGGACTGTGACTGACAAACCATTCATACACGTCTAAGAATCCCATTTTTGTGAACATTGCACTACAACTACATGTATCTATCTGTCTATATGCCTATTGTTCTGTTTGTCTGTCTGTTGTTCTGTCTTTGTTATTCAATCATTCTCTATTGTTCAATTTAATTTTGTCTTTCTTTCACTCACTCATTCTATCTGTCTGTCTATTTATCTTTCTGTCTGCCTGATGTTCTCTGTCGTTCAATAATTGTCTGTCGCTCAACCATTCTGTCTGTCTGTTGTTCAATCATTCTGTCCATCAGTAGTTCTCTGTTGTTCAATCGTTCTGTCTGTTGTAATGAAAAGCAATTTTGCTAAATGAATAAATGTATATGTAATAATTTCTCAGTGTTTCACCTCCCTCTCTGCCTTCAGTCGTTCTGTTTAATCATTCTGTCTGTCATTCAATCATTGTATCCATCAGTTGTTCACTCATTCTCTGTTGTTCAATCGTTCTGTCTGTTGTTAAATCATTTTGCTAAATGAATAAATGTATATGTAAATAATTCTCAGTTGTTCACTCACTCTCTGTCATTCAGTCGTTCTGTCTGTTTAATCATTCTGTCTGTTATTCAGTCATTCTGTCCATCAGTTGTTCACTCATTCTCTGTTGTTCAGTCATTCTGTCCATCAGTTGTTCACTCATTCTCTGTTGTTCAATCATTCTGTCTGTTATTCAGTCACTCTGTCAGTCATTCGTTCACTTTGTCATTCAGTTGCTGTGTTTGTTTAATCATTCTGTCTGTCAGTTCTGTCCATCAGTTGTTCACTCATGCTCTGTTGTTCAGTCATTCTGTCTGTCATTCAATCATGCTGTCTGTTATTAATTCACTCTGTCATTCAGTTGTTGTGTTTGTTTAATTATTCTGTCTGTCAGTTCTGTCCATCAGTTGTTCACTCGTTCTCTGTTGTTCAGTCATTCTGTCCATCAGTTGTTCACTCATTCTCTGTTGTTCAATCATTCTGTCTGTTATTCAGTCACTCTGTCAGTCATTCGTTCACTTTGTCATTCAGTTGCTGTGTTTGTTTAATCATTCTGTCTGTCAGTTCTGTCCATCAGTTGTTCACTCATGCTCTGTTGTTCAGTCATTCTGTCTGTCATTCAATCATGCTGTCTGTTATTAATTCACTCTGTCATTCAGTTGTTGTGTTTGTTTAATTATTCTGTCTGTCAGTTCTGTCCATCAGTTGTTCACTCGTCCTCTGTTGTTCAGTCATTCTGTCTGTCATTCAATCATTCTGTCCATGCATTTTTTTCACTCAGTCTCTGTTGTTCAATCATTCTGTCTGCCATTCAATCATTCTGTCAGTCATTCATTCACTCTCAGTCATTCAGTTGTTGTGTTTGTTTAATCATTCTGTCTGTCTGTCTTTTTGTCTATCTTTCAGTCGTTCTGTCTGTCATTTGTTCTTTCTGTCTGTTGTTCAATCATCCTGTCCATCAACTGTTCACTCGTTTTCTGTTGTTCAATTGTTCTTTCAATCGTTCACTCACTCTCTGTCATTCAGTCCTTCTGTCTGTTCAGTCATTCTGTCTGTCGTTCAATCATTGTATCCTTCAGTTGTTCAATCATTCTCTGTTGTTCAATCGTTCTGTCTGTCATTCAATCATTCTGTCAGTCATTCATTAACTCTGTCATTCAGTTGTTGTTTGTTTAATCATTCTGTCTGTCAGTTCTGTCTATCAGTTGTTCATTTGTTCTCTGTTGTTCAAGCATTCTGTCTGTCTGTGTTTTTGGCTCTGTCATTTAGTCTTTCTGTCTGTCATTCAATCGTTGTCCGTCTGTCGTTCAGTCATTCTATCCATCAGTTGTTCACTCGTTCTCTGTTGTTCAATTCTTCTGTTGATCAATCATTCTGTCTGTCTGTCTGTCTGTCTGTCTGTTGTTCAATCATTCTGTCAAGCATTCAATCTGTCTGTCATTCAGTTCTGTCTGTTGATCTATCTGTCTGTCTGTCTGTCTGTCTCTTTCTGTTGTTCAATCGTTCTGTCTATCTGTTTGAGTATTTCTGAGCGTGTGTAACAGTCTATAGGGAGAACATAATAACACTGGTCTCATATGAGCTCACATCAGCATATATTTCCGTGCGTATGCATGTGATGTGATGGCACAATCTATGAGCATTTGTGATCAAATTGCTGTGCACCTTATTGAAAGTGACAAGAGCTTTTATTCACTGCTGCTCCATTATTTACAGGCAAGTATACTTAATATCTAAGTATTAAATCCATATCATTATGCTTTTAAGAGGAGGAAATATCACTCAGATTGATTATATTATCCAGAGTGACAAATGGACATTTTGCATTCTGTCCACATCATGCATATCTTTATAATTTCATCTCTCTCTCTTCCTCTCTAGAGATAGTCTAATGCATGAAGAGAGAGAGAGTGTGTGTGAATGTATTCAAAGCCAGTGAGCTTCCATTCATCTGATTTTTTTTCCAGTTTTGAATTTAACAGTCACTGCAATAAGAGCAGAACAGCACTGAAAAAAATCATCCATCCATCGTTCTGTCATTCTATCCATCTATGTATCATTCATTCTATCGTTCTATCTATCTGTCTGTCTGTCCATCTATCGATTGTTCTGTCTGTCTGTGTATCGTCTGTCTGTCTGTCTTTTAGTCTGTTTACCCGTCTATCTGTGAGAGAAAGTAGAAGTGAAATGCCTGTGAATGGAGAAAAGGTTTGTTTTTAGAATAAGGCAGGAACCGGAGGAGAACGTGAGGAACAGTGTGAGCTGGGAAAGACAAATAAAGACGGATAGTGAATGTGCCATGTTTTGGACTGGTGCAGGAAAGAAAAAGCTGCAAGAAAGAGAGAATTTCTGCTGGCTAGAGGACGGGCAGGAGGCTGAGCATAAGTGCAGTGGCCTGTATTGATCAGTTGTAATGAGCTCCAGAGGAGGAGAGGCTAATGGTGTGGCAGCTGTTGTGGACAGTGCAGGAGGGAGATCCGAGATCAGCCTCTGGGGTTCAGCTCCACTCGTCCTGGTCCCAGCCCTAAGGGCACACATGCACTTGAGACTGCATCACTGCATCAAATGAACTAGACTGACGCTTCCCTCTTTCTCGCTCCCCCCTAACTTTTTTCCCCTTTTGTCTTGTTTTTTATTCTTGAAGATGGAGCAAAAGGCTTTTTCATGTTACTGGTCAGGCTGTGAGCTGCTGTGCACCATAATTGCATTTCTTTTGTCTTGCATTTGGGAACAATGGATAATTGTCTTAAATGTAATTCTCATTCAATTGTGCAGGGTTATTAAATTCGTAAAGCATTGCAATTAATTGTAAACACATTAAAGTCTTTAACACCCAATTTTATTTTTATAATATGACATATTTCAGATTTAAAGGAATATTCCACGTGGGAAAAAATGTAAGGAAGGACTTAATTTGGACTTAAATTTGGAATTTGCAAAGTGGGCGTTACAAGAATAGAAACTTGAATGTGAGTGTTCAAAATGTCTAATTATCCAAAAAAGAGGAGAAGCAAATTCTTTTTTTTTATGTAAGGGCTTTATTTTCACATGATTTAACATGCACTCCATAAGACCATAAATGTGTATGAAGAAAAATAATTAAAAGGGGTCAAATGTGAGTTCATGCAGTTTTTAAAGAAAAGTAGAAAAAAAGACATGCAATATGAAAATAAATAAATGCTCCGTTTTGTTTTGCTGATGTTAAAAGTATCCCCATACAATAATGAAAAATTTATTAAAACTTTAATTTCATGTTGACTTTAAATTCAGAGAAAAAAAAAACATGCAAAATAAAAATGTAATGCAAAAAAAATAAAAATAAAATAAAAATGCCTTTAAAATGCAATGATCATGTGGACACTAAGACGAGACTATTTGATGCAAAAAATGATTTGAATGCAAAAGTTTTGAATGAGGCGGTGTATTGTAATTTCACATGCAAAATTGAATCCATGAATTTTGTGTTTTCTCATAACCTATGAAATACTTGAGCTGCTGACCAACGCAATCCTGCCAACATTAAAACAGCCCCAGTCCAGATCAATTAGCATTTTCAAAAATGACTGGTTTCAGGCGGTGACATCATCATACAGGCTCCGCCTCCTCACTGCCACATTTACAAAATGCTTCCCTTTCACCTTGCGGTGCTATATTATCTCTGTCTCTCGTTTCGGATGAGAACGGTGTCCCCTTTAGTTGCTGTGAAGGCGATGCTTCCGACGGGACTCTGTCCAGGACAGCTGGTTCAAAACCTCTGCTCCTCCTCAACAAGTATCTGGGGATCTGTCAGACCCTGAGAGAGGGACGGACTCGCTGTGATGTGCCCTGTTTAAGAGCCTGGGCCCCGCGTCCAACCTTAATAATACGCCAATTATGCACTCCATAACGTGTAAGGGAAGTGACCCGTGGTCAACAACACCGATTACTTTGGGAACGTGGAGACCATGCAGCGGGCTCCACCCCCCCCCCCCCCCCTCCCGACCAAAACATATTCCCCTGCGGTTAACTGCAGTGTATGATGACAAATCCTATATACTATAGGAGTCAGTGCAAGTGTCCTGTGCTGGAAGGACATTATTATCTAAATTCTCATTTATCTGTCCTGGGACCTGCTTTATGTTTTGTCATCATCTTTAAGTATGCACTATGTAGGGTACATCAACAGTACCTTAAGGAAAATACCTTTTTGTAGACTATGCTGCTGATGTGTATAAATTATCTTTATTGAATATTGATGTGGAACTAAACAGGTATTGATTGAATCTTTATGTACAGTAGATATTGAGATAAAAGTGAAAGATTTGCCACCATATGCACTACCGTTCAAAAGTTTGAGGTCAGTAAGAAATTAATATTTAATTTTAGTAAGACATTGTATAGTTTTCCAAATACTTTCATTGTTCCAAATCACTGCTGTCTTTTGAACTTTTTATCATCGAAGATCCTGAAAAAAGACGTATCACGGTCCCCCCCCGCCAACAAAATAATGGAAGTACATCACAACTTTTTTTCAACATTGATAATAATAAAAATATATCCTGAGAAGCAAATCAAAATATTAGAATGATTTCTGAGGATCTGTTACCACTGACGACTGGAGTAATGCTTGCCCTGAAATTCGCTTTGGATCACAGCAATAAATACATTCTAAATAGCCCCTAAATATATTTAAAAATATAAATATAGTTAAAAATAATGCACCGTTGTTTTAAATTGTAATATTATTTCACAATATTTGTTTTTACAGTATTTTTGATCAAATGAATGCAGCCTTGGTGAGCAGAAGAGCCCAACCACAAAATTGTGAGCAGTACAGTATTATATATTTTTCCCCCTATGATAAACAGGATATTAAACAAGATTAAAATAACACAAAACTCTGACAGCAGTTTGCAAAAATGTTTTTGTGTAATTATTTTATATGCACTTTTTTGACCTCATATCATTTGAGAGTCTAAAATAGATAAATGCACTTTTAAAAATTAATATGTCACACTGCAGAACTAATTAGTAAGTTATGAGAAGCTAAAAAGGTGAGTAAAATACTGCAAAACAATGCATAAAGTTAAGAAACATATTATTGGGATTAATTTGCAGCAGCACCGTATTTGTGGTTTATATTAGAAATATAATGAACATATAACTTGTCCCAGGACATGTTGCTGAGCATTGCATTGTTTTACTATAGCCACAAATTTAGCAGCAAGGTAAAAACAAGCTGAAAATAGGGCACGTGTGCAGCGGCGAGAAGCTGAGCGTAAAGCTACACGAGCAGTTTTTGTGCGTGCATTCGCTCTGCTTTTCCTCTTCACTGGCCTGTGCAGAGGACTCTGTGTTTAAGGCCTTGCTTGTTACTTCTAATTGATTTCTTTTCATGTGCTTGTCTTTCTCACCAGGGCAGTGGAGTGTTAAACGGCCCCGGCAAGAGTGGCTCCCCCCGCACGCGCTCGCTGCCAGCCAAACCAAATTCTACTTTAACTCCAGGAAAGATGAAATGCTGCCTCTCATGAGGGTTGCTGTCTATCCGGCATCTCGCCGACATTTATGGAAGAAGAACTCGCCGTTGCCCCGCTTCCGCACGACTGACAAGCTCTGAAAAACGCAACGGTGAGTCTGTGTTTGGTTAACCTCACAAAACGCATTTGTGCGCCCCGACGCCGTTCAGAAAGAGAGATATTTCTCTCATAACCTCGCTGAGGTGCTGTTGCTGACTGGACAACCATCTCAGGTTACGTCTTGGCATTGAGGTCTGTTTTAAATTCGCTGCGTAAGGTACACGTCTGACCCTAGAGGTCACTTTCTTGCGATTTTCACATTTGACCCTAGACTGCTTTTGGGGTCACTGGGTCCCTCTGGGACCACTCAGTTCAACACCTCCAGACACACCGTCCCACAATTTCTTCCTTTACTTTTTCTTAAAAGCTTTTTTGTCCACCCTTTTTTGACTACAATCTGATGTTATCTATTATATCTATCTCTAGATGGGCCGTGCCATCTGATCTGTGGCAAAAAGTGTCCATTCTCTCCGATCTGGCCGTGGGAATGTATACAGTGTTAAAAAACTGTCAGCGTCAATCTGATTTAACCTCTGAAACCCCAAAGCCCAACGGAGACGCACTTTCAGAGTGACACTTCCAGGATTTTGATGTGGTTCTGATGTGCAGCCACATTTTTTTCCAGATGCATAACAAGCAAAGGTTTACATGAGTTGAATGATATCCTTTAATTATTAATATAAATTAATTTTTATTTTATTTGCATCTGCTTATGCCATGTCAACTATGGGGGGGGGGGGGAAATTTAGTATTAAACAATGATAATTAATACAATAAATAAACACTGAAAGCTTCTAATATAGTGTGATGTAGATCCATTATTATATGACAATTTTTTACATTTTTTTGTATAAATTATGGTAATTTTTTAAACCACAATTAAATGATAATAATAATAATAACGAACAATCATGGGGACTATGTTTAATAATAATATGTATTACTATATTTATTGTAAATTGTAGCAATTTAGTATCATTCACTGATAATAAATAAATAAATAGATCCATTTTTGCATGAGTAAACCAACAATGAAATAGTATATTATTACACAATACCATATTACTATTTATTGTAAACTGTGGCAATTTAGTAAATGAATGAATGAATGAGTAAATAAATAAATACAGGATTACAACGTTTTGACCTTTTTTGTGCAAATAATTGGACATTTGTGTAAGGGTAAAACCACAGTTAAATGGTACATGCAAAAAATATATATTACTATTAGAAAATTTAGTGAGATCATACTTCACTTAATAGAAGGAAATGTATTCAAATATATTTAAAAAAGAGATATTGCGTAGATCTACATTTATTGTGGTCTACATTTCTGGAAATTTGTCTCTTAGAGCATCTTCCAAAAAAAAAAAATCCCAGTAAGAAAAGTGTCCAAATCCATGTGCTCCCCTCAGTTAAATTTCCAGACGTCACGTCTTTCCGTCAGAATCCCAGCGGATGCTTCGGCACGAACAACACAATTCCTCTTACTCTTGTTCTCTTTTGTTGTTTGTATGTAACAGTCTATTTCCGGAGTGGCTGCCGGTTGTCGATCAGTTGAGCAGCTTGAGTTCATTGTGATTCCCACAGAAGATTGTGGACTGAGAGCAGCACCCTGTGAGCTAGACCCAGATTAACTTATCACCCAGCTAAATAGGCTGTCAGGGGGAGATGGCAGGGCTTGGCAGTGCAAATTCAAATGCATGTAAATTTCCCTGGTGGCTCGCCGCAGACTATAGCGGTGCTGTCAGCGGGTGACAAGCCAAAAATGCATTAACACAGTTAAAAATATATCAGGACCGAGAATCTCATGTTTTAATAACATTTGAAAGGACAAATGATACAAGCGGCTTCCACAAATGTGGCCTTATTATGGTCGTGCTATCTTAGAGGAAGTATGAAAGAGGCAGCACAAGTCGCCAGATAGAACGTCAGAAGGGTCGTGTGCGGAGCCGTTATTGGTGCACCTCTAACAATTAGCAATTATCTGTCAGTGCCACGGCGCGGTCCCGCGGGGGCCGACAGCCTAACTGCAACTTAGAGTTGCAATGTTCCGATAGCCTGGTCTGCCAAATTCACTTCATCTCAAAAACAAAGAGATTAAAAACATCTCGGAGACATGATGCACCCTGCACTGCTGTAACTTTAGAAGACGTTCAGAAGAGTGGCCCTCTAATGAAGCGTCTGTGCCGTTCGACTCGGTGCCATTATGGTATGTGAACACATCAAGGCTGCGCTGTCATATTATGTAGCTCCTTCAATCAAAACACTTGTTTCGTTGCTTTTGAATGTTCGAGAGCAACTGTGTCTAATTGCTTTGTCGTTGTCCTTTACTTTCACTTTGCATTACTAATTAATGTCAACTTTGTGACATGCGAGGAAGAAGAAAAGAATTAGGCTTGCAACAATCCCAGCATGCAGTTCTTCATAACCTGCAGTTAATGAAACACTGCATGCACTGTATGTTAAATTATGTTAAAATGAAATAACAAAAGTGATGTAATATTTTGAAGTAACAGAACATTTACAAAAATAAATAAAATGACACTAATTCTCGCAAAACTTTCAAACCCAGCATGCAGTTCTACGTAACCTTCAGTTAATTTAACAGTGCATGTAGTATGTTAAAGCCTTAAATGAATTGTAAAATAAATAAATACATAAATTCCTTTATGATATAATATGTTTTTTTTTGTAATTAAAATGTTTTTACCTTTTTTGTGGAAATTATGGTCATTTTATTTTGTAAGTTAAATGCAGAGTAAATTTTTTGTGAAATACCATTACTATATTTCTTGTAAATGGGGCAGTCAGTTTAGTATGAAATGATGAATGAATAAATAAATTAATAAAGATCCAAACGCATTTGAATAATAAAAAAAGCCACTAAATAAATAACACTAAAACCTAATGATTGTATTAGTTCACAGAAAAAGATATGGAAAGATTGTTATTATAATACATATATAATATATTTTTATTAATCATATTGACATAATTATATATATTATATATTTATATATAATATATATGATTATATATTATTTTTTATTTATATATATTTTTTTTTTCCTTTGATTACTCCAAACTTTTCAATCCCACCAATGCGGTTTATGTCCGGGCTTTTAGTAATGAAAAAACTGCAGCATTGATGTGAAGATGTACAGGAAGTATTTGCAAATGAAATAAATCAGCGTGAAAAAAACACTAAACTAAATAATACAACCACCATATGATGTAATATTTTCACAGATTACCTCAAACTTTTCCAAATCTGAATGTGAATGAGATTTCTTTCCTCAAAATATGACTATAAAATTATTTTAAATGCATTTAGAGGATTTATAAAAAAAAAAAATTGTATAAATTTGAATTTTGTCAAACTTATGAAGATTTATTTATTTGAGGAATGCTATATGAACTCTTCAAAATTTCTCCTTGGGTTTTTTATGAAAAAAAAAGCAAAATAATTTTGAATTACATGAGGGTGAGTAAATTACTGAATATGAATAATATTCATTTTCTTCGTAATATGACTATAAAATAACTTGAGAAGCATTTAGAGGACATTTTGGAAGAATTTGATTGAATAATGATGCCAGACCTATAATATAACTTTAGATGTGTTCAGAAAAGTTGAATTAATCATTTTTTTTTTTTTGTGGATTTGAATTGACACCGAATGGAAAACAGCTGCAATAAGACGCTTCATAATTTCTCCTTCTGTCTCTTATGGAAAAAAAAGAAAAGCAAAAGTGTTTGAATGACATGAGTAAATAATGACAGTTTTAATTTTGAGATGAATCACTCCTTTTTTTAATATCCTAATCTGACCCGTGTCGCACCTAAAACGGCATGTTCCTCTGTCACGACTTTGTCTGGTGAGTCTTCAGACATGAGAGATGTAGTTTTGAGAAGCAAACGACATTGCTTTCAATGATTTATCTTTAAACTGTCACACAGCTGTGGAGAAAAAAAAGAAAAGAGGGAGAGAGAGAGAGATAGCTGGGCCGATTCTCCTCCCTGTGGCATCGATGTCAAAAGTGACACTGTGAAAGCTCAGCCCATGATGTGCCTATAAAACAGATCTGTCATCTATTAATCATTCATAAACAGGAGAATGCAGACGAGTCAGACAGCTTCAGCGGGAGGAGGGGGAAGACAGAGCGAGCCGTAGGCGTGCATGTGGGTACGGCTTTGATGCTAAAATGAACACGACGAAGGGTAACACGTCACAGAGAGAGAGACCCTCAGTGGGAGTTGAAGTCTTAAACCGTAAAGTTGTTTTCCACACCCTTATACCTTGACCAGATAACTACCGTTACCTTTAACCAAGAGTTCTTGCTTTTGATGCAGAAACTGATGGAAGGGTTTATTACCTTGCATGTGTGATATTACTTCTGTTGACCTAGATAGTTTTTGCAGTTAAATGTAACTGGTTTCTTGTTATGCCTCTTTTTCCAGAGCTGTTTTTGTGTATTTTTAAAGGGTCATTTTTTTCTTCTTTAAAAAGAAAATAATACTTGATCAGAAGGATGTTTTAAATTGATCAAAAGTGACAGTAAGAACATTTATAATGTTACAAAAGACTTCTGTTTCTCCTGAAAAAATGTCACATTTTCCATAAAAATATGAAGCAGCAACGTTCGTAAAGAGCTTGATTGACAGGCGATCTGACCAATCATAACGCTGAGTCTGCTATCTTGTCCGGCAAACAAATCAGACAGGAGAGTAGATTAACTTCGGCGGACTTAAACTTGAAAAATGTTGTGTATTGACATCTTTCCGCGGTTAAAATAAAATATACGTTCTGATATTTATTTCGCACTTTAAAGGGGTCATATGATGCTGCTAAAAAGAAAATTATTTTATGTATTTGGTGTAATGAAATATGTTTAAGCGGTTTAAGGTTCAAAAAACACATTAATTTCCACATACTGTACATTACTGTTTCACCTCTATGCCCCGTCTTTCTGAAACGCATCGATTTTTACAAAACTCATCGTCTGAAAAAGCGAGGTGTACCGTGATTGGCCAGCTATCCAGTGCGTTGTGATTGGCTGAATACCTCAAGCGTGTGACGGAAATGTTACTCCCCTACCATACTGTGATGCCCTACTCCCGGCACGGCGAGACAAAACCAATAAAACCCATTATAAACGAGGCATTCAAGTGGGGTGGGGACATAATTATGGATTATAATAACTTATACTGTCTTTTACGCGGTGGTATCGGCCCAGTAAACATAAAACCATGTCTGCATTTTTGATCGGAGAAATGACAAACAGCAAGTGTTACTCTACACTGCTCAAAACTCGCGTTGAATCATCAGTGGCAAATTCTTAAAAAATAAAAAACGTACTTACAGGCTGTGAGTCAGAAGCGCCAGAATGTCCTTGCAAAGATGGAACTGCCCCACTTTATAGAACAGCCTTTGAGCAGCACAGACCCATTGTAGGCAGGTTCAGGAAACAGTCCTCCATAAATTGGCGTCAAATAAACGTTTGGGACCAATGTGGGCTAGAGTGAGCGGCGGGGGCGGGCTTGAGGAGGAACGGGCCCGGCGTATTCGGACGAAGGAGTAGCGGGGGATTGTGCCAACCACATGTGTGATCGGGCTGGATTCCGCTGTCGTCCACGGTGAACGCGATCGCGGTGACCACAACGCGAAAGTGGATGTTTTTCTCAGCGACCAGCCCGGGATCAGCTCAGGCATGACGAAGCAGGATATCGTCATCTTTTGGAGACCAAACAACGTAGTTTCGCGTCACAACGAAAGCCACACAGCATCTCACAACATGGCCGGCGGCGGAAACAACCATACTACAGCGAGAATCAAAGTTTTGCCTTAATTTTTTGCGTTAACATTTGGGTGGTGTTATGCAAATCATTCCCCACAGTGACGTAGACATGTGGGGGCGTGTTTAACCGAGGCATTTTGGGTAGGCGTGGTTGACTCTTAACTTTATAAATATCTCTTTGGATTTGAGACTTCAGGCTTTGCAACACACGCGGGACAGATCTTCTGTATGCACCAAGGATCTGTGGAGTGAGTACTCCTCCAATGCGTCGCTCGCTTACCACACTCGCGGCGCCCGGAGACCGCGGGGTCCGATACTGCACTTGGATCGTATCATCTGACGAGGACCCCCTACATCCATCCATAGTGCAACCGACGCTGGTCGGCGAGGAAGCCAAGGACAATTCGGGCCGTCGTGCCATTAAAGCGCCCCACCACAATGGTATATGTTGGAAATGGCAGGGAAGGTGATAGATCGGAACGCAGGAGAGAGGGAACAGCACCAGTATTTAGCCATATTCACAGTTTCTGATGATGATCAGGAGCACGCTCACAAATTTGCGATTCGCAAGTCGAGCCTTTGACCTTGTAGCCCGTCGGGGATCGAGGCGACACCCGGGGTTACTGGGTTGTGGGTATTAAATCTACTTGCCAACTTTGTATGTTACCAGAGCCAACGGCGAAGATGGATGCCATATTTATTGTCAACAGTTATGTTTCAATAAACAAGTGGAAGTTAGTGTGAAACTTATTTTTATAGACAAATTGCAGTTAATTTATCTATTTGTTCTTCGATTCTCAAGGACATTTACTAAGAGGACCTAGTGGCCAGAATAGGATCCGGATGTTAAGGTCTTGTCGGGACGAAGAGGCGGGACTCGATTCAAGTAACGTGGCAGTGCCCTTCCTGATTATTATAGGAAAGAGAGTCACAAGAAGTGGGAGGTCAGTGTTTTAATGAGTCTTTGAGGGAAGGATTCAATGACTCACTCATACTTGATTCGTTCCTGAATGAACCAGTGTGTTTGAATGAATCGTAATTGAAAAAAAAAAAAATCAATAAGTTATCATTAAAGAATTACTGGCTTTTAATGAAAGTTTATGAATAATTAAATTTTTTTATTTCTTTCATTTGTGTTTGTTATTATTATTCTCACATGTATTTTCATATTACAATTGTGGCATTTGATCTCTCCTCCTTTGCACCGGTAAGAGGTGTGGGGCATACGCTGTGTCTAGTTATTTTAGCTGTACAAAAACAGTTTGTTATGCTGCTTGATATTGCAAACAGGTATTTCTTATTATATTATAATATATTGCCGTAATTATAAACACACTGGTTTGTAGTGTAAATAGTTTTACCATTTATTGCACTTTATTCTTTTAGTTATTTACTTCTAGCTGCTAATTGGAAGTCTCACACAATAACAGAAAAAAAACATACTTCTGCATAGCAGAATAATATGGATAGATGGTTTGTGCTTGCCTTTTACTTAGGCAAAGTATAATTAAGTTTCTAATTAGACTTCGATAAAATTATAGCGTTTCTTTACTGATTTAATTCATTTTTATGCATGCCTCTCCGTACTAATCAAAAAGTTTCAGCCAGACCTTTTGCATGACGCTTTTGAGATCTACCTGTCACTCATGACCTAGATCCGCAGTTTGCAAGGACTTAAAATAAAGCTTAAATAATAACTTCAAGCACTGACGTCCAGGGCCGTCTCAATCTTCCAGCGCACCGGCGACGGCCTCCAAAATTACATTATGCATGGCAGCGGAAAGTTAATTTCCACCTCATTCCCATCAACCTGTCAGAGGCCTGACAATTAAAAGCAGCTCGGCTTTAAACATTAATGAGACACGCCAATGACAATGTGCTAGAGGGGGAACCCAAAAGAACAGAGTCTCAGGCCCAGACGCCACAGCGAATCGGAGACCCGCTTGTCATTTGTACCCAAATATCAATGCTAATCATATCGTGGCATATTTTTGAATACACAGAAGAAGTATGTATAATTTACAGTTTCTTATGCCCTCAGAATGAATATTTGATGCCGCTACCTCTCATTTTTTCCCCCAGAATGAAGGAGAAATCTCTGAATTCATTGTCTGGGGGTGGAACTCAGGTGTCTTTGAGTGTGTTTGTGCTTCCTTTGTCAAGCTGCCTTTCGCGATTTTGTCGAGTTGGTCACAACCTTTGACAGACCGTCACGGCGCGCCAACACGGACGAGGCGCGGTGCAACGACGTTTGGCTGAGACTAGACTCCTGGGGTGGTGGTCTTTCGTTGCTGCCGCGATGACTGCCCGGTTTAGCCTGGCAGACAACGAGTTCGGAGGTACCTACCAACCGTCGAGGCGGGCCAGTGAGAGGCCACCGGGTCTACGGACGCGCCCAGATGAAGTAGCAGAGCAGACGTCGCGGGCGCAGGTCACACCACCGACTTTTGCACTATTCTGTCTTATTCGCTTCCGGGCTAGTCTGATATGACTGTTTGTCAGCGCTTGCGCCTACAGTAAGCTCGGTGGACCTTTAAGTACATTAATCGCAGGCAAGTTTCCCATCCAGGCATGTGCGACCGCAGCGCCCGTTGTTGGCCCGCGCACACCCTACACCACACCTAATACTTACGTACGTCTAAACATGTCACCTATTTGAATCGCCTTCCAAACTTCGGGACACTTTACTGATACTACCTGATGTCCATCACCAGTCGTTTACTTTCATTTTGTCTTTCCACTTCTGGACCATGTTTTTATTTTTTTAATTTTTTTTTTTTTTTCCCAAATTTTTTTCCAATTTTTATAGTATTTCAGGGCTTGTCAAATCAATTAATCGACAAATTAAGCGTTATCTATATATACAGTATATACAGTGGGGAAAAAAGGTATTTAGTCAGCCACCAATTGTGCAAGTTCTCCCACTTAAAAAGATGAGAGAGGCCTGTAATTTTCATCATAGGTATACCTCAACTATGAGAGACAAAATGAGAAAAAAAAATCCAGAAAATCAAATTTTAGGATTTTTAAAGAATTAATTGGTAAAATCCTCGGTAAAATAAGTATTTGGTCAATAACAAAATTTCATCTCAATACTTTGTATATACCCTTTGTTGGCAATGACAGAGGTCAAACGTTTTCTGTAAGTTTTCACACACTGTTGCTGGTATTTTGGCCATTCCTCCATGCAGATCTCCTCTAGAGCAGTAATGTTTTGGGGCTGTCGCTGGGCAACACGGATTTTCAACTCCCTCCAAAGATTTTCTATGGGGTTGAGATCTGGAGACTGGCTAGGCCACTCAGGACCTTGAAATGCTTCTTACGAAACCACTCCTTCGTTGCCCGGGCGGTGTTTGTTTGGGATCATTGTCATGCTGAAAGACCTAGCCACGTTTCATCTTCAATGCCCTTGCTGATAGAAGGAAGTTTTCACTCAAAATCTCACGATACATGGGCCCATTCATTCTTTCATTTACACGGATCAATCGTCCTGGTCCCTTTGCAGAAAAACAGCCCAAAGCATGATGTTTCCACCCCCATGCTTCACAGTAGGTATGGTGTTCTTTGGATGCAACTCAGCATTCTTTCTCCTTCAAACACGACAAGTTAAGTTTTTACCAAAAAGTTATATTTTGGTTTCATCTGACCATATGACATTCTCCCAATCCTCTTCTGGATCATCCAAAATGCTCTCTAGCAAACTTCAGACGGGCATGGAAATGTACTGGCTTAAGCAGGGGGACACATATGGCACTGCAGGATTTGAGTCCCTGGACGCGCAGTGTGTTACTGATGGTAGCCTATGTTACTTTGGTCCCAGCCCTCTGCAGGTCATTCACTAGGTCCCCCCGTGTGTTTCTGGGATCATTTTGACCCCACGGGTGAGATCTTGCGTGGAACCCCAGATCGAGGGAGATTATCAGTGATCTCGTATGTCTTCCATTTTCTAATAATTGATCCCACAGTTGATTTCTTCACAACAAGCTGCTAACCTATTGCAGATTCAATCTTCCCAGCCTGGTGCAGGTCTACAATTTTCTGGTGTCCTTTGACAGCTCTTTGGCCATGGTGGAGTTTGGAGTGTGACTGTTTGAGGCTGTGGACAGGTGTATTTTATACTGATAACGAGTTCAAACAGATGCAATTAATACAGGTAACCAGTGGAGGACAGAGGAGCCTCGTAAAGAAGAAGTTACAGGTCTGTGAGAGCCAGAAATCTGGCTTGTTTGTAGGTGACCAAATACTTTTTTACCGAGGAATTTACCAATTAATCTTTAAAAATCCTACAATGTGATTTCTGGATTTTTTTTCTCATTTTGTCTCTTCATAGTTGAGGTATACCTATGATGAAAAAAAGGCCTCTATCACTATTTAAGTGGCGAACTTGCACATTGGTGGTGACTAAATACTTTTGGCCCCACTGTAATATATAAAAAGTTTGACGTTTACATAAAGGTGTAGCTATATAATTATCTGTAGATAGAAACACACCCCCACACACCCACACACACACACACAACACCACACACACACCCCAGATATATACATATATAGTATATATATATATAACAGTGTATGCAAAAAATATCGGGCACCCTGGTAAATATGAGGACAGAGGTAAGGCTGTGAAAATAACTCTGCATTGTTAATCTTTTGATCTTTTATTTAATATGATTATAATATTTAGGATAATAAGAATGTAAAAATGGGGGGGGGAAAATATTATGAAAGAAGTTTTTTCTCTAATACACATGGCCACAATTAAAAACGGTCACACTTTTATTCACTACTTTGTGAAACCTTCATTTGATCAGTTTAACAGCTCTAAATTTTCTCACACTATAATGCATGATGAGGTTAGGGAACACCTGACAAGAGATCAGAGACAATTCTTTCATCCAGAATCCCTCCAGACCCTTCAGATTCCCAGCTCAATGATGGTGCTTCTCCTCTTCAGTTCAAAACACTCATTTTCTATAGGGTTCAGCTCAGGGAACTGGAATGGCCATAGCAGAAGCTTGGTTTTGTGCTCAGTGACACATTTTTCTGTTGATATTGATGTTTGTTTTGGATCATTGGAAGATCCAACGACGACCCATTATAAGATTTCTAACAGAGTCAATCACTTATTGATTTTTTTATCTGTTGGTATTTGATAAAATCAATGATGCCATGTGTCTAAACAAGATGTCCAGGACCTTGCCTTTTTTTTTAGCAGATTAGTAATATAGGCAACAACATCAAAAATTACAGCAGTATTTCATTGTACACATGGGGTACTTTTTTATCCCTGTTTGCACCAAACGCATCTGGTGGGTTTGCTTCCAAAAAGCTATTTTTTTGTTTCATCTGACCATAGAACCCAGTCCCATTTGAAGTTCCAGTCGTGTCTGACAACTTAATATGCTGGAGTTTGTTTTTTGATTAACTATGATCATGTTTCTTGAAACCCTCCCAAACAACATATGGTGATGTAGGGGCTGTTTGATTTTTTTCTAAGGCTTTCTGACCCGAGATTCAACTATTTTCTGCAGTTCTCAAGCTGTGGTCCTTGGAGAGTCTTTAGCCACTCAAACTCTCCTCCTCAGCATGCATTAGGACGATATAGACGTCCTCGTCCTCTTCCAGGCAGTTTTGTAACATTTTATGTTGATTGGAAATTCTTAATTATTACCCTGATGGTGGAAATGGAAAGTTTACACTGCCTAGCTCTGTTTAAAGTAACTCACTAAGTTGTGCAGCTGATTATCTTTTGCTGCAAATCGAATATATTCTTTGGTGGTTTCATTTGTGAATAGATGATTAAGGGGATTTGGCTTTGTTTTCCCTCCTGTTTTTTTATTAAAATTTTTTCTGGTGAATACAGGCAGCTAGGGCTGGGATAATTCATGTTCATAATCACAATGAGGGATCAAATTTGTGAATATGAATGGGAATAAAGTCAGAGATATTGTACTATAAGAATTTCTAGGTTAGGTGCCCATAATGTGTCCCCGTCTATTTGAGGGAAAAACATTTATTTCATAATGCGTTTCCCCCCATTTTAAAACTTATTAGCCAGTGAAAGGTTAGATTTATGTGATTTTTTTAAATAATAGATCAAAAGGATTAACATTGCAGATTAATTTTCACAGCCTTCTTTGATCAAATTTACCAAGGGTGCCGATGTTTTTGGCCATGAATTATATGAAGATATCTAGTAGAATTTTAGAAAGTCAATGTGCTGTTGTATAGCAGTACATATTTACTGTCCTCTGAAAATAACTCAACATACAGCCATTATTGTCAAAATACCTGGCAACAAAAGTGAGTACACCCTTAGTGATAACAGCTGTATGTAGTTTAACCATGCAAAACCACATGTCCTATTCATGTTCATGTTTTTGTCTGCTTGACAGGACCATACAAATTTGTGTATCTTGTATTAGAGCAGTTAAAATTTGGTGCTTTGAGTACAATTCTCTGACCACTGGATGTTCAACATGGCAAAGAATTCTCTGAGGATTTGAGAATTAGAATTTTTGCTCTCCACAAAGGTGGCCTAGGCTATAAGAAGATCTGTAACACCCTTAAACTGAGTTGCAGTACAGTGGCCAGGGTCATACAGAGGTTTTCTAAGACAAGTTCCACTCGGAACAGGCCTCGCAAGGGTCAATCAAAGAAGTTGAGTCCTCGTGCTGTGTGCGTCAGGCACAGAAGCTGGCTTCAAAAAACAGACACATGAGTGCTGCCAGCATTGCTTTAGAGGTTGCAGAAGCGGGAGGTCAGCTTGTCAGTGCTCAAACCATACGCCGCACACTGCAACAAGTCGGTTTGCATGGCCGTCATCCCAGAAGGAAGCCTCTTCTAAAGAAAGCCCGCAAACAGTTTGCTGAAGACCAGCAGACTAAGGACATGGATTACTGGAAACATGTCCTGTGGTCTGATGAGACCAAGATAAAATTTGTTAGGGCTCGATGAGGGTACAGGACATGTGTGGTGACGCCCTGGTGAGGAGTACAAAGACAAGTGTGTTTTGCCTACAGTCAAGCATGGTGGTGGTAGCATCATGGTCTGGGGCTACATGAGTGCTGCTGGTACTGGGGAGCTGTGGTTCATTGAGGGAAACATGGATTCCAGCATGTACTGTGACATTCTGAAGCAGAACATGATGCCCTCCCTTCAGAAACTGGGCCGAACGGCAGTTTTCCAACATGATAATGACCCCAAACACACCGCCAAGATGACAACTGCACTCTAAAAAATGCTGGATTAAAAAGGGACAAACCCAGCTATTGGGTTAAAAAGGGACAAACCCAGCATTTGGGTTGTTTTGACCCAGCGGTTGTGTTCAAAACACCCCAACCACTTGGTCAAAACAACCCAATATCTGGGTTTGTCCCTTTTTAACCCAGTGCTTGGGTTGTATTAACCCAGCATTTTTTAGAGTGTCTGCGGAGAAAGCTGAAGGTGAAGTGATGGAGTGGCCAAGTATGTCTCCAGACCTGAACCCTATTGAACACCTGTGGGGCATCCTCAAGCGGATGGTGGAGAAGCGCCATGTGTCTAACATCCAGCAGCTCTGTGATGTCATTATGGAGGAGTGGAAGATGATCCCAGCAACAACCTGTGCAGCTCTGGTGAATTCCATGCCCAGGAGGATTAAGGCAGTGCTAGATAACAATGGTGCTCACACAAAATATTAACACTTTGGACACAGTTTTGACATATTCACTTGGGGTGTACTCACTTTTGTTGCCAGTTATTTAGACAACAATGGCTGTATGTTGAGTTATTTTTAGAAGACAGTAAATCTGTACTGCTATACAAACCGCACATTGACTAGTCTAAAGTATATCCAATTTAAATTTCTATAGTATTGTCCCTTGACAACATATAATAAAATGGTTGCTGAAATGTGAGGGGTCTACTCACTTTTGTGAGACACTTTGTGTATATATATATGTATATAGATACTGTATATTGTCATTATAAATACACTTATGAAGAACAAAATATTATAAATATAAGTTTCTCAAAATAAAGTGTTTACAGACTATATGTGTGTTGTATGTGTGACGTGTGCTGCATACGTATAATATATATATATATATATATATATATATATATACGTGATTACAGTGGGTCGGAAAGTATTCAGACCCCCTTTAAATTTTTCACTCTTTGTTATATTTCAGCCATTTGCTAAAATCATTTAAGTGATTTTTTTCCCTCATTAATGTACACACAGCACACCATTATTGACAGAAAAACACAGAATTGTTCACATTTTTGCAGATTTATTCAAAAAGAAAAACTGAAATATTACATGGTCCTAAGTATTCCGACCCTTTGCTCAGTATTTAGTAGAAGCACCCTATTGATCTAATACAGCCATGAGTCTTTTTGGGGAAAGATGCAACAAGTTTTTCACACCTGGATGTGGGGATCCTCTGCCATTCCTCATTGCAGATCCTCTCCAGTTATGTCAGGTTGGATGGTAAACGTTGGTGGACAGCCATTTGTAGGTCTCTCCAGAGATGCTCAATTGAATTTAAGTCAGGGCTCTGGCTGGGCCATTCAAGAACAGTCACAGAGTGTTTGTGAAGCCACTCCTTCGTTATTTTAGTTGTGTGCTTAGGGTCATTGTCTTGTTGGAAGGTAAACCTTCGGCCAGTCTGAGGTCCTGAGCACTCTGGAAAAGTTTTCGTCCAGGATATCCCTGTACTAATTCATCTTTCCCTCGATTGCAACCAAGTCGTCCTGTCCCTGCAGCTGAAAACACCCCCACAGCATGATGCTGCAACCACCATGCTTCACTGTTGGGACTATATTGTACAGGTGATGAGCAGTGCCTGGTTTCCTCCACACATACCGCTTAGAATTAAGGCCAAAAATTTCTATCTTGGTCTCATCAGACCAGAAAATCTTATTTCTCACCATCTTGGAGTACTTCAGGTGTTTTTTAGCAAACTCCATGCGGGCGTTCATGTGTCTTGCACTGAGGAGAGGGCTTCCGTCGGGCCACTATGCCATAAAGCCCCGACTGGTGGAGGGCTGCAGTGATGGTTGACTTTACAACTTTCTCCCATCTCCCGACTGCATCTTTGGAGCTCAGCCACAGTGATCTTTGGTTTCTTCTTTACCTCTCTCACCAAGGCTATTCTCCCCCGATAGCTCTGTTTGGCTGGACGGCCAGCTCTAGGACGGGTTCTGGTTGTCCCAAACGTCTTCCATTTAAGGATTATGGATGCCTCTGTGCTCTTAGGAACCTTAAGTGCATTAGAATTTTTTTTGTAACCTTGGCCAGTTCTGTGCCTTGCCACAATTCTGTCTCTTAGCTCTTCAGGCAGTTCCTTTGACCTATTCTCATATTGATTCTCATTTGCTGTGACATGCACTGTGAGCTGTAAGGTCTTATATAGCCAGGTGTGTGGCTTTCCTAATCAAGTACAATCAGTATAATCAAACACAGCTGGACTCAAATGAAGCTGTAGAACCATCTCAAGGATGATCAGAAAAAAATGGACAGCACCCGAGTTAAATATACGAGTGTCACAGCAAAGGGTCTGAATACTTAGGACCATGTGATATTTCATTTTTTCTTTTTTAATAAATCTGCAAATATGTCAACAATTCTGTGTTTTTCTATAAATATGGGGTGCTGTGTGTACATTAAAAAGGAAAAAAAATTAACTTAAATGATTTTAGGCAAGTCTGTGGGGGGGGGCTGCAATATAAAAAAGAGTGAAAAATTTAAGGGGGTCTTTAATACTTTCCGTACCCACTGTATATACAGGTGCATCTTAATAAATTAGAATGTCGTGAAAAAGTTTTTTTATTTATTTCAGTAATTCAACTCAATTTGTTAAACTCGTGTATTAAATAAATTCAATTTACACAGACTGAAGTAGTTTTAAGTCTTTGGTTCTTTTGAATGTGATGATTTTGGCTCACATTTCACAAAAAAACACCAATTCACTATCTCAACAAAATAGAACATGATGACATCCCAATCAGCTAATCAACTCAAAACACAAAGTTTTCCTGAGCCTTCAAAATGTTCTCTCAGTTTGGTTCACTAGGCTACACAATCATGGGGAAGGACTGCTGATCTGACAGTTGTTCAGAAGACAATCATTGACACCCTTCACAAGAAGGGTAAGCCACAAACATTAATTGCCAAAGAAGCTGGCTGTTAACAGAGTGCTGTATCCAAGCATATTAACAGAAAGTTGAATGGAATTAAAAAGTGTGGAAGAAAAAGATGCACAAAAACCGAGAGAACCGCAGCCTTATGAGAACTGTCAAGCAAAATCGATTCAAGAATATAAGTGAACTTCACAAGGAATGGACTTAGGCTGGGTTCAAGGCATCAAGAGCCACCACACACAAACATGTAAAGGAATTTGGCTTCAGTTGTCATATTCCTCTTGTTAAGCCACTACTGAACCACAGACAACATCAGAGGCGTCTTACCTGGGATAAGGAGAAGAACTGGACTGTTGCCCAATGGTCCAAAATCCTCTTTTCAGATGACAGCAAGTTTTGTATTTCATTTGGAAACCAAGGTCCTAGAGTCTGCACTGCACCCGTTTACCAAGAAATTTTGGAACACTTCATGCTTCATTCTGCTGACCAGCTTTTTGAAGATGATGATTTCATTTTCCAGCATGATTTGGCACCAGCCCACACTGCCAAAAGCACCAAAAGATGGTTAAATGACCATGGTGTTGGTGTACTTGACTGGCCAGCAAAATCACCAGACCTGAACCCAATAGAGAATCTATGGGGTATTGTCAAAAGGGAAATGAGAAACGAGACTGAAAAATGTAGATGAGCTGAAGGCCACCGTCAAAGAAACCTGTGCTTCCATACCACCTCAGCAGTGCCAAACTGATCACCTCCATGCCACGCCGAATTGAGGACAGTAATTGATATCAAAAGGATCCCCTACCAAGTATTGAGTACATTTACACTAAATGAACATACTTTCCAGAAGGCCAACAATTCACTAATTTTTTTTTTTATTGGTCTTATGAAGTATTCTGATTTGAGATAGTGAATTGGTGGGTTTGTTAAATGTGAGCCAAATCATCACAATTAAAAGAAACAAAGACTTAAAATACTTCAGTCTGTGTGCACTGAATTTATTTAATCCACGAGTTTCACAATTTGAGTGGAATTACTGAAATAAATGAACTGTTCCACAACATTCTAATTTTTGAGATGCACCTGTAATATATATATATATTTATATATATATAATATATATTAATATATTATTTATATAGCTGTATATAGGTTGTAAACGCAATAAGCCTTTATTTGGATATGATAATCGCGATAAGCGAATTTGACTGCCCTATAGTATTTATTAATATTTTTAATTCGCTTCTTTAAAGTTTATTATTTCAATTCTTTTAATGAATTAATGTTGTGCTTTTTTTTCATTTGTCCAAATGATATTTTTGGTCACCATGAGGAAACAAGCTTGAATATATGTTAAACTGTAATTTATTCCTGTGATCAAAGCTGGACTTGGGAGCACATTACTCCAGTCTTCAGTGTCACATGATCTTCAGAAATCATTTTATAATATGCGGATATGAGTATTTGAGATCTACAAATATGCAGGAAGAAAAGAAAGTTTTTGTGGGAGGGGAAGGTTTAGGGTAAGGGG
This sequence comes from Sinocyclocheilus anophthalmus, assembly GCA_018155175.1. Lineage (NCBI taxonomy): Eukaryota > Metazoa > Chordata > Actinopteri > Cypriniformes > Cyprinidae > Sinocyclocheilus > Sinocyclocheilus anophthalmus. The sequence goes on from JADLZN010011256.1 coordinate 260,499, forward strand.
ATAGAAAATAGAGTTTGTATAGTATGAAAATCATTATGCCTACGGAATATCCCCATCCCATCCACACAAACCTGTGTGTGTGTGTGTGGTGTGGTCTGGTGGTTCTGGATAAATGGCAGCTGTGGTGTCAGGCCGTGAGGATGGAGGCAGAGCAGAAAACTTGATCTGGCCTGGTAAATGGAGGTTGATTGAAGAGGTGCTTCACTGCCTGCCTGACTGATGGGCTTCAGGCCTGGACGCCCTGTCTTTCTCTTTCTCTCAGCTGCAGGAGAGGGACTTTGTCAAGGCTTTGCCAGTCAAACTGATTGAGCTCTTGACCTCTGTCCTCCATGAGCACTGCAGTCTGTCTGTCAGAGCTTTATACTAACCAGAGATTCACAAAAGCAGCCAAATCCTGGTTAAATTACGACCTTCACTGACATGGATCAACTTCATTGAATTCACTAATACTGATTAACATACTGAACCTCTGAACGTCTTGTATACTGATGTTGATCTGTATTAGCAAACATTTGTTTAATACGATTAAAGTAACACAAGAAAGATAGTGATCAATTATTGTGATCAAAAACAGGTGTTGAAATGTAATACATTTTCATAATATATGACATATAGGGTGTATCTCAAAAAGAAATGGCTCGAGTTATGTTTCACTCAAAATCAAATAATTTGAGTAATTTGAATAATAATAATAATAATAGAATAATAATTGCAATAATGCAATTCAACACAATAAATAAAAATGATTTTACAATTAAATAATATTAATATACTATTAACTGTTTTCATTTATAAATAAACGTTATTAAGTATATTTATAATGTAATATTATAAACAAAAAAAATATCATGTTGGATTTAAATTGCAGTATTTACTGATAAATGGGCATACATGTGCTTATTATGCCAAAAAATACTGTTGTAAAGCGTAATTAGCAGCGCTCATTTCATTATGCAAAGTAGATTCTTCAAATTTTGGGTGTGCTGAAATATGACTAAACATATATTCCCATGGACACCCCCCTCCCCCCCCCCCCCCCCCGCCCCCCCCCCCCCCCCCCCCCCCACCCCCCCCCGCCCGACCCCCTTGTGCCCCCCCCCCCCCCCCCCCCCCCCCCCCCCCCACCCCCCCCCCCCCCCCCCCCCCACCCCCCCCCCCCCCACCCCCACCTTATATTTAATAATATTACTCTAACACAAAAGCCTGTTGTTGAGATTTAGCGGGGGCTAGCAGGATTTAGTAATTGCTTTTAAGGATCTCACGAAACAAATCTGAAAAAGGTAAGATTGATGTGTTTGTGTTTTTTCATCATTTACGTGCTTGTGTCAGCAGTAATGCTGCTGAGCTGCTCGGTGGTACTGAGGTACAGCAGTAATATCAGATGGGAGAGGTCAATTAAAATAGATGGCAAGAGTGTGACCAGGTTAAAAATTGCCCTGCCCTTATGGAAGTAAAGGCGACAAGGCCATACAATCCAATAAACAGCACCCCGCCTACACACACACACACACACACACACACACACACCACACACACACAACACAGACGGCTCTTTGTGTTCAATGGTAAGTCGGATTGTGTACCCGTTAGTTTGGCGACGGCTGGCCTGCTTATGGACTAAGGGCAGGTGACAGCAAGAATGCCAGGCCTGTCTGAACCCCCCCACACACAACACACACACACACACACCCACACACCACACACCACACAACACACACACACAACACACACAAAATCCTGTCATTCAAGAGAGATATGCTGCATAGAGTTGTAATTCTTCAAGCCTCAGCTGTACACAATGCATGCAAGAAGAAAACGCTAAAAGAATTGAAGTAGAATCAGCTTGAACTGTCTTAGAGTTTGTATTGTTGTTTGTAGCTGTATTTTTTTACTCCACTTATGCTGCTTTTAAACAGGGCTGTGCAAAATTCAAAATGTAAGAAATGGCTCTCTTTCAATTCATCAGTGTGAATTTGAATTGAATTTGGGCATAACTAGCAGCTAGGAAGTCAGTTGAGATTTGACTTGGAATTACAGGAAGTTGGATTACAATTCAGAGAATTTCAACAGGATTATATAAATCTGTGAATTTCTACCTGGTCCATAAATATATTACATATATACATTATCATTCAAAAGTCTGGGGTTGATGGGATTTGCATTTATTTGATAAAAAGTAATTTTGTGAAATATTATTACAATTAAAAATAACTGTTTTCTATTTCAATATATTTTAAAATGTAATTTATTCCTGTGATTTCAAAGCAGCATCATTACTCCAGTCACATGATCAATCAGAAATCATTCTAATATGCTGATTTGCTGCTCAAGAAGCATTTATTATTTTTATAAATGTTGAAAATAGTTGTGCTGCTTACATTTTTTGTTAAAGCTGTGATACATTTTTTTCAGGATAGTTTGCACTATTCATTTAATGCATCCTTTATGCTCTATCCCCAATATTATTCACACGTCTGAATAATATTGTATATTTAAAGTATATGATTATCATTCACCAATACTGTGTAAAAAACAACAGAAATTTTCTACCTGTTAATATTGTAAATGCAGTACAGTTTTTACTGGTGACCTTTCAAACAGATCTTCTTGTCAGTTTAAAACTTTTTCAAAGTCATTCAAAATTTGTCTTTCAATTCTTCTTTTTCTAGAAATTCTAATTCTAGGAATTACACTTAGTGCATTTCTCGGAGATCAGTTAAGATGAATTTGAAATAAAATCGCAATTCTGCATCTTTTTTTGGTCCTTAAGTGCACAAACACCATTTTGTTATGTTCTCTTTAGCTTATTTTGTTTTTAAAATGTGTCCTGTGTGATTTATACACACATGCATTATAAATGTTACTTATGCAGTTTTGAATCCCTTCTGAATGGAGTTTGAATCCCATTCTCCTTTTTCACCAGCAATTCTATTGGTAATATTCTCTGCTGTCTGTGACATCACTGTGTCTCAGACCATAAAATAAAGTTTTAAAACCTTTATTTACTGCATATCACAACTGACAAGAGCAGCAAGTTGTGCTCTGAAGCTGTAGAGCAGAACCAGATCTGATCTTCAGCATTAACTTGCAGTTCTGAAAATAAATAAAAAAGCAATTCAAAGCTTCCAGAACAGAACTATATCTGATACACCAATCCAGACGATATCAAATTCTCCCTAAAGGCAACACACACACACATATACATCAGTGCTGAAGACTTGAGCTTCGCATCATCAGCAAACAAGAGCAAGGTTTCTGAAAGACAGTCCCGTGTTGGTTTTGGTAGCTTTGCAGTGGAAATCCAGTCCAGGCTAAAACTGTTCCATCCCACCGGACTGAACCGTCGCATCTGTCTTCATCGGCACGGAGTACAATCAGAAATGCAGACATGAGCACGTCCTCGCTAGAAAGCATCATGGGGAGGAATTTGCACACCGTCAATGTCAAGAGGTTTCACCGAGGAGTGCGGAAAACTCTTTTTCTTAGTGTTATCAACCTAAGTGCTCCCAAAGATTACAATAGAGTCTGTCAAGGCGGGGGGGGGGGGGGGGGGGGGGGGGGGGGGGGGGGGGGGGGGGGGGGGGGGCGGGGGGCGGCGGGGGAAATCCGGCCCTCCAACGCAAGTAAAAACCTCATAAAAGCACGGGGAATGAGCCCATTTGTGGCTTAGAGATGAAAAGTTCCAGCAAGCCAGGCCATTACCGGGCAACATTGCCTTGTCACCGGGAGATTCCCACGGGATTGCGTGCTCTCCACCTACGGCTAGCGCGTTATTATTTCCCCTCCTTCCCTCTTCATCCCTTTCTGTGAACCCAGAGGAGAGCGTGAGCTCTTCCTCTTTTGAAGAAGAGAAATGTATGTGTTTGCTCTTCTCTTTACAGCTAAATTAGGCCGTGGACTGAGCGTGTGGAGGATCTGGGAACCACGGACAAATCGCTCCGTTATCTGGATCCACATTCCATCTTTCAACAACTAGCAGGCCTATAAGTACTGACAAATACGATTCTATACTAAACTGCCATACGGCATTTATTATAATTGGTGCTCTTTTACAGCTGTATCACATTGTTTCAATCAGTGATGTGAGTTTGATGTGAGATGTATCTGTCCAACCAGCCTGAAAACAGTAGTTTTACAATTCTATTTGATGCAGAAAGTACATGCATCATTTAATTTAGGAAGATCTTTTTCATAGTGTTTACCTTTCTTGCACATCTTTGATGCAGTTTCAGACATAGAGTCAGGGTTATTATAGTTAAAAACTAAGATCATAAAAAAGTAAAATAATAATAAACATTAACAAATTGAAATAAACATCAAAACACTTCAAATTTTATTTTAGCAAGTTTCCAAGTGAACATTTCTCACTTTCATTTAGTTTAACTTAATTAACTAAAAACAAAAACAGAAATAAAAAGCATAAAACGGCAGTAATAATAATATAAATAATAATAATATAATAAAATAAATAATAATAATTCAAATATTGATTATTATTTTCAATATTAATACAAAATTGGATTAATATGAACTTGTAGTATCACAATATTACTAAAAGAACAGGTATTTTCTAACTATATTTATTTATTATTGGTTTTGGTTCTTTAATGGCTGAAATGCATTCATAATCTTTAAATATTGTAATATTATTGATTTACTATTTATGATTGGTCTCCCTCTCTTCTCTCTTAAGAGTGTGTATTTTATACTGTAATAATATATAATTTTTACACTACTTTGTTTTAAATATTTTTTCCCCTCAAACTATAGTATTTTATAACAACATTTGTTATGAATAATATAAATATGAATAATAATCATGCTATATTATTATTATTATTCACAATGGATATGTGTTTTGGTAGTCTAATAAAATTTATTCGTTTTATTAAAAAGTATTTCTTTTGTTTTAAAATTTTCTATGGTTTTATGGACACTTAAAACAAAAATCTAAATTTTGGTGTCTCTTATAAAACCTGTTTGAAGAATATGAATCTCTCTCGTTTTATTGTTATTTCACATAATCTCATGGCACATTATATTAAAGGAATGCAATAAAAAAAAAACAAAAAAACAAAAACAGCAGTATTTGATAATGTACTCCCTGTGTGAAATATTCTTCAGCGACCTGTAAAATCATGTATATGAGTTGACTGGCTGATCTGATTCACGGCTGTGTAATACAGTCATTTCATCTGCAGATGAGTGACCCCCGAAACTGCACATTTCCATGGACGATTTCAAAGATGTCTTTCTTTGCGACTCAGAACAGCCCAAGCAGTGGCAGAAGAACGATGGAGACAGAGCCGAGAAAGAGAGATGAAGAAATAGAAATGAAAGGCAAACATCATTCAGAAGTGATGGCAGAGATCCATCAGGCTGCCGGCACTCACAGTAACGGATAAAGAAGGGAAAAACCCTCTCCGACTCAGATTCATATTGATGACTGAGGATCCTCGACGGCCTAAAAAACTAGCGGGCGGGAATGAGGTGTATTTTCCAGCTTGAGTTCCAGGGCATGTTCCTATTAGTGGGCAGCACTCCTGAAGGAAACGACATGAGTCTGCATGGATAGATGGCCTGTCACCCAACCACACAATTATTCCTCTCCTGTCCTACAATGAGCCGTAATGGCCCGGGAGGTGAGAGAGGGACAGAGAGAGAGAGGCTGCCTATTAATCTAACATATATCCTAGCTCACATACTGATATTTCTTTTTACAAATCGCTACTATAAAACATGCCCTGCGTTCTTTGTGCTCAGTGATCTAATGACAGCAGACTGGAAAGTTTGGCAAAGCTCATAAATGACATCAATAGATACACATTTAGCGGGACATTTACACACAGTTCTCTCCGGTGTTAAACTATCATACATTTGTATTATTTTGGCCAAGTTTCTGACAGTAGCTATCTGCTGTTTTAAAGTTTGTGAGCTGTTTTTTGATGCATTAAATTGATCAAAAGTGACAGTAAAGACATTTATAATGTTAAAAAAAGATTTCTATTTCAAAAAAATCCTGCTCATATTAACTGTTTAAAACACTGATGATAATAATAATAAACAATGTTTCTTAAGCAGCAAATCAGCATATTAGAATGATTTATGAAGGTTCATGTGACACTGGAGTAATGATGCTGAAAATTCAGCATTGAAATAAATTACATATTAAAACTTATTTGAATAGAAGACAGTTATTTTAAATTGTAATAATATTTCACAGTGTTACTGTTTTTGTTGTATTTATGATCACATGAATGCAGTCTTGCTGAGCATGAAAGGCTTCTTTCAAAACATTTTAAAATCTTACAGACTCCAAACGTTTGAACTGTTGGAATGTTTAAGTTAAATATAATGACAATCGATCAAATCTTTGCTGAATTTTTTTTTACTAAAATATTAGAATTTGACACGCAGGATATATATATATATATGATATATATAATAAGTTTATGCACTTTAAAATGTGATAGTGAAGTTTTGATTTCCATAATCAGATGCACATTGACTCAATTTGTTTGTTTGCTTGGAGTTTTACAAGCTATTAAAATGAGAAGAAATTAAGTCAAATGAGCTTTTCAGAATAAACTATGTGCCAGACTTTTTTGCTTCTAGTTAAAATATCTGACTTGTAAAACTGCATCTCATTTAAAAGCAGTTCTGAATTATTTCATAGGTTTTATAAAGTAATTGAAAAAACGTTCAGGGCTTAATTATGATTACCAGGCTAGTGAACAGCAATGTCATTTTATGATGTAAAGTTACATTTTATAAAACAAAATCATCTGAAAACCAAAGAAACAGTAGTGAAATAAGCAGGCGTGTGGTCAGTATGATCAGGCAGATCACCTTGGCTCTGGTCTGAGCTGGATTTGGCTGCATTTGTTTGTTTCTCTGTTGTCCAATCAGCAGGACAGCCATTAACTGTTCAATAGACGTTTGGACCGGGACGCTACAGATGAGCAGCCCACAATAAAACACATGTAAGTTATTATTATTATTATCGTCATCATGCATGTTAATATTACATTAACAAAATTATGATTTTAATAATTATTTTATGCATTGCAGTGTTATTTTCATATAATTAAGATACTATAGTAGTATTTATTAATATTATGAATGATATATTTTTTCATTTTAATTTGACTTTTTAGTAAAAACCAGTTTGTTTTTGTTCTGTTTTTATCATTTTTCTTTTTTTAAAAAGTTGATATAATTGTTCTAAAAAGTTGTTCTTTTTAAAAATAGTTTTTTTTATTAATATTTCAATTTTAGTGAAATGAAACAGTTTTTTCATATTTTATTTTGTTTCAGTTAATGTTTATTTCAAGTAACATCATTTTTATAGTTTTAATTTTAGTGCTAACTGTAAAAATTTTTGAACAGTAAATATACGATTATTTAGTACTTTTTAAAATAAAATACTATTTCAATTTTTTTCATGTTTACTTCAATGTGTTTCTTGCAGTTTCCTTGTAGTGTTGTGAAATTTGCTAGCAATTTATTTAATAGTTTTAGCTGTTTTAGCTGAATTCTTGAGTTGAACTGTTTCTAAACCGCTTATTTCAGTGTATAATAACCCTGATGCGTTAAACAAAATTAAGAAAATATATAAAAGAATGAATTATTAAAATAAAATTGTATGAATAAAATAAAATGGATAATTATAAATTAAATAATAAAAATATAGTTAAAATAAAATACATCATATTAAATAATGCAACACTTAATGGCCACCTGCATATAATCACACACGTTACCTAAATGCCTTTGCATGTCAACACGTTAATGAATGTTTAACATCCTCCGTCCTGACCAGCAGCTGAAACCGTCCCAGTGTACTGCTGTCTTCTGATCCATTAGAATCTGGCTGCCTATTCACCCCAAATCCATTATCATTAGTGTGTGTGTGTATGTGTGAGCTGTCCTGGCCCGAGCGTTTGGCTGCGGTGGTCTTATGCACAAGGGTCTTCGCTCCAGTGCAGTCGCCGATGAGCAACACCTGCTCCAGGCTCACTGAGACACCTCGCCGCATCTCATGCAACACTTGTTCTGTCAGAATGCGACGCAGACTGCAGCCCTGCCAGACGCCCTGCACTCTGAGCTAGACTTTCACACACACACACAAATGTCTGCATCCGTCCGTCCATCCCTTCCCTGGAGGTCCCCGGGGCCCCTGAGACCCTCAGCGGAGGGGACAGAAAGTGAAGTGGACAGAGGAGAGGCCCTTTGGAGGATCCAGTCAAGCGTGACCATGAAGACCCAGGCTGTCCGATGTCACTCTCTCTATGATATCCTTCAGCGCTTCTGATCCCACCGCCGATACCTGCATTATAAATGAGAGGCTTTTATTTCCATCACAGACAGTCCCGCTGCAAGCGTCCCGACAGCAGACAATATTCTTCTCTTTCTTAGCCTGATAGCCCGACACGAGCGACGCTGTGGACAGATAGCGGGGTCAGACCGAACAGATGTTAATTATGAAATACTGAAATGCAGTTGTGAACTTATGAAGTATGGATGGATTGTGATTGTGTTGATCTCGAAGATCTAACAAAATGTTCAAAATTGCAGGGGAACAATAAGAAATTACAGAATTGTCCTTGTTAAATGATTAATTACAGTGGAGTTTTGACATGAACACATACTTTTTTATCATTAAAATCCAATGTAGCTATTTATTTTTATCAGTGAAAATTAAAAAGAAATAATTTGTCTTCTTAAATGTAAACGCCATTGTTTGCTAAAAAAATGTATTCAAACCAAAATCAAATATATAATTATATACACTACCATTCAAAAGTTTTGGGTCAGTAATTTTTTATTTTTATTAAAATTTAGAAAATTTCTATTCAGCATGCAGTGAAATTGATTAATGTGAAAGTCAAGACTTTATATATTACAAAATATTCTACTTCAGATTAAATGAGGTTTTTTGAACTTTTTTCGTCAAAGATTTCCTGATTCCTGGTTTTGGTTTTCACAAATTAAGCAATAGGAAAAATATGAATGATAATAAGACATGTTTCTTGAGCACCAAAACATTAAGATAATAGGAACTGTATGAACAATTTAATTTATATATTAAATACATAATTTAAAATATTAATAACATGCTAATATATTATTATATAAATCTATAAAAAATAATGCATAAAGATCAATTCAATAATATTTCACAATATTTGTTTTTACTGTGTATTTTATCAAATAAATGCAGCCGTGATGTCCATAAAATCTTAAACAGTAGTATATTCATGACAGTTGTGAACTAGGTTTTTGCATAATAAAACATTTCTCTGTTATAGATTTACAAACAGAAAATATTAATACAATTTGTGAGGTATTTTTTTGTCTCAAACTTCACACTGTAATTATAGATATGCAGTACTTGTGACAACTAGCCCCAGTCTCCTCTATAATAAAACATTTCTCTGTTACTTGCAGTAAAATACACTTTTTTTTTTATATTGCAATTTTGACTAAAACTTCATATTGTAGTTATAGATATTCAGTCCTTGTGACAACTAGCCCCGGTCTCCCCTTTAAAGAAACATTTCTCTGTTATAGATGTACAGTTTTGGGAAACAGAAAATATTAAAAATATTTGTGAGGTATTTTTTTGTCTCAAACTTCACACTGTAATTATAGATATGCAGTACTTGTGACAACTAGCCCCAGTCTCCTCTATAATAAAACATTTCTCTGTTACTTGCAGTAAAATACACTTTTTTTTATATTGCAATTTTGACTAAAACTTCATATTGTAGTTATAGATATTCAGTCCTTGTGACAACTAGCCCCGGTTTCCCCTTTAAAGAAACATTTCTCTGTTATAGATGTACAGTTTTGGGAAACAGAAAATATTACAAATATTTGTGAGGTATTTTTTTGTCTCAAACTTCACACTGTAATTATAGATATGCAGTACTTGTGACAAACTAGCCCCAGTCGCCTCTATAATAAACCATTTCTCTGTACTTGCGAGTAAAATACACTTTTTTTTATATTGAAAGTTTGACAAAACTCATATGGCAGTTATAGATATCAGTCCTTTGACAACTAGCCCCGGTCTCCCCTATAAAGAAACATTTCTCTGTTATATATGTACAGTTTTGGGAAAGAGAAAATATAATTCATAGACAAAGAATCATATCATATTCTACGTGTTGTTAATGCTTGTACAAATAATTACATTACTTGAAAAATAAGTTGAAATGCCTGAAGGTGCTGAAAGTAATACTAAATCAGCCAATTATAATAACTGGAATGAAGGTCTTAAAGGATTTTTGGCCTGACCTTTATAGAATTTATTGGCTCGGTTTTGCCGAGAGGGAGATGGAGGAGAACCTCGGCCAACTCCTCAAAAGTGGTTTGTTAAAAAATACCAGCGATGCATTAAAAGCTCTTTTTATGTACCTTTTGCCATTTGCTGATAATTTAAGTGAAGATAAAGCGGCGTCCTCCAAAGCAGAGTGAAAAACGCGGCTGTTTATCTGCGCAGAACAAAAGCGAGGCCCGATCTGGCCGCCGTACAGTGGCAAATTTCCTAATTAGGTTATATCGCCTGCGGTCACATTTTTTGTGAGTTCTTTCTGTGTTCAGCGGAAGACCAATTAGCACTCGTAGCCTCATGAACATAGTATAATGAGAACCCTCAACCCTGGCGGAAAGCAAATACCACGACTCTGCAATAAGGAGCTTATTTCTCCTCTTCTTTCTGCTCAAGCCAGCTGGCTCTGACACGCCGCAAAACTGGAGGACGAGGAAGAGTGGAACAAGACAAAACAGGCTTTAGCGGGACAAGCTGTCCATGTCCCAGCATATCTGCGTGTGCCATAAGATGTCCGGTCGCAAAACAACAACTGCTGACACTGGAACTGACGAGAGGGGGAGGGTTCAAACGGAACGGGGTCGAGGCTTTTCTCTTCCAGATTTAACATGAATAAGCTTGAATTTAGGGGATTACAGAGGATGGCGACTTGATTTGTTTATTTATTTCTTTGGGTGCTAACAGAGTCTGGCCGTGCCAGCAGCGTGTTCGGGGAGCCGCTCTGTCCCTCTTATCACACGCTCAATGTGCGGCCTGTTAGTTACGCTGTTTTATTGAAGATTTCCCCAAATCGCTGCTGGTTCTTCCTCGCTTCCTGGCCGTCTGCAGCTGTCCATCAGCCATAGCTGGAAGCAGACTTGAAATTAGGATTTCGAGTGCTGCAAGATTAGGAACATTCCCTTGGTTTGATGATCTTTTGAGCGCAATTTAATGCAATTTTGTGCAATGTAGATCAGTATTAGACTTACATAATTATATTGATTTTTATGATATTAGTTATTAATATTATTGAATTAGATTTAAATGAATGATGAAAGTACACAACTATGAAGGATTCGGGATAATCATTTTGTGTAATTTGCAATTGCACAATTTATAATGTGAATGGAATATTTTTTTAATTGTTATATGATTATTCTATATTGTATAGGCATTTTTTTATTATAAAATAATTTGCATTAAAATAGAATTTAAATCATGATAACAAGATCATGGACAAAAAATTGTTTGGTGCAAAAATATATTTGTTCAGCGTACTAAATAAATATAATAAATATATACTATTTTAAACCTAATAATTTAAAATTACATTTACACTTGCAAATCTTAGAATTTAATTACCAATATGAAGGCTGCAATATAGCATAAGAAAAATACTTTTGGGCAATGTGTATTAAAAAATATAACTATAAAATAATTGCTTAATAAATAAATATGTGCTATAATTAATCCAATCATGATGAAATACCCAATTAGCAGCTGCAATATTGCATCAAGGAAAAAAACGTCTCGGTTACGTATGTAACCCTCGTCCCCTGAAGGAGGGAACTGAGACCCGCCGAGTCACGTCGGTGACCGACGAATTGGGATATCGCTTAGAGGGACCAATCTACTTCGATTGTAAACTAAAACGAGCCAATGCACATGAATGGATTATGCACAAGGCTGCTGAGCAAGAGTGAGATAAGTAGGCAGCAGGCGCAGCGGCATATTCAGTTTCGCTGAGAGCCGAGCCGGTGACCAGCCGCTCAGCGGTGGCACAGGAGATGTGCGACGGGAAGTGACGTCTCAGTTCCCTCATTCAGGGACGAGGGTTACATACGTGTGGGAACCGAGGCGTTCCCTCTCAGTCACGTCACTTAGACGTCCGCGGAGGGACCGACGAATGGATCCTACAAAAGGCCACAGCTTACTGCCACTTCAGGTCCTGGGAAGCCACCTGGCCACTATTTTTTGCGTATGGAAGGGCTTCTTCACAAGAGGGACCAGTATGTTTTTTTTTTTCTTTTTTTTTTTTTTTTTTTTCTGCTATGGCACTACCCAATTATAAGGGATGAGATAACTCTGGGAAAACGTACCCGTTCTACTTGGAAGAGGGGCGTTACGGAAGCTCGAACCTTCCCGAAGTAGGTTTCGGAAGCAATACACATATGGCATCCCCTAGGTGCATATGGAAGAATGGAGGTGATTGAACACTCTTGGAATGGCAGAAGTCTGCTGGGGAAAAACGGGCTCAAGGCTATACCGTGGACTTACACATATGAGATCCACTTAGGTCATACATATGGAACCCAGCCTTCTACCGGTTCCCGAGGATTCAGCGAGTGAAGGCCTGGCGCCGGCCGCTCCGCCACGTCTGGCTGCCGAGGATACGGAGGAACTCAACAGGGTCTACTGTATGGACTCTCTGGAGTGGTTTTGCAAGCCGACCCGACGCCGGGGCCTCTCAGTGCTTCTACCCATTCGAGGTGAGAACACAGGAGGAAACCGGCTCCACACGAAGGCTATAGAATCTTTTTTTTTTTTTTTATAGACGACTGTGTTAGGGGCGACAGCCGCCGCCCTACAGATAATCTGTCAGTGAGGCGCCACGAGCCAGCGCCCAGGAGGATGAAACACCTCTAGTTGAGTGAGCTCGCAATCTGAGCGGGCAGGGCGCACCCTGTGTCTGATAAGCCAGGGTGATGGCATCCAATATCCAGTGGGCCATCCTCTGCTTGGAGACGGCATTCCCCTTCTGCCGGCCTCCGTGACAGACAGAGAGCTGGTCTGAGGTCCTGAAGCTTTGCGTCCGGTCTACGTAGCACCTTAAGGCTCGGACGGGACAGAGCAAAACCAGGGCTGGGTCTACCTCCTCCGAGGGCAGCGCTTGGAGGTTCACCACCGGATCCCTGAAAGGAGTAGCGGGAACCTTGGGCACGTAGACGGGCCGGGGCCTCAGGGTTACCTGGAAATCAACCGGCCCGAACTCTAGGCACAAACCGTTGACCGAAAATGCGTGCAGGTCCACTACCCTCTTGATAGAGGCCAATGCCAGCAGGAGCACTGTCTTCATCGAGGGACTTCAGCTCACTGCCGTAAAGGCTCAAATGGGCCCTGTTGTAGTGCCGTGAGCACTAGAGTCTGGTCCCAAGAGGGTATAGAGGGGGGACGTGGAGGATTTAATCTTCTCGCCACCCTAAGGACCTGACGATCAAGTCACTCCCCAACGACCTCCCTTCTACGGGGTCGGGGTTAGCAGCGATTTCAGTGACATAAACTTTAAGGGTGGAGGGAGACAGCCTTCGCTCCAGCCCTTGCTGCAAAAAGGACAGCATGACTCTGATCAGGCATCTTTGGGGGTCTTCTCGGAGAGAAGTACACCACTCAACGAACAGGTTCCACTGCAAAGCGTAGGCGCGTCTCGTAGACGGCGCTCTCGCTGAAGTGATGGTGTCAACTACCCCTGGGGGTAGGCCACCTAGAACCTCCGCGCCCCGTCCATGGACCACAAATGGAGATTCCACAAGTCTGGACACGGTTGCCAGAGGGTGCCCCCTCTCTGAGAAATGAGATCCCTCCTCAGAGGAATTGGCCAAGGAGGGGCTGTCGCGAGGAGCATTAGTTCCGGGAACCAGGTCCGGGTAGGCCAATAGGGTGCCACCAGCAGGACCTGCTCCTCGTCCTCCCTGACCTTGCACAGCAACTGTGCCAGAAGGCTCACTGGGGGAAAAGCATACTTGCGAAGGCCCCGCGGCCAGCTGTGTGCCAGAGCGTACGTGCCGAGTGTTCCGTCGGTCAGGGAGAAGAACAACTGGCAATGAGAGATTTCTGGAGAGGCAAACAGTTCTACCTGAGCGGCTCCGAAACGTCCCCAAACCAGCTGGACCGTCTGGGGATGGAGTCGCCATTATCCCGGGAGCGCAGCTCGGGACAGCTCGTCGGCTGCCCGGTTGAGCAGCCCAGGAATGTGAACAGCACGAAGCGACCTCAGATGCTTCTGACTCCAGAGGAGGAGGTGGCGGGCGAGTTGCGACAAGCGACGGGAGCGCAGACCACCTTGTCGGTTGATGAACGCAACGGTCGCTGCGTCCGTGCGGAATAGTACATGCTTGCCTCGTAAGCGCCCCTTTGAGACGGCTCAGGGCAAGGTGCACTGTCAGCAACTCGAGGCAGTTGATGTGCCAGTGCAGTCGGGCCCCGTCCAAACCCCTGACACTGAAAGCCCGTTGTACGTGGCCCCCCAGCCAGTGGTTTTTTTTCCTTTTTTTTGTTTTTGAGGCATCCGTGCAAACCACAGCATGCCTGGAGACCTGCTCCAGGGGCACTCCTGCCCGGAGGAACGCAAGGTCTGACCACGGGGTGAAGGTTTGGCGGCAGGCCGGTGTCACTTGGACCCGGAAGGTGCCGCGTTGCCACGCCCACCTCGGGACTCGGCCGTGGAGCCAGTGCTGCAGCGGTCTCATATGGAGTAGCCCCAGCGGCGTGACTGCCGCTGCAGCTGCCATATGCCCAAGGAGCCTCTGAAACAGTTTCAGTGGGACAGACATCCTGCTCTTGAACGTATTCAAGCAGATCAACCCCGACTAAGCACGTTCCTGCATGAGGCATGCTGTCTGTTCGACCGAGTCCAACTCCATACCGAGAAAAGAGATCCTCTGCGTCGGGGCGAGTTTGCTCTTTTCCCAGTTGACCTGAAAGCCCAACAGGCTGAGGTGTGAAAGCACCAAGTCCCTGTGCTCGCACAACTGATCCTGAGACTGGGCGAGTATGAGCCAATCGTCGAGGTAGTTGAGAATACGAATGCCCTGTTCTCTCATGGGAACAAAGGCTGCCTCCGTAACTTTCGTGAAGACACGGGGCGACAGGGACAGCCCGACGGGCAGGACCTTGTACTGATATGCCCAACACTCGAGGGTGAAACGCAGGAATGGCCTGTGTCACAGGAGGATCGAGACATGAAATTATGCGTCCTTGAGGTCGATCGCTGCGAACCAGTCTTGGGGACGGATACACCTGAAGATGCATTTCTGCGTGAGCATCTTGAACGGGAGCCGGTGAAGGGCCCGGTTCACGACGCGCAGGTCCAAGATAGGTCTCAACCCACCGCCTTTCTTGGGTACAATGAAGTAAGGGCTGTAAAACCCCGACACCATCTCAGCTGGAGGGACCGGCTCGATTGCATCCTTTGCCAGTAGGACTGCGATCTCTGCCCGCAAGACAGGGGCAGCTGCTGCTTTCACTGACGTAAAGTGGAAGCCCCTGAACTTGGGAGGGCGCCGGGCGAACTGAATCGTATAGCCGAGCCTGACGGTTCGACGGAGCCATGGAGACGTGCTGGGTAGCTCTAGCCAGGCTCCCAGACGCCGCGCAAGTGGCATCAACGGAACTACAGGCGTACCCGCCGTGGGGCAGCGTAAAGGAACGCAGGGACCCGGCCCGGGCGTCTCTTTGCCGGTCCGAGGCGGGGTCTTTTTTTTTTTTTTGGGTGTGTGCAACACTGACCTGCGTTGGAGCAGAGGGTGCGTGGGTAGTCCATTGCTTCGTCCTCCCGATCCGTCCACTGCTGCTCACTGGCGAGAGAGGAGGGCGAGTGTGATACGGCTCTGGACCGTCCACAGCCCCCCGTCCCCGCAGGGGACCCAGAGAAGGGAGAAAT
The DNA here is from genome assembly GCA_018155175.1 of Sinocyclocheilus anophthalmus. Taxonomy (NCBI): domain Eukaryota; kingdom Metazoa; phylum Chordata; class Actinopteri; order Cypriniformes; family Cyprinidae; genus Sinocyclocheilus; species Sinocyclocheilus anophthalmus. The sequence goes on from JADLZN010011256.1 coordinate 276,473, forward strand.
TGCTCTTTCGTCGAGAATTTGGGTACCACTGACCGCGAGGCCAGTGGCAGAAAAAAAGGAAACAAAAGATTCTCCACCCGGCCCTCCTCCGGGGGAGGGAGTGGCGCGTTCACCATCTCCCGAAGAGCAACTCCCTCCATCTCTGGGTCGCCCGTCTCAGGGCCTCTTGCTCTTCCGCTTGCCACCAGGTTTGGAGGGGGCCTGGACGGGCGGGGCGGCTGCCCTACGACCGGCTCCACGGCGCTGCTTTGCTGGAGGCTGCTGCGTATGCTGTGCGGGAGTGAGTGTGGTGGCAGGGGGCCGCCCTCGGCGACGAGCCGGCTGAGGCGCTGCCGCCGGCGGCCGGGCAGCCGCTGCACGCCGGGGCAGGATGTACCTAATGGCCTCAGTCTGCTTTTGGGCAGCGGAGAACTGCTGGGCAAAGTTCTCCACCGCGTCGCCGAAGAGGCCGGTCTGGGACACAGGGGCATTCAAGAATCTTGTCTTGTCCGCCTCGCGCATGTCGGCCAGACACAGCCAAAGATGGCACTCCTGGACCACAAGTGTGGAAATCGCACGACCCAGAGAACTCGCGGTGAACTTCGTCGCTCGTAGCGCGAGGTTCCGCCGCGGTGCGGAGTTCTCTCTGAAATTCCGGGTCGTGACCACCCTCGTGCAATTCCCTCAGTGCCTTGGCCTGGTGCACGTGCAATAACGCCGAAGCGTGGAAGGCGGAAGGCACTTCTCCACAGGCCATATAGGCGGTCTCTATCAAGGCCGACGAGTGCCTACAGGCCCGGGAGGGGAGCAACGGTTTGCCCCGCCAAGTGGTAGCGGCATTTGGACACAATTGCATCGCAACCGACCGCTCCACCTGGGGGACTCCCGTATACCCCCGCGCTGGACCCCCATCGAGACTGGTGAGGGAGGATGAGCCACTGGGCAGTGAAAGGTGCCGTCCATGACCAAGTGATCTCATCATGCACCTCCGGGAACAAAGGCACTGGGGTGGGGCCCTGAGAACAAGCGCAAGCCACCCCGAGAAACCAATCGTCCAACCTTGAGGGTTCGGGACGCGGTGGAATGTTCCACTCGAGCCCGACACTCTCGGCGGCCAGGGGAAAGCATAGCCATCATTTCCGGGACCGTATCCGGCACCGCTGACCGCCCAAAGGGCGGCAACGCTGACGGATCTTCATCCCCGGAAAAGTCCGGCTCCCCCTCCGATGCTGCAACCGACATCCGATCATCGGGGGGAGCCTCAGAAGAAACAAGTGGTACACCGAAGGGTACAGCTGCTATACGAAAGCTCCGCTGGTTTCGAAGTGCCGTCGGGCTTGGGCATCCCCGGAGGGGAAATCCTCACCGTGACCGTAAGACCAGTCCGCCCACTGCTAGAAAAAGGACGCCCCCGGCTGCCACCAGAGGGAACCCAGATCTAGGCAGTGGCACGGGCACTCCGCCCCCTTGCAGGTAACGGAGTCTGGTCCGCAACTCCGAGAAGGTCATACCCCCGCAATGGGAGCATGAGGCATCCACGAAAGCCACCTCAGCGTGCTTCAAGCCCAGGCACGAGAGGCAGCGATCGTGACCATCACCGGCGCCAGGTAATGACTGCATCCAGAAAAGCACGGGTGAAACGGCATCTTTAAAAATACGATCCGTCGTCTTTACAAAGACGCACCCGTGAATGCTCTTCTAGATGGAAATTGCTCTTTTAGTGTGCTGAAGCGCACAGGGGAGATGGCCGTCTGAAACACACACAGGGGTAGTGCTGCCTGCCGTGTGCAGCCCACTCGACACGGGAAAACCACCACAGCTGAAGCGCCGTACCACCAACACGAAGAGCCACCGAAGGGCGTGCTTGACTGTAGTTTATCACTACTGCAGAGGTCAGGAGCAGAACGATAGAACCGCCCGGCTCCGAAGCGAAAAGCTGAATATACGCTGCACCTACTGCCTACTTATACTCACGCTGTGATCAGCAGCAGCTGAATGCAATAATCGCATGCCAATGTGCATTGGTCGTTTGTTTACACTCGAAATGGATTGGTCACTCTAAGCGAGATCCCAATTCGTCGGTCCTCCGACGTGAGGTCGAGAGTGACCGACTGAGAGGGAACTAACATTTTTGTAAGTGCTGTCAAACGATTAATCGCGATTAATCGCAATCCAAAATAAAAAAATGGTGTTTATCTAATATATGTGTCTGTACTGTGTATATTCATTATGTATATATAAATAAACATACATGCTGTATGGATTGAAATATTTACATGTATTAACAGGTATATATTTAGATAAATTCTATATATATAAATATATTTCTCTTCATATACCAAATATAAACATGATTTTCTTAAATATAACATCTGGTGTGTGTGTGGTGTGTATTTAGATAGATGTACAAGTTACACATGAAATAAACAAAACTTTATTATGGATGGCAAATTAATCGCGATAATCATTGGACAGCACTATTTTTTGTCCAATGTGTAGTTATATATAATATAATATAATAAAATGTTGTTTTACATTATATTATTTGTAATATTATATTCAATTATGTTCTATTAATTTATAATTGCAATGTAGAATTAGATTTAAAGCAGTTTTGTTTGAACTTCGTGCAAAACTTACTTCCACAATGCTAGATTGTTGTTAGTGGTTGTTAAAATATTGCATAATGAATGAAGCACTGAAGTGAGTCATTTGAACAAAACCCCTAAACCCTAAGTATTAGTGATGCTTGCCTTAGCCTGAATATAATGTATTCTTATGAATCAGATATTGCATAATCAATGCATAATTGATTTTTAAAAATGGTTTAGTAGAACATTTATTCTCTGTGGACAAATGGTTAAGCTAATGTCTTCTTGATCATTTCCTTTTCTGATCAGAGATATGATAGCTGCCTCCCTCCCTTCAGACCAACATTAAAGTGAAGGTGGCCTGGGGATCTCTCTCTCTCTCTCTCTCTCTCTCTCTCGCTCTCTTTCTTTATCTTGTCTATCAGCCCGTAAGCCAGCTATGGAGATGAAACGCAGGACACACTCGTCTTTATGGGCCCCTATGAGCAGCCAATAAGATCTGCAGGAAGAGCGGCCACCGCTGCCACCAGCACAACAACAACAGTGGTGACAGTTCAGCCTCAGGATAACAAGACTTTATAACCTCATGAAGAGACTGTCTGATCGTCCAGCCAGGTCTTTATGATTCAGACAGAAGGAAAGAGAAGCCCGAGAAGAGAGGAAGGGTTCCTCGGAGAGATGCTCAGGTTATCAATGTTTGTCTCGTTCCACCTACACACCTGCTGCTCGTGTCCCTCCTCACTCCATGAACACAAAGAAAGGAGAATCCAGAAACGTCCTGCAGAGAACAAAAAAATATGAACAATTCGGGATCGAAACCTTTGGAGACAATGGCTCAGTTAGTGCACTGAAGCATGGAGTACTTCACCCCAAAGATGAAATGAACAGATAATTCACAAATAATCTTCCGTTTAATTGACCGGATCATTGAATCAGTTGGATTGAATCGGTCCAATTTATGAACGAATCATTTTGACAGGTTTTTAAACTGGATCAAAAGATTAATTGAAAAGATCTGAATGATTCATTCAGGAATTAGGACATCGCTGTTTCCAACTCACACAAAACTACAATATGAGTTCAGAAGACTTGCAGTATAGCACATTAATCATACATTGACCAAATGTAAGGTAACTTTATGATGCTTTTTAAAACTTGAAAGCCATATAATGAATAAACTGTATATTTCTTTTTTAGAATCAAATACATATTAAACTTAATAAAACATGTCTTTAAAATAAGCATTAAAGAAGAGGTTAAGTTGAATAATTTTATAAGATAATACAATGCAATATCATAATACCAACTATATAATTAAATACAATTATTATAACTATGTTATAAAATATTTTATTATCATTATTTCGTCATGTAGTTTATTACAATTATTTGGACTATAAAACAAAATTGTGAAATATAAATTTTATTATTTTTATTTTCATATTATTATTCCATTTATTTTTTTATATCTTATAAAGTATTGCATCTGTGTAATATTTCCCCCTTTATTTATTAAACATAAATGATCAAGCTTCAAACGCTCCACTTTATTAATTTAACAGGCCACACAGCTCCATTGTGTATTAAAAACATATATGGATCTTCTAATATTTGGTATGACCTATTACAAGCTAGCATGACCTAAAACATATTTAATGTATTTATTACATAATTGAGTGTGTGTGATACACTCAAAATTTGGTTATATTGTGAAAACATTCAGGCTCTAAGCACAAGATTTCCAACGTAATGTAATACATCTGAACATCTTGAATGGATTATCCCCAAATAATTATTGTCTACATAATTTTAATCTTTCTATTTTTCAGGTCTGCAACTTGTATTGTCCCAATACTCAGTGAGATACATATCTGCTTCCTGTATTTCCACATCACTGATTACTACAGTAAAGGCCTGTGGGATTCGCCCTCCGCCTGTCAGTTCTGTCAGAGGGGTTTCTCCTTATTACCTGTAATATCGGCCCCCCCTTTAACCCTTTTTTAACATGAGCACCTCAATCAGCTTTTAAGGACGCTTGTGCTTTCTACAGGAAGTCACATAATTCTCCCCAGACTGGCTTCTGGGGCTCTTGGGTTTTAGCGGTAGGGCCGTATGGAGTCTTTTCAGTTCACATCATGAAGCGATCAGGGCACTGAGCCTGAACAGGCCTGACAGGTCCATATACAGTATGGCCTCTTTCCCAACGCCGGCCCATTTTCCCGTTCACGCTTCAACGTCCGCCGACATCTGATAGATATTTCCTTCTCATTACAGCCAGCCTTCAAACTCAAATGACACATTTTCAAAACTTCGTTCCAACTAAACATCTTTTACACCTTAATTGGCGCTTCAATGTGCTCGGTCGTCGTTAGCGTAAGTCCGAGGGATATAAAATCAATCTTTGTGATATTTTTTCAATCTGTCGAAATGGTCATTGAGTCGCTGTTGTTCCCTTCAAAACTATATCAATCAGAATAGCCTAAATTGAAGTGTGGAGTTGAAGCGTTGGCGCTATTTCTTACCCTGAGGGAAACCCGCGGGAGAAGCTTCCTATATATCTAAAGAAACAACATCGATATCAACATCTGGGGCATCTTCTCCTCCCAACGCAGACAACACTCTCTCTCTTACACATATCCACATAAAACACTCGCACGTGCCTCCATACTCACACATGATATGAGCGAATCGCTTCGGATGAAACATTTATGATCCGAACGTATCAAAACATTGCTGTAGAAATACCTCGTTTTTAATTTTTCTTTCTGTTTTTTCTCTCCCAGCCATCTATCGGCACAATATTCGCCACACATCGAAATCCATCTGATGTTAAATATGCAACACGAAACCGGAAAATGGGGGTAAAGCGCATAGACGGGGTCTCGGTGGAATATCACCGAACCCCATTTGAGGTGTAAGAGCCGACCCTCTGCCTCTGTATCCTTGTCAGCACCCGCACATCAAAACTTCCACACAGGAAACGCCTGCCGGTGACCTTTCTAGACTGGTGTTAACCTCTCAGGAGTTCTAGATCCTGCTCTTCCTGCTCCTGACCCGGGGCAATGAGCGCCGGTGACCTCTGAACCCCAAATCTGCTGGGGAAAAAGGACCCAGAACTCGCCTCTTCCCAGCAGACAGTTGTGATGACACTGGTGAGAAAGAGCTGCGGATGGATCGCGTGTCTCTGGTGGAAAAGCCCACAATAGACATGCAATAAATCCAGAGAAAGAGAGTGATGGGACTCCATATGGAGGTATTCTGTAAGGCCAAAGATCCATGTTGTTGCATGGAAAAATACATGAGAAATTGAGACGCAGCAGGGTGAGGTAGATAGGTGGTTAATTTTCTTATTTATATGGAAAGCTTTGCTTCAAAATCTGTTGTTTGGGAGTCTGATCACTGAACACGCCACTGTAATCGCTTCATGCTTCTTTGAAAGACCATTGGCCTCGACGAGCCTAAACTGAGATGTTGCTATTGATGTGTTTTTTGTAGTTACAGTGACACCAAATACCTCTTGCAGCATTGTTTGTTAAAGTCTAAAGGTTGAGATTTTTAAATGTTTTTGAAAGAAGTCTTTTATGCTCACCAAGGCTGCATTTATTTGATTAAAAAAATACTGTAAAAACTGCAATACTGTGAAATATTTTTACTGTTTTAAATAACTTTTTTTTGGTTTTAATATATTTTAAAATGTAATTTATTCCTGTGAAGCAAAACTGAATTTTCAGCATCATTACTCCAGTCTTCAGTGTCACATGATCCTCCAGAAATCATTCTAATATGCTGCTCCAGAAACATTTCTTATTAATATCAACGTTGAAAAGAGTGTTGCTGTTCAACATTTTTGCGGAAACCGTGACACATTTTTAAATTTTAAATGTTCAAAAGAACAGCATTTATTGGAAGTAGAAATGTTTTGTAGCATTATGTCTTTGCTGAATACAATATTAATTTCTTAAAAACATTTTTGTGAACGGTAGTGTATTTTGATATTTAATGCAATGCTATTCAGACAATTGTGTAATATTGTATATATTTGGTGATTTATTGTATTCCCAAAATCAAAGAAAGAAATAAGAAATTATATTTTTTCTTAAATAAAATAAATCCTAATGTAGATTTATTTATTTATTTGTAGATTTGTTTTCATGAAAATCCTTGTTACAAAAACATCTAATTTGATAAAAAAAGTCAGTTTTAATAGTCTAATGTGAAAAATGTATTATTTAATTTCTAAAGCATTTATACATCGTAGAATTTGTTGTATTTTGTGCTGATCAATATTTAAATAGATTAATACTGTAATTGATTAATTGAATAATAAGAAATCATTTAATGACATTAAAAACCCTTCTAACTGAAAGTACTGAGAATCTAATGAGTCACCATTGAGAATAACGGAGATTACAGAAATGCACAAAATTAAAATGTCTGAGTGATGTGCTTGAAACGTGAAACATGAGCAGAACAGATTTCTTTATAAATTGTTTGTGGAAGCATTCTTACTTATTTCAGTGTTCTTAATAAACTAAGACCAAATAAAAAAGCAGTTTCTTTCTTTCTCTTGACTTTGGGGTGAAAGTGATTTCTTGAGGTTCACCGACACACACAAGCATGCATAAAGACTCAGCATGTCCACTAGTGATGACATTTGCTCCTTTTTACCAACCATCGCACACACACACTCTAGATGAGTAATGGTGAAAACAACAAGGTCATGTAGTGTTCTGTGCAAACAGACGTCTCTTGGAGTGCCGTCCCTCCCCCGGTTGCCGTGGCCCTGTGTGCAAGGTGCACCTGGGCAGCTCCATCACCCCCGGTGACCATATGGATGGGTCAAAGGACACACACATACACACACAGATGCACCTGGACACTCACACACACACACACAAACAACACACAAACACACCTCATGCACAGGCGCAGAGGGAGAGAAAGATTGAGAGAGCGCACCTGTGCTTTAAGCAGACCCCCGGAGGTACCTGAACATGAAGAGATTAGACTGAGAAGAGAGAGAGGGAGATTTTAGCAACAAATTGCACAAGAACATATTTATCAGAGACATTGAGGGAGTATTTCAGTCTTTTCGCAGGAGTGAGGACAAGTTTTCTTGAAGTGACCTAGACCTACTTGAAGCAGAACGGATCTGTGCTTCTGTGCCAAGTCTTTCTTTTGAAACCCATCTTTATTCTGCTACTATTATTAGTGGTGCTTGCTTTAGCAATAACTATTGTTATTTCCAGGCCCACACAGATTCTGCAGGCCCGCTCCGAAAGCCAAAGCTCAGCAGATTTCAGCAGAACTGGAATGTCTATCATTCACAAAGTTCTACATTCTTCCCCTCTTGTTTTTTTTTTTTTTTGATTTTGGTTAATTCAATTGTGCATTTAAGTACCAATAAGAGCGAAGTAATTAGATCCATTCAACATATTTTATATATTTTGGAGAATTAATTTTTTCTTCAACATCTGATTTTTGAATAAAATAACTTATCACTTCTGTCATTTATGTTGCAGACATGAGTGATACCTTAAATCATGTAGCTTGTTGAAGTATGTTATTACGCATTATTCATTCATTTTTACATTTTTTTTAATCACAGCAATGTAATTTATATACAGGCAGATAATAAATCTAAAATATATATATTTTTTGTTCTGTTTTGTTTTATAGTATTTTTATTTAGAATTAACTTTAGGCTTTTTAGGTCTTTATTGGATGTGGGGGGCGAGGTATGGCTCACAGCTTATTAGATTTTATTGTACTTTAATTGGGTGTTTATTCAACATTGTTATTTAATTATTTAATTTTATATTTTAATTTTATAATTTTTTCTGTGTAGGACATTTTTATATAATTGATCGTTTTTAATTAAACATGGTGGAGTGGGACGGTATGACTCCATGCTTTTTTTATTTTATTTTTTTATTTTATATGGCAGCAGTGAGACGGGATAGAAATGACACATAGTATGTCATTTTGACCTAAATGACGACTTTTTTTTTTCCTCTCAGAACTCGGTCCAGTCTCTGAATGGTACTTGAGAGGATGATCATAATGATCTCATTAGGAACATATTGTTAATAAGAGTCTGTCATTATCTCTTCATCTGCATTTGGGCCTGATCATTTCCACATCTGTTAATGGTGTCATATCGTTCTTTTGTTTGATCGTTATCTCGCCCGTGTCTCTGAAGAGGACGTGTGTAGGTCTGCAGTGCACCACTGAACATGCTGAAATATCTTTCAGGAGTTTTCTTTGATGACTTCAATCTTTAATATTTTTGCACTCTGTACTTTATTTCTCAAGATGCATTTCTAAAAGCCCATTATAGTGAAGGGCTCATTCCTCTTACTAACACCTGTTCCACTGCAATTTACCTGTTTACTGACAAACTACCAATGTGATAATTTACCCGGGCCCGGTCTGCGTTCCCCGACCATACACCTACTGCTCTGAGCTGCTGTACAGCAGATGCGTCTGTGTGAAAGAGAGAATGAGAAAAGGAGAGAGTGAACTGAGAAACAGTGAGGGGGAAATGCATTTGCCACGCGTGTCTTTAATTCATTCATTTTGGCTTATCGTGTAAAACTTAACAAAACTTAATATGTGAAGTTGTCTTTTCTAATGGTTCTTTATTGGCATCTGTGGTTCCATGAAGAACCTGTAAACATGCATGACACCTTTCCATTGCACAAAAGTTCTAAATAAGTTTCTTTAGATTATTAAAATGTTCTTCACACTAAGAAAAAATGGTTCTTTTAGAAACTGTTCACTTTGGGGAACCAAAATAGTTCTTGTAGCCTATGGCATGCCGAGGGAGGGAAAAAACGCCTTTTGGAGGTGTAAATGTGATACAATTGACTTAAAGCAATAGTTCACCCAAAAATGAAAATTATGTCATCATAGAACTTAGTCGAGGTAGTGCCATATTTAATATTTGACAGGAATGAAAATGAGGCTGTGAGGGACTGAAGTACAGTATATTTAATGGATCATCTTGTTTAACAATATAGCCTACCGATTGTTCAGCTGATGAAAAGTGTTTCAGTAGAAAGCTTTCAGTCGACAAAAACTCCATAAAACAGTTTTCAAAGTTATGAGGTGAAAATTACGTGTTCTAGGTCCTTTATGGCACCTAACCTGACTAAAGTCTATTTAATCATCCTCGTGTAATTTCTAAGCTGTATTTTGAAGCATGTTTGAACTGTTTTGTCCGTACAGTTAAAGAGAATTGTGTGAACTAGCTAACGATAGTTGTTTACTGAAAATCTACTCTGTCGCACTTTGTTAATTAATAAGTTCGAGATCAAATAAATGTCAGATTATTGCTGCATAACGAACGTGTCAACTGAGGACGCTTCGCTATTTTTGTTTCCGTTTCCATTATTGGTACGTCCCGCCGGTGTTCCCCAAACAGCACGTGAGTGACGTACGCAGTGCACAGACGCAATCTTAAAAGATGGCGCTTTAATTCAACAAACTGAAAGAGGTAGAATGAAATTTGTGTATTTATGGAATGAAATATATAGACTGTACTACATATTAACTTGCTTATTTTGCTCAAGTGCATTATCCATATGTCATACTGACAAGAAACTATGCCTCTAACCTCAGTTTGGGCACTGTAATTCCAACCAAAACTTTACGATGCTGTTTGCTAATGTTCGTTGGAACTGTGGATTCGGGAAACACCAAACTGTTGGACTGTGGCTATTGGTGCGTTCAAGCCATGTCGGATAGATCGTATTTACGAGTTGAACGCACATGAACGCCACCACAAAGTCGTTATTATGAGTGGGGAAACTCTAAATTTTCTTTAAGCCCCGAGTTTCCGAGTTGGGGGCGTCTCAATGAGAAACATGGCGAAATCGATGGATGCAATGTCTGTAGTTGACGGTAAATTTTTGTTTAAATTGATAGTTTAGTTGTCCTATAAACTTAAATTGGTGATGTTCCTGTTACGCAGCTGAAATCCAAGTAAAAAAATGCAGACCCTGTTGTATTTTCTTGTAATTTATTAAAATAAGGTACACCGCCATCTTGTGCCGACTAAACTGACTTGAACGCACCTGACGTCGTAATTGCGACTTGTCAACTCGTAAGTACTAACGTCCCAGGAGGACTTGAATGCAGCATAGCAATGGTTTTGGGAAACGCACCCCGGGTTTGGAAGGATGTAAACTTTGAGTAAATATGGGGGCCCTGATGTTTTAATTTTTATTTCTCAAATGCAAGTCTGAGTTTTTATTAGGCTATACACGCTGACTAAATGTTTGTAATCTTTCATCCAGAAGACTTCCGCCCTTTTCTGTCTCAACTTTCCTATATGGCTTTTAAACCTTTGTACATTATCAACCCCATTTTTAACAATCCAGTCAAAATCTGACAGGTAAAAAGTCTATTTTTCAGTTATGTTTTTCTTGTTGAATATCCACATAAAATGTGTTGCCTACAATGTGTAATTTCTGCACCACAAGTAGTGCCTAACAGATTTTCAATATCTACATATTTGATCCACAACATTGTGTCAAGCAATTGCTTGAGTTTTGAGGCCAGTTTGATCTGTTTGGTTTTAGTAATGCATTTTGTTTTGGGGGGGGGGGGGGGGGGGGGGGGGGGGGGGGGGGTGGTGACAGAAAATTAAACATATTTTTCCTTTAAAATAAATGTGATATTTTGTTAGCTAATGCATAGATGTTTTTAAGTGCACATTGTTGTTGGGTCCGCTGTATCAGACCTGTGAGGTCAGTAACTCAGAGCACAGCGGCTCTGGCCAACTGTTCTGCCCATTAATTTATGATTTACAGCGATTAACTTTTGCTGATTAAAGTGATTATTTGGAGTTGGGTGCACTCAGGCCCAAATGATGTGTGGCACTGCTCTGTCTTCCTCCAGTGTGCCGGGCCATCACGCCAGCGGCTTTAAAGTTCCATCAGGGATCCCTGCAGAACCTCTGCCAGGCCGGCTAATCTGTAATCATTCATGGCTGACTTATACAAACTGCTCGTGCTGGTGCTCATTTCTGGCACTCGACAGCAACCGACGGACGCGTTCGCCATCTCCCCGCAGTAAACAAACGGCGCGTGGAAAGGTTACCCACTAGCGTGAGCAGCCAGATCTCCAAAGGAAATGGGGTATTAAGCGTGTTGGAGCTTTTCAAGTCCAAAAAGGTGATTTGGGTTTCGAACTGGATGACTTTTTGCTTTACTTGTTTGCGTTTTTGAAGCTCTGACTGCTCCACATGGAGACTGGCTTGTCTGTCGACCCCTGCGTAAGCACAGTAATACAGCCCCCTGAAGTGAAGCCTGCATTAGTTCTGAGTGCTTTGAATCACCTCCGTTTCATATAAAGGCGTTTATCTGCCGTAAATGTGGCTTCTGTTCTTTCTAGGAGATTTGCGAGGAGGGAGTTATTTAGAGAAAACTGCAACGTGATGTTTTAAGTGTTCAACCATCTGATGCAAATGACTCTTATTTCATTAGTTTGTATGATAGAGTCCTTTAAAGTGTGATGTTTAGACAGCGGTTTTCGTCATTACCTTCACAAGAACCCAAATTCACATTTTCAATGGGGTTTTTTCTTTTTCTTTTTTGTCACGTGTTTGTTTACTCTATGATAGACATAAATACATACAATAGTAACAGAGTACAACGATACTGTTTCTTTTAAATTAAATCTTTAGCAAGTTAGTTCACCCTCCAAAAATTTATTTAAAAGTACATTTTAAACTGATTTGATTTTTTCATACAGTATTGCCAAAGTATTAATGCGCACACACACACACACACACACACAAATCAGTATGAAATAAAACAGAATATATTATTTATTCATATATCCATTTATTTAAATTAATTTTTTTATCTATTTCTTTTTTTTAAGAAAACATCCAAATTTAGCCTACATATAATAGGAAAAGGTCAACCAATATATAAATGGACATTAATACTTTTTATTAACACTGCTTTAATCCATTAATAAGTAAATGCAGATTACACAATTGACAAAACCACTATAAATGCACAATAAAGTAGTCAATGCTCAATATATTGTGATATATTCCAAGTCTTCAGATGATATTTAAATAAAAAAAAAATTATGATCCTTCCTTTCTTCTATATCTCTAAAATCTTGTTTGAATTTCTGCATTTTCAAACTGTCTAACATCTCCTTTCACGTGTTTTTTTTTTTTTTAGATGAATGAAAAAAATCATACATGCTCAGAATGACATGAGGGTGAGTAAATGATGCCAAAACTAAAATTTTGGGGTAGACTACCCCTTAAAAGTTTAAGCAAGACGTCATGATGTTAAAATGTACTAGGTGAAAATACCTTCACACTGAGGTTTTTCCATAAGAGGATTAACACATTTTATTCACTGAATATAAATGAGTTTTTTTTTACACAAGTGCATTCATGTAATAATTATACCAACATTCATTAGAATGTAAATACAAATATCACACTGGGAATTCAAAAGTAAGCCTGCAGGTTGTACACAAAATATGTGCATTGAAAACCTACAAAGTATATCAGGCTTAATCTGCTAATTATGATTAAAATATAATTATCGTTAAAGTTACTGCAAGAATGCTAAAGGTTAAATCAGTGTGTAAGCGCACCGCTGTGCCGAAGTGAGATTTTGTCAGCATTCAGGTGAAGTTTGTGGGAGTCCCCAAAGGTCTGGGGTTATCGTCACTTCTGGTATTAATCTAATACATTAAGTTTAGGTGCTAATGGAGGGCCAGGTGCATGTGTGTGTGGCGGGCCGGCCTTGGGGACACTGCTCTGAGAGTGTATGTGCATGTGTGTGTGCATCAGGTGGGCTTGAACTGGCTCATTTGACTCAGACAGCATGCGCTTTGGACGTGTCCTAACCTGAGCGGCAGGAGGCATCTGCCTAATGATGAAAAACTAGAGTGTGCCATCTAAATGATCATCCACCCCCCAGCACGCACACACATATCCCATCATCCTCCGGTGACACGGCCAGACATTTTTTTACTCCTAACATTTTTGCTTTTAAATGGATTTGCTTTATGCTGTGAACTGCATGCTTGTTTTCTAATCGCAATAACTTTCATTGTAATGTATGTCAAAAAATGCATGCATTAATGTCACAAATCCATGTCAGTCATATTTTATTCGTAATAAATTAGAAAGAAATTAGCTTTTACTTTGAGAAATGAAGCCTAGGGCTGTTTTATATTGTGACATTATTTTACGACAATTAAGCTCGCTAATTAAATTAAATTATATATAATCAGGGTTATTTAACTAAAAGAAAAACTGAAACTAAAATTTAAACCATAAAATAAAAATTTTCATTACTTAAAATAAGCATTACCTGAAATATTTTAGCTCGTTGCCAAGTCAACCTTTTTCATTTTAATTGTTTAACTTGATGTGCTAAAATAACTAAAACTAAAATAAATAAAAATAAAACAAATATTTTTAAAGATTACCTAAAAAAATTATAAAAAGACAAACACAAATCTAAAAATGACCAAAACCCAAAATAATGACTAAACCCTTTTACTTAAAATTTAATTAAATTTTCAAAATGAAATTCTGATTGAATTTTTTTTATAGTAATAAAAACTTAAATAGATATCCCGTTTACTACCAAATAAGATGGAAATAATGCATTACAATATCTATTATTATATAATTAATGTATTTATTAAGTTATTTTAGTAGAATATATATGGGTATTATTCTAGATATCTAAGAATTACTTTTCTGAATTTTATGCATATATATATAATATAATATAGATATATTATATATCAACCCCCTTAGACTATATGAAATTAATTTATTCATAATTTTTGATTAAAATTTGATTGTATATATTGAATATAATTTTGTTATTTTTATATAATATTTTAGATTTTCTTTATTCATTTTTTTTCTTGAGGTAAAGTGTGATCTGTACTTTTTTTGTGACACTCACCCTTATGTACAGTAGTTTATTTACAAATACATTTAACATGCATGTTACCGCTGGGAGATGGCAAGGTCAGTCCGTCACGACTGTACATTAAAATAACCAATCTCAATCTGACCCCAAACAATACATGTAAGGTCTTTAAACGTGCAGGCGGGACCCTTAAGAGATCTGACTCACGGAGGGGACTTGGCCGAAGCTAGCACGTGGGCCGGAAATTTCTGGCAAGGGCCAAATCCCTCACCCTCCCTGAGAAATAATAAATAATGGCTCCATTTTGTTCGTGACTGTGGCCCAGAGCCCACACCATTAGACATTAGAGGCAATTTGCAGTCAACTCTCAGACCTGCTTTTTCTAAAATATTATCAATGAGCCTGTCAGCCTTGGCTCTAACCTTCTTTTGTTATTTTCGGCTGTTCTCTCAGTAGGATGTGCGGCTCGTGGCCTGGTTCCCCCTGCAGACCAGCAACAGGATGTCATACACCTGTTTTGCTTAAGGCGGGGACTCTGGCCCCCTCCCCTCGTCCCGCTCTTTCCCGGGCCGGCTCTGGCGCACGGGCTGGCCCGGCTGGACGTATATGTCAGGATGTGAGATGAAGGCTGGTGAAGGTGCAGCTGTTGCATAAGAAAAGTGCCAGGGGCTCAAGCTTCCCACGGTGAGCTTTAATTTGCTTCCCTCTTTCTCAGCCCCCTCCCCCTCTCTCTCACCTTCATCGGGCGGCTACAGATGCGGAGGCCCGACACCCTCGCCCAGATGGGTCCCCCTCGCCCACGGCACTGTTTGCGTGTAAGCGATTGTTTGTGCATACGAGTGCTGCGGGGGACAGCATCACTGATTCTCATCGAAACGCATCATCTTCTCAATGCTTTACATTCCTATGATCATTTACTGCTGATGATCATGAAATAAAAGGTTTTGTAGGTCAGGTGGCTTAGAATGGGGTGTATGTAATGGTTAAAACTTCTGATTTGGGATTATAAACTGTCTATCTAGCTGTCTGTCTGTCTGTCTGTCTGTCTATCTATCTATCTATCTATCTATCTATCTATCTATCTATCTATCTATATATCTAGGGTCTATCACGATATATCTCATATAATCTATCTCTCTATCTATCTGTCGTCTGTCTGTACTGGTCTGTCTGTCTGTCTGTCTGTCTGTCTATCTGTCTGTCTGTCTATCTATCTATCTATCTGTCTATCTATCTATCTATCTATCTATCTATCTATCTATCTATCTGTCTGTCTGTCTGTCTGTGTGTCTGTCTGTCTGTCTGTCTGTCTGTCTGTCTGTCTATCTATCTATCTGTATGTCTGGTCTGTCTAATGTCGTCTGTCTATTAAGCGTCTGTCTCTAGTCTATCTACTAATGTATTATGTCTGTCTGTAGTATGTATGTCTGTCTGTCGTCTGTCTGTCTGCTGTCTTTTTTATCTATCTGCTATCTATCTGTATATCTGTCTATCTATCTATATGTCTGTCTGTCTGTCTGTCTTCTGTCTGTCTGCTGTCTGTCTGTCTGTATGGCTATCTATATATATATCTATCTGTCTATCTGTCTGTCGGTCTGTCTCTCTGTCTGTCTCTCTGTATGTCTGTCTGTCTGTATGTCTGTCTGTCTGTCTGTCTGTCTGTCTGTCTGTCTATCTATCTATCCTATCTTATCGATCTATCTATCTATCGATCTAATCTGTCGGTCTGTCTGTCGTGTCTGTTCTCTGTATCTAGCTGTCTGTCTATCTATCTATCTATCTATAATCTCTATCATCTATCTATCTATCTATCTATCATCTATCTACTGTCTGTCTGTAGGCTGTCTGTATGTCTGTCTGTCGGTCTGTCTGTCTCTGGCTATCAATCTATCTTAAATGTCTAACTATACAGTGGGGCAAAAAAGTATTTAGTCAGCCACCAATTGTGCAAGTTCTCCCACTTAAAAAGATGAGAGAGGCCTGTAATTTCATCATAGGTATACCTCAACCATGAGAGACAAAATGAGAAAAAAAAATCCGAAAAATTCACATTGTAGGGATTTTTAAGGGAATTTAATGGTAAATTCCTCGGTAAAATAAGTATTTGGTCACCTACAAACAAGAAAGATTTCTGGCTCTCACAGACCTGTAACAACTTCTTTTAAGAGGCTCCTCTGTCCTCCACTCGTTTCCTGTATTAATGGCATCTGTTTGAATCGTTATCAGTATAAAAGACACCTGTCCACAACCTCAAACAGTCACACTCCAAAACTCCACCATGGCCAAGACCAAAGAGCTGTCAAAGGAACACCAGAAACAAAATTGTAGACCAGCACCAGGCTGGGAAGACTGAATCTGCAATATGTAAGCAGCTTGGTGTGAAGAAATCAACTGTGGGAGCAATTATTATAAAATGGAAGACATACAAGACTACTGATAATCGCCCTCGATCTGGGGCTCCACGCAAGAACTCACCCCGTGGGGTCAAAATGATCAAAAGAACTGTAAGCAAAAATCCCAGAACCACACGGGGAGGACCTAGTGAATGACCTGCAGAGAGCTGGGACCAAAGTAACAAAGGCTTACCATCAGTAACACACTGCACTGCCAGGGACTCAAATCCTGCAGTGCCAGACGTGTCCCTCTGCTTAAGCCAGTCAGTACATGCATGAGGGACAGTCGAGTTGCTAGAGAGCATTTGGATGATCCAGAAGAGGATTGGAGAATGTCATATGGTCAGATGAAACCAAAATATAACTTGTTGGTAAAAACTCAACTGGGAGAAAGAATGCTGAGTTGCATCCAAAGAAACACCATACCTACTGTGAAGCATGGGGTGGAAACATCATGCTTTGGGGCTGTTTTTCTGCAAAGGGACCCGGACGACTGATCCGTGTAAACGAAAGAAAGAATGGAGCCATGTATCGTGAGATTTTGAATGAAAACCTCCTTCCATCAGCAAGCGCATTGAAGATGAAACGTGGCTGGGCCTTTCAGCATGACAATGATCCCAAACACACAGCCCGGGCAACGAAGGAGTGGCTTCGTAAGAAGCATTCCAAGGTCCTGGAGTGGCCTAGCCAGTATCCAGACCTGAACCCAATAGAAAATCAATGGAGGGAGCTGAAACTCCGTGTTGCCCAGCGACAACCCCAAAACATTACTGCTCTAGAGGAAATCTGCATGGAGGAATGGACCAAAATACCAGCAACAGTGTGTGAAAAACTTGTGAAGACTTACAGAAAACGTTCGACCTCTGTCATTGCCAACAAAGTGTATATAACAAAGTATTGAGATGAAAATTTTGTTATTGACCAAATACGTAGTTTCCTACCATAATTTGCAAATAATAAATTCTTTAAAAAAATCCAATACAATATCGATTTTCTGACTTTTTTTTCTCATTTTGTCTCTCTTTGTTGAGGTATACCTATGATGAAAATTACAGGCCTCTCTCATCTTTTTAAGTGGGAGAACTTGCACAATTGGTGGCTGACTAAATACTTTTTTGCCCCACTGTATATTAAGAATATACTGGTTTACATTTATAGAGGTATTTTTTTTATTTTGTAACATTACAGTATGTGTCTTTTTTGATCAGTTTAATGCATTCTGAATAAAGCATTAATCATAAGAATACAAATGGAAAAAATAAAAAAGATTAATTTTGAACAAATATTTCAAACTATTAAGACTTCAGTTATATGTTCAGTTATATGAACTCGATTCATAGAGACATTTTTTTTTTTCTTCACATCAATTGACTGATGCTGGTATTTTTCCTGCGTAATCAAACGACTGAGTTGTGTTACATGGGAGCATTTAAGATAGTGAGAAAGGTTATATATTCTCTGCGGTATTTCTCTGGAAGGCCTCAACAGGAGGCCCTTTTGTGGAGATGTCTTCCTTTCAGCCAATCAATAGCTTTTGTTGTGATCCCAGCATGCAGCAGGAATGCCGCATGTGCTGATGCTTAACAGCAGGAAATGTTTTGGATGCAGACACACACACTCCAATTATGCGGAAGCACACAGTATTCATCTAGGTGCTGCTACGTTGCAACAGTAGAGTTCAATTTAATTAACTGAACTCATCTGAAGTGGGAAATTCCCAAACTATCCTGGATGATGATACTTTTTTTGATTGCAATTAAAGTAATACATGTTTTTGTATAAATATGACGATCTAGTCTAAGTTTAGGAAATGGGAATAAAATAAAATAATAATAATAAAAAAAGATTTCAGTTGTATACTGCAAAAAAAGTTTAGCAAATGCATTTGGGTCATATTAAAATACAGTATTGCAGTATTTGATTAAAAACAAATAGAGATAATATTTAGTAATTCTACTGAGTGATACTTTGAGTTTCACGTAATATAAATGGAATGCTTAAAACATTCACCTTTTTAAAATGCCTCCCTAAAAAACCCCCCCCTCACCCTAAATATGATAAAGTTTGGCAAATGCTTTTTGGTCATGTTCAAATACAATAGAGCATTTTGCTTTTCTTGATTAAAGACAAATATTAAGAAATACAATGTAATAATTTAGTTGATTGATTAATTGATATGTTGGTCTAGATGTATTTATTTATTTATTTAACCTAATTTTGATGGCCAGAGTTTGCCAAATGCTTTTTGATCATATTCGAATGCAGTATTTCTTTAATAATAATAAATAATGTTTAATATTTATGTTGATTAATTGATTGATTGTTTGATAGATTGATTGAGTGCAAATATGCATTTTTTGATTAAATGATAGCTTAAAAACAAATATAATATTATATCTTTATGTTTTATTATTAAACATGATTGAAGAAGCTGTCCCCAGGCTATACAGTACACCAGCCCCAGGTAATAGAATTTTAACATTTAATTTAATTTAATTTAATTCAATTTAATTTTTACTCAAAGATATTTTTATACATTCATAGAAAGTTACAAAAAAAATGTAAATGACACATTTTATTAGCTGTTAAAATTCTTTTACATAGGGTTTATTTTATTATTATTTTTTTAATCCTTCCCGTCTTGGCATTCAGGTTATGGGTTTTGCGAGGGGGTTTAGTCACATCATGACTTCCTTTACAAATGCTTCCTCTACAAACATGTTTTACTGAATAACTTCTATTCTCCGCTTTTGACGTCTGCCTTGCTCTCCACCGATCGGCTGTGTTTTGAGCACAGCGTTGTTTATAAAGAAAAAGCTCCTCTCACATTCTCACTATCACAGATAACTGTCATATTATGGCCTTCTTTTCATGCCGCTATTTACCCAAGAGCAAGCGAGTCAAATGAAGTCTATTCTCCCAGCATGTCGACATGCCATGCAAGCAAAGAGATTCAATTGTCACCTTTCAGGATGTCTGGTTCTCCGGCGCCCGTTCGCTCTCCGCAGCCCTTACACGACTCCTTTGATGTTAGCGACTAATACACATGGTATGAAAACGCATTACGGAGAGATGCTGACAGATAAAACACCGAGCGCTGCCATTTTGCTCTCTCTCTGTATAATGAGGCTACCAGAAAGGAGAAAAGACATCAGCCCAGTCAAATTACCTCCGTGCAGCTGAGTTGTGTGTGTTTCCTGACAGCTTTCCAGGCAGCCAAACACATTTCCATACCACGCTCACTGTGAAGTGCTGACACCAAATAAAAATAAAGCGATAGAGAGAACCAAAAGGCCTTTGATGAACATGTTAGTGGGAAGGCCTTTTTCCTCCGTCTGTCTCTCTCTGTCTCTCTCTCTATGTCTCTCTCCCCTACCGATCCGTTCCCGACAGCAACAAAGTCCTAAAGCAGTGGGAAATGATGTTGAATCAAGCTGAACCTCAAAGCGCACAAATCTCTCCGTGTGTTTACAGGAAGTCGTCCTGGAATCACAACGCCTGACAGAAACATTGACATGACAACACACACTTTACATAGTCGACTGCTGCTGTAACATGCAGGTCACGATATGCAGAATCGCTGTAGGAAGAAGCTGCTTGTACACTGTAAGAAGTAGTTTAGCTTCACTCTTTTGCAAATATAGTTATTATAAACTACAGGAAGCAATACAGTTTTAACAGGACTGTCAAACAATTAAAATGTGTTATTGAATTAATTACTTTATATGCCAGTTAATTAATCAGATTAATGGCAATTAAGTGAGTGAAGTGACATGTGGCCAAGTATGGTGACCCATACTCAGAATTAGTGCTCTGCGTTTACCCATCCAAAGTGCACACACACACAGAAGTGAACACACACAAACCGTGAACACACACCAGGAGCAGTGAGCAGCCATTTATGCTGCGGCGCCCGGGAGCAGTTGGGGTTCGGTTGCTTGCTCAAGGGCACCTCAGTCGTGGTAGGAAGGTGGGAGAGAGCGCTGTACATTAAATCCCCCCACCTACAATCCCTGCCGGTACGAGACTCGAACCCACAACCTTTGGGCTATGAGTCCGACTCTCTAACCATTAGGCCACGACTTCCCCAAATTATTCACATATATATTCAGATTTGGAGATGGATGCCTCCATGAGAGGATAATTCAGTATTGTGGCACATGTGTAAATCAATGAATAGACAAAAAGTGACTTTAGAAGTCAATATAGAGTTTGTTTTATTCAAAGTGACTTGCATTGCATTCAAGGCTCCGGATGGGCATCGAAGCCATGTCCTTGGCATTGCTGTACTCTACTTTTTGGGCTACAGGAATGCATTGCTGATAATCTATGTTTTATTCCAATATTCTGTCCACAGAAATCCATTTATAATCCAGTTTGTAACAGGAAGGAGTCAGGCGCCAATACAGATGGCTCTGATAAACAACACAAACAACTAAACATACAAAACAAATATAAAATATGATAATTAATACCATTGCATAGCAGAGGAAATCTTATTATCATTATCATTATTTATTATTGATTAAAAAACTGTCCCCAGGTTATACGGTAGTATTGAATTCCCAGGTAACTATATAATTATAAACATTCAGTAGAATAATTTCTTACTTAAAAATGTTTCTATACATTTATAATAAATTATAATTTTTTCTATAAATTAAACAAGACTCTAATGAATAAGTGAATCATTTTTTAAAACTGATTCACTTGCTAACTGTCTGAATGTACCGATTCGCTAAAATTAATCTAATTTCCTAAAGATATAAACGAGAGATGCCTTCTAAGTGAGCGTTTGATTGTCTGCAAAGCTGTATGGTCACAGAAAAAGTAAAACAAATGTTTAGTTGAAAAAAGCTAGGATGTTTTGAATGCTATGCTAGTGAAAAACTGTTAAAGGGTTAGTTCACCCAAAAAATGGAACACTTCTTTCATTATTTACCTGCTTTGTTGTTGTTTTAGTCCATAAGGACAGCAAGGTAAATACCCCGTTCAAGGTCCAGCCCCCAAAGTACCAAGATGATCGACAAAAAAGTAGTCCGGGGGACATCAGGGGTTCAACCATAGTTTTACGAAGCTACGAGAATATTTTTTGTTTGCAAAGAAAACAAAAATAAAGACTTTATTCCACATTTTCGTCTCTACAGTGTCACTTGTGGACGCGCGTACGCGACAGTACCATGACGCGAGCGTGTGGCGGTGCCGGCGCTGACCCAGATCCAATCTGGGTCAGCGCCGCCACATGCCGCGTTTCATGGTACTGTCGGATATTCTCGTAGCTTCGTACACTTTACAGTGAACCACTGAGGGCAACAAGGACTACTTTGTTGATCATCTTGGTACTTTTCTGGACCTTAATGTGTAACCTTACCTTGCTGAGGGTCAGAGAGCCCTCAGATTTCATCAAATAAAACATATTAATTTGGGTCCGAAGATTGGGGACCGAAAGGTTCCGATTCGGGGTGGAAAGAACACGCGGATGGAATTATGGACATCATTTTCATTTTTGGGTGAACTAACCCTTTAAGGTTGGTAGCATTGCTACTTAGTTAGTTACTGCACAACACGTGCAGAATATGCCAGTATTTACCTCTCTTTTTTCAGATGTATCTGCCTTACGATGTGCCAGCAAGTAAATATAACGGCTCCTTTGCGTTTTGTACATTTAAAAGCCATAAACCCGAGCAGCTGTGTGCACAAACCCCTCTGTCTGCTGCCCGGGGTACAGTTGCGTCTGTTCCACTGGATGCTGACACCGTGGCTTGACGACAGGCATAACAGAAAAAGCGTTATTGCCCCCTGGATAGGTCATTTGGTGGCGTTGGCCAAAAGCTAAACTGAAAGAGAGGTTTTAAAGACGGGAACAGGTGCGAGTCACCGCGGGGGCTGGATGAGGCACAAACGCCGAGGCCCAATCGTCATTCGCAAACATTCTCCCGCTTCCTCGTAATTAGGCCACGGCTTCAATAGAAGCTAACTCAGGCCATATGGGCTAATGTAGCCGAGATGAAGACCCCCCACACAGGTAGCAGTCTGTCAGCACCACGGACAGCTCCCGTTCAGCCAGATAACTCACCGCTGCGCCAGGCAGGAGAGCCAAAGAGAAAAATGCAACGCCGCTTAAAGGTTTGATTGAGCTTGAAGGTCAGGCCCATCGTATGTTGCTGAGGAAAATGTGTCCCCGAATTCCATAATTAAACAAACAAATAAACAAATAAGACTCGTTCTTCACCTCGGGCCCTGAACTTTGGAGGCGGAAATGTGTGTTCGCATTTTCTCTGAAGTCAGTTGAATTACTTGTGCGAGACCTTTAGGGTACAATAGGGCTAATGGTCATTCTTTTGTGGTGTATGATGATTCAAAAATGTTTCTTTTTAATTGAATATTGGTGGAGCAACTCAATTTGTGTATAAAAAGACATGCTCAAAGTTTGCTTTAGTTACAAATCGTGTCACTCAAAGTGTTCAAAAAGGGGTTTATGCCATAGAAGAAACATTTTGGGTTCCCCAAAGAGCCTTTCAGTGAACAGTTCTTAAAAGAACCATTTTTTCTTAGTGTGAACGATATTGTAATAATCTTATGAACCTTTTTTTTCCCACTACGAAGAACCTTTTGTACAATGAAAATATTCCATGGATGTTAAATGTTTTTTTTAGAGCGATCAATGTCAATAAAGAACATTTATTTTTATTTTTTGAAGGGCTTTTATGCCTTTAATGAGACAGGATAGTGGAGAGCTGACAGGAAAGCGCTGGGTGAAGAGAGGGGAGCGGGATGGGCAAAGGACCTCGAGATGGGAATCAAACTCAATTGGGGAAAAAAAAAAACAGTCTTGGGCAAAAAAACCTCCCTCTTGATATAGCAAGGCTTCTGGGCAACATTTAAAGTTTTGCTTCATTATATTGCATTAGCTGATGCAATCATGTTGGACTTTTAGCAGCACTGATGCAGCATCATGCAAAAGCAATTGTTATTGATGGCATTGTAGAAAATGATTTACATGACTGAAATGCATTTACATTAAATTGAATTTGCATTTTTTAGTTTATTCATTATTGCAATTGTTTAATAACAGTAAGTAGCTATGCAATTGGCTCCCTTGTAGTGACTTGCTGCGTATAAAATAAAACAACTTTTATTAGGCTATTCATGTAAATGTAAATGATTTTAAACATGTTTTCTAAAAGTATTATTATTTCTTTTATGTGTTTCCTAACTTTTTGCATCAGGGAAATATTCATATTTAAGTAAATACTTACCAAATTCTTACCGTACCAAATTCTACTTTTTTATTTTATTTAACCAAACATAGGTGTTAGTACATAAACATTTGACAAAAAAGTACTGGATTTGGTTTGCATGTCATTCTTTTATACAATATTGGTTGCAATTTATTCAAGATGACAGTTACATTGTAATTATGTAAATATGTATGAAGAAATATTAACTGCATGTTACTATAGGGTTAAGTTTAGTGTTTGTTTTAGGGTTATTTGCTTGTAATTATGCATAAATACAAGTACACTGAGAAAAAAAAAATTGATGTAGAAACGATTTTCACACACAAGATATTCGATTTCACAATTAATTACAAAGCATCGGCAATTAACACATTGAAAAATAAAGTAGAAAGCCTGAAATAGTAAACATACTCCAATAATCTTAAACTACATCACCTTAAAATAAAGTGTTACCAATATTTTCACACAAAATGATTATTTTACAAGTCTGCCATGCAACTTCACTTTTATTTACATGTACATTCTTGTTATTTAAGATTTAAAAACATACATCGGGGTGCAGTTTATTGACTAAAATATGTCCTTTGTTGTCATATATAACAAGCACAACTAAAACCATGTGATCTGTGATTACCAAAGCACTGACTAGTAGTAGAAATAATCGAGTAGTTGACGTTACAACTCTAAGTACTGTGAAATAAGGGTTGCATGCATTCACCAAATAAAGCAAGACTTTCAAGGCCTTTTTCATCTTAAAATGCTCATCAAAATGATCTCGATGAGTGCTGAAAGCCAAGCGAGCAGAGCGTAAACAAAAGCAGCCCTATCACGTCTGTCTGCAGCACTGGAAGACATTAGAGCTTATGGGAGCCAACATCTGTTACAGCGAGAACACACAACAACAGAACCAAATGATGTGTGTGGGACCGCACTAATGTGTGACTACAGGTCCAAGCAAGCTGTCTGACAGAACGTTAGCTGAGAAATATGTTGTGTTTGTTTCACAGTTTGTGGAGATCATGTCAATAAATGCTTTGGATTAAAAAAAAAAAATGCTTTGCAGAAATGCGCTAATTGATTCAGTGTGAAACAGTTAGTGTGTGTTGATAATTACGGATGCGAGAAAACACACAGCTTTGGAATATTTATTAGGAGTCTCGGCTGTAATTTCGGAGCCGTGGAAGAGTTTAATGAATCTATCATGAGGCAGTATCCAGCCGTTGGAAATTAGCTAACGAGGCCTGCCATGCCGAAGAGCTTCATTTTGAGTGAACAGCGTGCCGTTCATATTTCATTCCCTCACAGACTGCCTAATAAAAACATAACAAGCGCCAGCCAGCAAATACCAGATGAATGATGATTGTTTTACAGTTCCCGGTTTAAAAAAAGACTCGAGTTGTATAATGAGAGAGCGTTTTACAGTAGTCGCACACTTCTCTCTCTCTCAGCTAACAAACCATAGTAAAATCTGCTTGAATTGATCTAAAAATAAATTGCACTGCTAGGAAAATGTGATTTTATTTATTTAGTGATGAGAACAAATATGCAAAGCAATAAGCTATGTTAAGGTGTTGCATGAAGTTTAATGCTTAAGCCTAACTGATAGTGATGCTTACGTTTGCATCATGACTGCTGTTATGAATTACGATTCTTCATTTTTCATCCAGGCAAATTTTACAGCTCCACCTTCTGTCATTAGCAAAGGAAATGTGTTCCCCTAGCATCCCCACTGTCAGGACTCCATAAATAATGAATAAACATATTGTTCGCAAGATGTCGCTTATCAACGGAATAAAATTAAAATAAAAATGTAAAACTGCTAACATATCATTATGATGCAGATGCAAAATTAATTTTACATTCTTAGCAGATCTGGAACCACCTGTCACTCAAGTTTAGGTTGCAGTATTTACTTTGACAAAATGTTTGGAACTTTCAATCAGTAAGAATCTAAACTCTTCCTCTTTTTTGCTGTTTCTTCTCAGTATATTCTTAGCCTTGCTGTTTTCACCCCTCAGTGGGGTGGAAAGCCAACGCCTCCAGTTGCCCTCCAAACATTTTTATTCCAATAACAAGAAATGCCACTTCGGTCAAAAAACATTCATGTTTCTGCAGAGGTTGACAGTTACATTGGTTTCCACAAAGCAATGCCTCCCTTTCTGTATAATTCATCACTGCTTTGTCACCATGTAGCTGTCGGCATGCACACATACACACAGAGAGACACTCCCGCCCTCACACACACCACACACACACACACACACACACACACACACAAACACACAAACACTCACACAAACACACAAACACACACACACACACACACACACACACACACACACACACACACAGACGTGTATCTAACCAGTGTCAGTCATTCACATGTCTTACAGCCAGTGCTGGAGGTGCTTTTGTATCTTTGAGGCCTTGTCTTTCCCTCAGTTCATCCATTACTCGTCTTCACAGCTCTCATATTCTGTCGTTCTCGTATCCTTTTTTCTTGCAGATGCTGGAAAAAACGACTGATGCAAAGTGGAGCCTGTCAAGCCAATGAGGATGGAAGATGAAGACAGGACCGCCAAAATATGGTTAGGCGTTTTAGCGGGTGGTTTTAAATTCCGACGCGTTTCCCTCCGAGGTCCAACTAGCCTCTGCGGTGGATTTGAGCGCTCATCAGATCGCAGTTTAAGCTTTTTAGAGTTCTGAGGCTCGCGGATGGTATTGTTAAGTGACAGGTATGGAAACTGCTGCTGCTGAGGTGTATCTCTTGAGTTTCTTTTAACTCGCACTTCAGAGAGAAATCAGCAGAAAGGCCGTCTGTAGTCGCAGATAACGGGATTCATGTCGATCTCTCACACGCATCGTTGTAACTTTAAAGAGAATATATGACTCGGGCTTACTTCAACAATTGCACGTTGATGTCAGCTACAACAATTCGGATCTGGTTTTACGTTCGTGGAAGTCGTGCCGGTGCACAATAAAAGATTTTCCCAACCTGTTTTCAAATTCAACATCTACTGTCTCTTATCAAAGTCTGTTAGTGATGTTTTCAGCATACAGACTGTACGATTCTTCATTGGTTTCTTGAGGAACCTTTGGCTGAGCGAAAAACAAGAAACATTTTTTTGCTCTCAAGTTGCTAAATAGTCTTTGGAGAAGTTCTTGATGTTTCATTTATAGGTTCTTCAGATCAATCAGTTGGTTTCTGGGTTATTCTAAGTACAGCAGGAGTCTGTAACCTGTGGCCTGCGTGTCACTGTTGATGTGCAAAGGGGAGATTGTGATATAAAATGTATTTGATTTATTTTAGTTTCTTTTGCATCAATTAAATTAAAAAAAGAAATAAAAAAATAAAACAATTCTTGATAAGAACCTTTAAAATAATATTTTCCAAATATACATTTAAAGGTTTAGGGTATGTGATTACTTTTTTTTTTTTTTGAAGAAGAAATTAATTATTTTATTCCTGCATTACATTGACCAAAAGTAAAGACATGTATGATGTTATAGGATATTTTATTTTAAATAAATGCTGTTCTTTTAAATTTTCTATGTGATAATAGTATCACATAATAATTTCCATGTTGTATTATACTTTCCACAAAAATATTCAGCAGCACAGCTATTTTCAAATTGTAAGAAATGTTTCTTGAGCAGCAAATCAGCATATTAGAATGATTTCTGAAGGATCATGTGACACTGAAGACTGGAGTAATGATGCTGCAAATTCAGCTTTGATCACAGCAATAAATTACATTTTAAAATATATTAAAATAAAAACAGTTATTGAAAATTGTGTGACAATACTTATATTACTAAATATAGTATACTATTACTGTTTTTACTATATATATTGTATTTATTTTTAATGCAACCTTGCTGAGCATAAGAGACATTTCTCAAAAATATTTTTAAAATCTTACCAAAAAGTTGTCATTATAATCACAAACAGAATCAAAAATCCACACTATCACACATTATACTGCAATCCACTCGATTTCATGTAGTCAAAAGTGCCTAACTAAACAATCACTTATACTCTCTCCCTGTCTCTCTCTCTTTCACCCCACACATATAATCAGGTATCTGGGGTCCGTCTGGAGGAACTGTTGGATTAGACAGCATTCTGTTGGGTTAAATGGGAGGTTTGCTCATCTGATTTAGTCTGAGTGGAGAGCAGCTTCCTGCTGTGGTGAAGTCCCTCCACCTCCAGGGCATCACCACTCAAGAGGGACCGAGAGAGAGAAATACACAGTAAACAGATGGTAAAGACACTCTCTGAGCCATTGTTTCTCACCTCCTTAAAATGATCCACCTTTGACTTTTCATTCCCTAATTTGATTACATTAGCAGCTACTGGAAAGCTCAAGTTCAGTCAAAAAAGGAAATTAATTTCATGAATTTTTAAAGAAACTAGTGACCACATTTGTCAAGCTCAGAAAAGCAATAAAAGTTGTTCAAAAGTCTATATTAGGTGTCTTTGCGTGAGGAAAATACTAAATTTGAAGTCATATTCTACAATAAAAAATAGTGCAGAAACAATATTCACTCAGAAATTGCTGGTAAATTTTACGGTTAATTTAAAGGAAAAGACAAGTAACTACGGAAGCTTGTTTCTGCCACAAAATAAAAAAGGTCATTATGTCTTTTATCACACAATTCTGACTTTTTTTCCTCGAAATTGCATGTTTATATCTCAGAATTCAGACTTTTTTTCCCCTCGGTAACTCACAGTTGTGGCTTTCTATCTCGTATTTTTTCTTGGAATTGTGAGTTAATATATCACAGTTCTGCCTTTTTTGAATTGCAAATTTACATTTTACAATTTTGACTTTTTTTCAGAATTCTAATCCCACAATTCAAACTTTCTTTCTTGGAATTCTACATTTATATCTTGCAATTCAGTTTTTTGATTCCATCACGGAATAAAAAATAAAAAAGGGTAAATATTACTTGTTTCCCTCAGAATTGTGAATTTCTATCTTTCATTTCAGAGTTTATCTCTCAAACTGAATCAGAATTGTGAGAAACAAAGTCAGAATTGTAAGATAAAAAGTCACAAATACCTATATTTTTTTTCCTGTGACAAAGCTGCCCATAATAACCATCTTCTATCCATCCACCGGTTATATTTATAATATTAACTATATACCCCCTATACTCTATATCTATATACTACTATAGATATATATATACAATTGAAAAGAACATAACATTGTGAATGTTTATTTTTCAGGTTCTGATTCAAAATGCTGCATTGACATTGCCATTGGTTCTCAGGTGTGCTGTGAAATCTTCACAGAAATCCTCATTTCTGAGTGAACATTTCCTTTAAGCAATCACTGAAAACTGTGTGACAACCAAAAATAAGGAAAACACGGTGTAAACTGCAAAATAGCAAATCTGTGTTTGTGCATCTATAGTGTTTAAACGTCTGAATCACATTCATATGCCTTTCTCTTCCACACACACACGCACCAGTGCACACTTGTTTGGGCCTTAGCTTGTTCTGAGCATGCTCCAACATGCCCGACTCAATCCGGCGGGAATTACATCAGCCACAAAGCAAATAGCAACAAACACGCACGGTAAACAAGCTAGCAGGCAGCTCACTGTGCAACACACCTTTCTGGAGATCTCCCAGCCCCTTTCTGCCACTCTAAGTTTGCCGCATCTTTAAAACATCAATACGTAATTGAGAGCGAATGTACACGCCAAAGATTTGCATCTTTTTCCAGCGCGCCCCTCTCCCCGCACCTCATTTGATCCCCATTGCTCACCAGCTGGTTCCAGTACATCTCCAGTTCAACCAGTGCCTCTGAGTCTGAGTTCACTCTCCACACTTAATTGGTTCCCAAGGCAAGAATTAAATATTTACTTTAAAGCCCTTTAAAATTCAATTGATTTTTATCTGACAGCTGTGATGGTCTCAAGTGGGCCGATTGCAGGCGGTCTCCACAAGGTCCCACGAGCGATAGGAGAGAGCGCAACACAAACTGACAACACACACACACACACACACACAGATGCTGCGGTTTTTCATTGATCAAGCGCTGGCGTGGTCACTGGTTTCATTTCACACCCAGCTGTTGTGTGGTGGCTTTATATTCAAGACATTCTCTCGTCAGACATCAGTTAAAGGTGGAGCTAACAAGAAAGAATAAAACAATAAATACCTTTAATATTATGATGTCTAAATGTGACTTTTTTTTCTTCATGGACATTATCAAAATTGTTTAAATTTGAGAGAAAGTACATTTCTGGGGAACATCGTGGGTCTGTGATGGTGCAGTGTCACTGGTTGAACAAACATTTAGATACTACATGATATGAATTTTTTTTTTCTTTTTCACTTAAAACATTTACATTTTCAAATATACATAATTGTAATCATTTAATAATAATAATATAATTTCTTTCATTGCCATGAAAAATATGATTATTTAAATAAATAAACTATATTATATATATATATCCAGAACGTGATTGTCAATAAAGAGTAAATTTGATGTTAAGGAAAACATTTAATTTTTATTTCATATTAAACATTATTTAATTGTGTTTATTTAAACAGTGCATGTTAATTCATTTTGACTTCTTTTCATTAGAAATATTGGGGACTATATTTTTGTTTCAAAAATAATTGTAATAATTGAATTGTAAAATCAATTTCATTTCGTAAGCTGTGAAAATATTTAAAAAACTGTATTAGTATTTACACAAAAATAACAAAATGTGCATAAAACCTGCCTTAAAAATTGGTGTCGTTGTTTTTAAAAACAAGTTATGCATTAATAAATTTTACTGCGTTTCATTTAAAATAATCTAATTTCAAATAAATAATTTAATAATTGTTATAATAACAATAATTATTTTGAAGGCCTTTTAAACTACTTTTTTAAATATATATTTTTATTTTAAAAAAAATAAAATTATAATAAAAGAGATTAAAACTCGGCCTCTTTTGTTGGGAAAAACAGGATTGTTTGTGTCTTGTCAAGTAGGTGATTTTTAAAATAATAATTTGAAATCATTACTAAAACTGATTTCATAGTCATGGAAATTTCATGTATTATTTCATAAAACAAATTATATTCAATTTAAATAATGTAATATTAGTGTGTAAGACATTTTTATAACGTTATTTTCAGCAAATTTAAATTCTATGTACAGCAAGCAACGATTTCAATTCCTTAACAACAACGGCACCAGTCATCACAAATAAGCAAGAATCTGTGGAAAAAGTAAATTTTACCACAACGCTACCTTTTTATGTTTTTGTCAAGTCCATTATAAACGTGGTCGAACTGATATTATTTTTTGACAGCCGATTGCCGCATATCTTGGAAACGAAGGGTGGGCCGATTGGACGCTATAAAGCCGATATAATTTTTTATAATAGTTTTTATTAGTATTTCAGAAAAGGTGAAATACGTTGAAAATGGATTAAAAAAAATTTGTAAAATAATCATACTTATGACAAAGTATTTTTCACAAATAAATAGATATTTAATAAAAATAGAATTAAAAAGGAAGTAAACTGTAACCAAAAGAGCACTCAGTATTCTAGGAAGTTTGTGTGCATTGGGAATCACAATTTTTCAAATAAAGGCAAGGTAACACTCATTTTACATACAGAACACAATGAAAATGACATGAATATGACATTGGGCAAAAGTATGAAGCGCAGCATAATTTGAAATCACAAATTTTATTGTTTAAAGCATTCATTTTGCACGGACCAAAAGTCACGCAGAGAACACGCGATCATGCAGGTCATTATTTTGTTTTGCACACTTCACAAGATCTCACAACTGGATTTGACTAAGTTTGCAAGGTTTGTGAAATTATTTTTTTCATTAGCCATTCAAAGATTTGTTTAAATGATGAAAATGCGTGTTTGCTGAATGCTGATGGCAAACGAGAAAGTATTATAATGTTTGCCTTTCTATTACTAATTATATAAAGGCAATCGTTATAATACTTTTTGTATACATTTTAATTCCTTTGTTTAATAGTTCTATCGGATTATTAGACAGACTTCTATCCGTATTAGACAGAACTGTTAACAACGATAGCGAACAAGAGGGAGAATGTGAGCACTGTATGCTCAGGCGCTGCTGCTCTCAGCGCCATCAAAATAAAAGTCCCGCCTCGAATGCATCGGCCAAACAGAAAAACGTATCGGCCAATGCCGATATTTGAAAAATTCCAAATATCGGCCGATATATCGGTTGACCACTAATTATAAGTAAACCATTTGCCGGTTAATGTCCTGAAGAGAGCAAACACTGGGGTGTTTTGAGTGATCAGACACAGTGTTAGTATTACTTGTTAGTAGGAGCGTTTGGGAAACCTGTTTGGAAATTGTCATTATTTTGCTATTCCATTTAGTACCACGAGGACAGAAATTGTTGCATAAATTACACATCGCAACTTTAAAAAGGTTCACATCAATGAATCCTTACAGATGCAAAGAAGCACTTCTATGAACTAATAACCCATAATTCTCTTTGTCTGCAGTGCATGATGGCTGACTGACAACCTTCACAGCTGGTGCCATAATAATTTTGAAAAGAATCCTGTTTTAAAAAGCTTAGTCTCATTTCGTATTGACACTACATTGTTGTCAAATTGAAACATGCATGCTTTTGCGTCATACCCATATACAGTATACACGTCAGTTTCTGGCCGGCAGCAAAAGAGCTGCAGTCCTTTGCTAGAGTCAGTCACATTATCTAGCTCCTCAGAGTCAGTCAGAGTGATTCAGTCTGCCAGGCCCTGAGTTAATAAGTTATGAATAAGTTAGAGCGCTAGCATGAGGAACAAGGAACAGGCAGGATCTCAAGAGCTCAAGCGCAGTCAGACGCTCCCAAAGCGTTGTGCCAGCATTTCCACAAAACCTTAGGAGGGCTGTTAGCGCCTGAGGGGGAATCAATCACTGCGGATTTACCGAGCGCACATTAAAATGTTATGTGGTTAATACTGCCACGTTTCAAATGCATTATATTTGTTCGTATGATGTCCTGTGTATGCGTACAACTGCTATCTGTTCTGACAACAGCATCTGCTGAGGATCACAAACCTTCAATGCTTTAAACAGTTTGAGTCGCATTAGAATCAGTGGATTTATTAAACCAATGAAAGATTTCAGTAGACGTATAGCTGTGATTTATATGACACAACATTAGATCCGTTGAGTGCGTCATTTGCTTAACAGGACTTGTGCGTTTGACCTGTAGTAATTGTATTTGCATTGCAAAGAAAATGTTTTTTGAAACAGACTTAACGGTGAAAAATCTTGTCGTATAAGTTGTTTATGTTCTCCATGTGATTTTAACCTGTAGATTTGTGTAAAACATTTGTACTCGGCTCTCATCTATTCACTTTGACTAATAGTCTTTAAATTGCTCTATTCATCTCCTTTGGTCTCCTGTTTTTTTTCTTTATAAATGAGGAATTAATTACTTTCCCATTAACGGTCATAAACACGGTCGCCCCAGCACTGAGCGGGATGAGGTGTCACATATGGGATCTGACCCGGGTTAATATAGGTTAAATCCTGTAATGCTGACCCAAAATCTGACGCGTGAGGAATCGATTGGATCATGACAGATTGTAATGAAATATTGCATTTTTTACATAGGGAAGACCGGGGCTAGTTGTCACACAGGGACGTTTTCAGTAAGGTTTTGAGACAAAAGTCTAATTATACACACAGTGTATAAATCAGAATAAAATGTCTACCCTTCAAACTAAATTTAGAGTGTACAATAATAATTAAAAGAAACTCACTAAATTAAGGCAATATTCATATAATAAATACTCTAACTGAATAGTTGAGCTTGTTTGGAAAATGGTATTTCCCATGAATTATTTTTATTTATGTATCATAAATATCACGTCAGGGCAAGTTCTCACATTTTATGTTATAATATCTGTCCAATTTGTCCTATGTCTTACCTTTGTGATGTGTGAGCATGAGTTGAACTCAAATAGTGTCCAAATATATAAGTGATTTCTATTAAGAATGTTTAATAAAATGAACTGGAAACAAATGTGACAACATAAACTGTAACGCTCCAGTATTACAATATTGCATTTTGAAAACTAACGAGCATTACAGGAAATGATGTCACCATCAGTAAGCAATATTAATGGAGCTTCAATTTCAAAGTTTTCAGAAATATAAAAATATTATATTGAACTTTATTTGCAATTATTAAATCAACATATAAAGAAATAGGCAACTTAGGGCTCTTACAGTTACAATTTGTGGTGACCAAAATAACACGTTGATCATTTTATACTTTACCTTTACATTTATATTTATTTAATTAGTTTTAATTTTTGAAGTAAGCTTAAAAGATTAGAAAGCTATTTCCATTGTGACAACTTACCCCATGGTGTAATGACAAGCCTTGCTATTGACAAAATGTGTTTTAATTAATTAATAATTAATTCATGGGACAAAATAAGGGCCCCAACTTGGGAAACTATTCAATAGTTTTGTGTTTGTTTCTTTTTTTGTTTTTAGGTCCAGACTTTGAAGTTGTTGTATCTACATAGAAAACGGTATCAAAAATGAAACGGAAACAATATTCACTGGGAAAATTAACTATGTGTGACAACTAGCCCCTGCATCAATAATTCAAAGTGCAGCTTTGAGTTAAGAAAAACCTTTGCTTGAGTTGAGAAAAAACTTTAAACACACATGTTTTCCATATTTTGTGATTGGCATTTAGGATCAGGATTGAGGAAAACATGGTTTTAGAATGACCAGTATTTCATTTCGAGTTAGAAGAGCGAGTGTTTTTTCCAGTCTTTCTCTCTGTGCAATCCCTGGTGTGAGTGAGTTCTAACACAGACAGACTGACCAGATTAATATCATGTACTTTCAGCCGCTAATGGACAGCAGATTTGGACATTAGTGCAGTTTGTATGACCGGTCCCAGCAGATCAATGAGAAAAAAAAAGAAAAAAAAACACACACACACTCAAAATATAGATGCAGATCTGTAACAGCTTGAGTGTTTTTATGAATCGTGTATTTAAAGGTGCCCTGGTGAAGCCACTATCTCATCCAGCTCAGGCCTCGTGTCTCCCAAAGCTTTGTTTTTTTCTCCTGCTCGAGACTGGCAGTCTCCGTCTTCCCGTTCATTAGCACTTCAATTAAATAAAAAAGGGATGTAGTTGTGTCTGAATCCTCTGCCAATTTGGCAGCCGGCCTGAGCGCAGCGCGGCACAGACGAGAGCCTCTTTCCACCCGTAATTCGGCCCCTAAGCAAAAGTGACAGGATCTGTCAACGCGGGCGAACGGTCCGGGGATTCACCTGAGCATCTAAGTTATATAACACAAGTCAGATTATAATTAGTGTCAGTTTTAATCTGCTCTTAAACGCGCCGGCATATGTGGGCTGTTGTGTGGAGAGACAGCGAGGTGTCAGCGAGTTTGATAGCCCTCCGTTCACCTCACCAACTCTAACCTGAGCATGAATATTTCAAGGGGATTTGGAGGACAGGAGGAAAGATTTAATTATTTCAAATTAGGGAGTACCGGGTGATTTGGGCCTAATAGCTGTGTGTTCAATCGAAAAGGTGCCCACCTCACTTTGGGGGTTCATCAGGGAACAAGGGAGATGCAAGCCTGTGCAACAACAGCTTCCCGGCGATGTTGGGTTCGCTTAGATCAGGCAGGATTCATTGCATCACACACGTGGCAGGTACAAATGTGCCATATAGAGTTGAAACCCTCGTTGTTTCTGGCCCGTTGTATTATTTGAGCAGCATGTTCCTCTTCACACACTTCTGTACCATTTCCACTGTTCAAACGGCCAACAGAACACACACACACACACACACACACACACACACACACACACACACACACACACAGGTTTACATTTGTGAAAATGGGACATCCCATAGGCGTAATGGTTTTTCTACTGTACAGACCGTATATTCTATTGCCCTACACCAACCCTACCCCTAAACCTAACCCTCACAGGAGACTTTCTGCTATTTCAGATTTTCAATACACTCCATTCTGTGTGATTTATAAGCGTTTTGAAAAGTGGGGACATGGGGTAATGTCCTGAAAAGTCACCTTATCCTATGTCATACCTTTGTCATTATACAAATGTATGTCCTCATTTGTCACAAAAACGTACATGTACACACACACCACCACACACACACACAAATACCCACAGAAACAAGATGTATGCTATATACACACACAAACCACACACACAACACGTCACACACGCCACACACCCCCCCCCCCCCACCAACCCCACACACATTCTACAACCACATACCACAGAACAAGCATGTATGCTGGGGGTAATTATACACACACACACACACACACACACCCCCCACACACACACACACACACACACATACACACACATCCACAGAAACAAGCATGTATGCTAAACACACACACACACACATCCACAGAAACAAGCATGTATGCTTTATACACGTGTAATATGCAGTAAAAAAAAACAGAAATTGATGATAATGAAGGATAATGAATAATAATGTTAAAATTATTACATTAAAATTATTCATATTTCATTATCATATATTTTTTAATGAGAGAGAGATGTTAAATTATTATTTTTTAAATACTGTATTACTTAAAAATTGCATTATTCAAGTGATATATTAATTAATATATGAATAATGCAGTACTTCTCAAAATACAGTATATATATTTTTATTTTAAAAAACAATATATTGTGTATTACTAGTTTAAAATATTGTATTACTTACAAAAGATTGTATTATTTAAATTACTGTATATACATTTTACATTTATTATTATTTTCTAATTATCATATATTTTTATATATTATATATTATGTATGGGGAATTACTATTTTGAAACTATTGTAGTAGTTATAAAATATTATATTATGTAAATAGTATTTAGAGTAAATAGGTATTAAAAATCAATTAATACAATATTTATTATTATTTTATTATTATGGATTTTTTCAATACTCAAAATATGTATTTGAATGAATTGCTGTGATAATATTTCTTTATTTTAAATTATGAAAAGATAAAAAAGTCTAATATTGATTTTACACAACAAAACATGTATTGCTTTTATTAAACCTGAAATACCAGATGGCATTTATTCATAGATATACAGCATGAGTGAATGCATTTGAATTCATCATACAAACGATTTGTACAGATGATTGATTCAGCTTTTCCTAGTATTTCACATGACATGTAAACAAACAGACCATTGTAAAAAAACTCATATGATTTTGATGCATCTTCAAAGGTCGAGTCCCATGAGATTATTGCTCCGAATTGATCCCACTCTCCAATATAACAAACTTAGATAGCAAATACACTACATCATCTCTGCATGGCCTTATTAATGTAAATAAAGTAATATGTTGACTTCCCTCATAGATCATGATGGATTGTCGGTTTCATTTAGTCAGCTTAAGTAAACATACTCATTCAACGTAATGAAAGAGAGTTTACAGCACGTAATAAAATATACATACGGCCCTACTCTATATATACTGTTGCCAGCCTTCGTGTGCAATCAGATCTCTGATGTTAATTACATTTAAATAGAACAAGACTCATTTTGATTTGTTCGTGTGAGTAGAAAAGTAACTCCTTAGTCCTTCTACCTGTCAGTGCTTGCACATCACAGACTAATGCTTTATTAAGAGAGTCTGCTGGGAGTGCCTGATCCCGTTTTAGTACATTGGGCCCAATGTAAGACTAATTAAAAAGTGTATTTTTACATTATTAATTTCTGAGTTTCACACTTAATGAATGTGAAATGACAGGCCTCCTATTTTTTTATGTACACACTCAGGACCGCGCGGCCATGGGAATACTGATACGCAGGTTTGAGAATGGCGGGAGAGTTGTCGAAAAACATTTCTCTCTCCTCTAGAGTCCAGCTGGCAGGAAAGAAACCGAACAAAAGCAAGCAAACAGTTCAGACTCAACAGACGCTTTCATCAGAATGAAATGCTGCAATTATTTGACCTCCGAGTCCTTGGTATCGCTCGGCGACTTTTACAAAAGCTGCAACAAGCTCGCTGACATTTTAGCCGTCGATTTGGTATTAGTCAAAATGAATTTGTAGCTGCCTGGACTTGAGCGGTTCAATTGGGCATCTCTAATACGAGATGTTTGATCAAGACTCTTAGTTTTTATCTGCCTGCTGAGCGAGAGCGAGAGAGAGAGAGAGAGACTCTCTGTAGAATAAATGTAATCAAGTGTGCGGAGATCGTTTTGCCAAAACACTGCATCTCCAAACACACATTTTCCATCTTCTCTACCAAAAGGCTTTGTTCAGGAGAGACAGAGAATTGATTCAGAATTTCAAAATCCCTCAGCTAGAAGTGGGAGAACAGATTGACAACAATAAGAGTGTGTGCATTGCGTTTTTGAAGAATTATGGTGGCAATGTGTTATACAAATATTCTTATTTCATGCCATTTTTGTTGATATCAAATAAAAAGGAAGGGGTCATGCTAAAGATTTAATTAGATTTATTTTTGTAAAGGAATCAGTGATGAAATGCTGTAAATTGAACAAAATGGCAAAAATATGGGCACATGCCTTGTGTTTTGTATGGTGCCATAATATGGTGCCATTTTGTTATAAAAAATACTGCTATTTCATGTAATGTTTGTTGATATAAAATAAGAGAGCAGTGATGATTTAATTCGATTTTTTTTTCTTTTTTGAAAAGGAATCAGTGTTGAAATACTGCAATTTGAGCAGATTCACAAGAAGAGCATGTGCACTGGTTTATTTTGAAGTATTATGGTGGCATTTTGTTATTAAGATACTCTGTTAGTTCATGTATTTTTTTGTGGATATAAAATAATAAGGAAAGGGCAATGTTAAAGAATTATTGAATATAATTTAATTTAATCTTTTTTTTAATTAATATATATCTGAGCCCTGAGTGTTTTAAATGAGAGGTGACAAGAAACGCAACACGGGCTATTGTTTTTCGCTCCGTCAAACAGAACTTTGTTTAAAATTATATATATTATATATATATATATTTTTTTTTGTAAAGGAAATTAAGTGTGCAATACTGAAAATTTGACAATTGACACAAAATGAGAGGTGGACTGTGTTTTTAAATATTGGTTGGCATTTTATTTAAAAATGCTGTTATTTGATGCCTTTTTTTATAAAAAGGCTGTGCCTACGTAATTTAATTGATTATTGTTGTTTGAAAAAATCAGTGAGAAAATACTTGTACATTTAAACAGTTGGCAAGAAGAGCAAGTGCCTGCGTTTTTAAAGCACTATGTTCATTTTGTTACAAACACATACTATTTCATGCTTTTTTGTAGACAGAAAACAAAACGTAAGATTTATTGGTAAAACTTTACAATAAGGTTCCATTAGTTAATGTTAGGTCATGTATTAACTAACATGAACAAACAATGGACGATACATTTATTACAGTATTTATTAATCTTTGTTAATGTAAATACGTTAATGAAAATACAGTCTTTCATTGTTAATTCATGTTCATTCAAAGTGCATTAACTAATGTTAACAAGCACAATTTTTGATTTTAATAATGCATTCGTAAAATATTGGAATTAACATGAACTAAGATGAATAAATGCTTTAGAAGTACTTTTCATTGTTAGTTCATGTTAACTAAAGTAGTTAACAAATGTTAACAATGAACCTTATTGTAAAGTGTTACCGATTGATTCATTATTATCATTTTTTTTGCTAAAAGAATCAATGATAAAATAATACTGTAAAATTGGACAGCTTGACCACAATATGAGCATGTGCCTTGTGTTTGTAAAGTATTGTCGTGGCAATCTGTTATACAAAAAATACTCTATATTTCTACTATACTATATTTCAATATTATTTTATGCTATTGTGGATATAAAATAAAAGGGGCCATGCTAAAGATTTAATTTGATTATTTGTTTTGTAAATGAATCAGTGATGAAATACTATAAACAGAACCGATTGCACAGATTATGCAACTACGCATGTGAACTGTGTTTTCAAAAGATTATGGTGGCATTTTGATATAAAAATACAAAAAATGCTTTTTTTTGTGTGTGTGTACATAAAAAGGAAGATTTAATCTGATCATTTTTGTGAAGGAATCAATGATGAAATACTGTAACTGAACTCTTTTAATATATCATTTATACATAATAAATAATAAAACATGTTTTTGTGGAATTCAAATGAAATCGTTTTCAGCTTAGGAGACTCGAGTGCACGCTGCTGGATTTTCCACATGTGTGTTTTGTTTTGCTTCAAAATCCCGGAGCCTGTTTCTCCAAGGCAGTATTTTTTGCTGACCTTTGACCCCGGAGCACACCCAGTGTGGGGCGTTTGTCAGTAAGGCCTTGGTCTCGTGTAAATATTAGCCGAGAGCTCAGCTCTAAACTGCAGCGCTTGTGCGAGCGGCGACTGGAGTCCCTCCAAGACAAATGCGGCTCTGCAGCGGAGGCTGCATGTGAAACATCCCTGCCGTTTATTTTCATACGCTGTTAATTTGTCAGCAGCCCTTCCTGTCCGCCCGACACAGATTGCTGAAATCTTTCCTGAAGATATTTGGTGGCAAATTACACATGTTGTCGCTGTAATTATTATTGCATGCAGAGAGCAGCTATTAGTGCCTTTTTCAGCCCTTCTACATCTTTTATTTTCCTCTGCGCAGCAGCTGTCACGTGATGGAAATATTTTGATGGATGCAAAGGAATTTGGTGTATCAATATTCCACTTGTCAAACAGTCCATTATGGTGTAGCTCCCCGCTCAAGCTGAGGCAGAGAAATCTATCAGAATGGTCCGAGGGCAATAAACGTTTTCCAGCAGTCCATCGCTTTGCACAAATCAGCCCTGAGATGCAAACGGCCGTCTATTTATTAAATCGCCCTCAAAGGAGTTTGCACTTTCCTGCTGGATTTTCCTTATGTGCAGAGCAGCCGAGTGCAACTCTGCAGTATATGCATGCACACACACATATGCGCTCACACTTGCAGGGGGTCCCTGTGCTGCTCTTTGGACCTGGGCTTATTAGAATAGATTCTGCCAACTTCAATGGCGGGACCGTGTGTGTGTCTGTGCGCTTATCACTTCTCATTAGCGGATCATTGGGAGTGCCGTCCGCTGCCAGGCGTTAATCAATGTGTTTTGTGACTCTGTTAGGGCAGCTGTACAGAGATATTGTGCCCCTAGGGTTAATACAGTCAAGCGCAGGAAATAAAACACTCCGGCCATGTCCACAACACGAGGCTCGGCATTATCTTTAAATGAGCTGGGCAGGGACCGCATACATATGGATTTCCACTTGCATAAATTGTGATTGATGTCGTCAGAAAAGTAGGGCTTGCTTTCTTTTTTTTTTTTTGAAAGGTAGTGTGCCGTCCACAGTCAGTATTTCTTTCTTTTGTTGGTGAATTGTTGTAAATTATGCAGACTGACAGGCACAGTGAGGAAGGGATTATTTCTGAATAAGTTCAAACACGACTGTTTTTCCTTTCTTTTTGGTGAAAAGAGAAAAGAAAGAAACTGCTGTTCAAAGACAGAGAAGCAGGTAATGAACAAATACCTTACTGTTGTTATTTTTAGGAATGTTGTTGTTTGTTAAAGTATTATTATAATTAATATTATTTAATAACACACACAGTATCTATAATAATGATGTTCTATACATTGAATATATTTATCTGTTAATTTATACATATTATATACATTTAATATATTTATCTGTAATTTGAAATGATACTATATTCATTAAATACATTAATTAAATACAATATTAAATATTAGAAAAATTAGAAAATGCGCCTTCAAATAACTGAAAAAGTTCAAGTAATAAAAACTGAAATAAACTATTTAGAAAGATTACCAAAAGCACATTACACTATAAACTATATTGTTGTTAAAAAACCACAATTTGATATACTATCTTTAATATAAACAGTGAACACACCAACACACACACACAAACACACACACACACAAACCTACTATATATATATATATTTATATACAGTGGGTACGGAAAGTATTCAGCCCCCTTTAAATTTTTCACTCTTTGTTACATTGCAGCCATTTGCTAAAATCATTTGTTAATTTTTTTTCCTCATTAATGTACCCACAGCACCCCATATTGACAGAAAAACACGAAATTGTTGACATTTTTGCAGATTTACTAAAAAAAGAAAAACTGAAATATCACATGCTCAGGAAGTATTCAGACTCTTTGCTCAGTATTTAGTAGAAGCACTTTTTTGATCTAATACAGCCATGAGTCTTTGGGAAAGATGCAACAAGTTTTTCAAACCTGGATTTGGGGATCCTCTGCCATTCCTCCTTGCAGATCCTCTCCAGTTCTGTCAGGTTGGATGGTAAACGTGGTGGACAGCCATTTTTAGGTCTCTCCAGAGATGCTCAATGGGTTTAAGTCAGGGCTCTGGCTGGGCCATCAAGAACAGTCACAGAGTTGTTGTGAAAACACTCCTTCGTTATTTTAGCTGTCTGCTTAGGGTCATTGTCTTGTTGGAAGGTAAACCTTCGGCCAGTCTGAGGTCCTGAGCACTCTGGAGAAGGTTTTCATCCAGGCTATCCCTGTACTTGGCCGCATTCATCTTTACCTCGATTGCAACCAGTCGTCCTGTCCCTGCAGCCGAAAAAAACACCCACACAGCATGATGCTGCCACCACCATGATTAACTGTTGGGACTGTATTGGACAGGTGATGAACCAGTGCCTGGTTTTCTCCACACATACCGCTTAGAATTAAGACCAAAAAGTT
The DNA here is from genome assembly GCA_018155175.1 of Sinocyclocheilus anophthalmus. Taxonomy (NCBI): domain Eukaryota; kingdom Metazoa; phylum Chordata; class Actinopteri; order Cypriniformes; family Cyprinidae; genus Sinocyclocheilus; species Sinocyclocheilus anophthalmus. The sequence goes on from JADLZN010011256.1 coordinate 319,432, forward strand.
CTACCTTGGTCTCATCAGACCAGAGAATCTTAATTCTCACCATCTTGGAGTCCTTCAGGTGTTTTTAGCAAACTCCATGCGGGCTTTCATGTGTCTGCACTGAGGAGAGGCTGTCGGGCCACTCTGCCATAAAGCCCCGACTGGTGGAAGGCTGCAGTGATGGTTGGCTTTCTACAACTTTCTCCCATCGCCCGACTGCATCTCTGGAGCTCAGCCACAGTGATCTTGGGTTCTTCTTTACCTCTCTCACCAAAACTCTTCTCCCCCGATAGCTCAGTTTAGCCAGACGGCCAGCTCTAGGAAGGGTTATGGTCGTCCCAAACGTCTTCCATTTAAAGGATTATGGAGGCCACTGTGCTCTAAGGAACCTCAAGTGCAGCAGAAATTTTTTTTGTAAACTTGGCCAGATCTGTGCCTTGCCACAATACTGTCTCTGAGATCTTCAGGCAGTTCCTTTGACCTCATGATTCTCATTGCTCTGACATGCACTGTGAGCTGTAAAATCTTATATAGACAGGTGTGTGGCTTTCCAATCATGTCCAATCAGTATAATCAAACACAGCTGGACTCTAATGAAGGTGTAGAACCATCTCAAGGCTGATCAGAAGAAATGGACAGCACCTGAGTTAAATATAGCAAGCAAAGGGTCCCAGCAAAGGGTCTGAATACTTAGGACCATCTGATATTGCAGTTTTTCTTTTTAATAATCTGCAAAATGTAAACAATTCTGTGTTTTTTCTGTCAAGGAGGTGCTGTGTGTACATTAATGAGGAAACAAATTTCTTAAATGATTTTAGCAAATGGCTGCATTATAACAAAGAGTGAAAAAATTAAGGGGGTCTGAATTACTTTCCGTACCCATGTACTAGATATATATATATACAATTAACAAGATAATAAAACATATATTATTTATATATAACTTGTTTTATATATAAATATATAAATATTATATTTATAATGTACATGTATACATGTGTCTGCTTTAATATTTTTACATGTTAAATGAATTGTGCTGCTTATTTTGTAATTAACATGAATGTTCAATGCCAGTCTTTGGAAAAAAAAAAAGTTTGAAAAATGATTTTCTCACATTCAGGAAACACTTCTGGCAGTGAGAATTTCCTGAGAGCGAATCGAGAGGACGATTGCGGTGAACGCCGGCCCAGAATGCACCACAGGAAGTGTCTGCGAGACTCCAGAAGCAGAGGTCAAGGCCAGGGGTCAACGGGTGGCACGGCAGAGATTTACGCCGAGAGAAAACCCAGCCCGTTCCCAGCCTTCATCCATTTCCCGGGGAAATTAGCCATAAAGTCGCCGTTTTCATCTTTCAAGGTTTTGTCATAAACCGTCATCTTTCCCCGTCTTTGATTTGAACGAAAAAACGGCACTAAAATATTAGAAAAGCACAACAATAGACTAGAACAGATCCTACTGTATTCTTTTCATCTCAAGTTAACCTCTCGTTTTACCGTCCGTCGTTTCCGACACGGACCACCCTATTGTTTAAAGATGCCTGTGTGAAAAAAAACTAAAAAGTTTCACATTTTCTGAAATGTGCAGGGCTGCTCTCTGAGGTCCATTTCATTTGAACCAAATGGGGGGGAAGCTTGTCTTTACCGCGGTGAGCAGATGGAACTATAAATCAAGGCAGCCGTTGCCGCCCTGTAGAGGGCCGACCACAGCTGCCACTCTCTGCGTTTCGCTGAAAATCTTTTCAGGTCCATCGTCGAGCAATCTGGGCTTCTTTTTTTATATATACACACCACACCTCCCCTCCCCTCTCGTACAGTCGTATCCATCAAAACGACGAACGCCCATCAACCTACTGCCGCGATCGATTGGCACACTTATTTGCGCACATAGCCAATGCCCCGCTCTGGAGGTAAACCCCACGACAGCCCCCTCATTTTGGCTCTTTAGCCCCCAGCAACCACTGTGACTCTGGCAGCAGCAGGCCAGGCCTCCTCCATTAAACTTGCATTATGATGGATATCAAGGCATCAGAGCCCTGAGTGTTTTAAACGAGAGGTGACAAGAAACGCAGCACGGGCTATTGTTTCTCGCTCCATCCTTAACAGTCTCCCCCCCTACTGAACATCCTTCGGTGATTTTAACATATTGGCTGTTTTGCTAAGTAATATTTTTTTTTTTTTTTTTTTTTTTATTTTTTTTTTTGACTCAATAATCTGTGCATAACCTAGAAGAAAAGGTCTGCGGTGGCCGCGATGCCACCCACGGCCAGATGGTGGCGCTCTAATGCCACAGATATCATCTGAGTGGAGAGCTCCAGACAAAGACTGTGAAGAGGAGAAATGTTCAAATGGAGAAACTATACAATCAGTTCTTCACATAAATTCATAGTTTTTACAGTATCAGCAATGATTTCCCTCAAACGCGTATCAGCGTCGTGACAGCAGTTTAACTCAAAGTAAACACTCTCAAATTAGGTTCGTTTAGAGCCCGGTGTTACTCTGAGGTTAATCGCTGATAGCACATTATCTGGTTAAGAGAAATCTAATCACAGGACCTGTTTTAATTAGGTTTATTACTCAAGACAGAGCTGATCTGTGCAGTTTATTTTTGATTTGCATTGAAGCTTTTTCGCTTTTGCTTTAATTCTTCACACTGTATTTCAGCTGTAAAATGTTATGCATTATTTTATTTGATCATATAAACATCAAGAGATTTGCTATTTGTCAACAGCCCGTCATTATCACTCAAGCAATTCAGTAAATTTATACTTAAATGCGTGCAGGCAGTCTTGAACATTCAATCAATTTCTGCTCTTAAACTCATAGTTTAATGCCTTGGATGATTTTGACTTTTAAAAGAAAATATATTTTTAAAGGTCAAAACTTAAAAAAAAAGATATATATTTTTGCAAAAAGCCTTGCATAATCACATGACCTCTCTTTCTCCCTTGCAATATTTCAAGAATCATATATGTCAAACTTGATGTGCAATTAAAATATCAGCAGACAAATGGCACAGGGAAAGAAAATTAATATTAGCTATATTGTCAGACTCTTCTAAAATCAAGTTTTCCTTCTAGAGCTGGGAAAAGCTCGGGATGATGGAACATGATTTGTGCATGAGATGGGACACCGCTGGTCATTCATTATCCAAAGAGTGAAAGAAAAAAGAGAAAGAAATGAAAGTGAAAATGACAAAGACAGAGCTGGATGTCATCTTGGTCACACGTTTCAAAGGATGTTAGATTCAGCCATTTAAAAGAGGCGCACATGCTTAAAGTGTAAATTCTTTCTATTTAACATGGTCTTCTAACAGACGCTCGTGTTTAAATTGTGCTATGGTAAAAAACATCTCTGTTGTGAAGTGATTCTGTGAACTTCTTATATATAAATCCATCACTAGAGATGGACTAGTCAAACATTGCTGCTCTACAGTTCTCTTTAAAGAAGTTTAATGTCGCTAGAACAAGATGAATTTTTAAAACACCACATATTCAGAGTTGTCTTTTGACATTTTGAAATTGTGTAATTATTGATCAGTACTATATATATATATATATAAATACCCTAAAGTGCATTTAATAAATTGAATTATTATTTAAATTAAACTTAAAATAATAAATTCGAGATTGTATGTTAAAATAAAAATATGTCCTGAAGGTATACACATTTCATTGTTCTAAAATGTCATTGTTTTTAGATTACACTTAAGTGATTTGTTTTGGATATACAGTAGTTCTAGAGTAAATGCAAAGAGATGTTAAATATTGCGTTCAACCATCAGTAAGCCAAAAAAAAAAAAAAGGTATTTATATTATATCATGAAGGAGTCAATAAAATGATCACCTGCAGTAATACAACAAAAAACCTTCAGAAAGGAAAAATATCCCAGCGTTCTTTGAGGCTGAGATGAGACTCCATGAGTTATTGCTTAAATTGGTGGGAAACAAAGACACAGTTGAACGCTCCGGTAAGCAGCTCTTCACCTGCACGAGTCCAGAGCTTGTAAATGCACATAAAACCCGAGTGGAGGAAAACAGCGCCGCGACTGTCGGCCTCCCGCACCACTCGCCATCAAAGTTTCCCGGCAGAGAGACTCTGAGCCAAAAACGAAACTTGTCAGCTGTACAGGTGACACTACTGGGTTTCCCACAAACAAGGAAATCACAACCCCGGGAAGTGTTGCATTTCATTTCAACAACAATGTGACATATCAGTGTGTAACAATACGAAAAAAAGAGAGAAAGAGTCAGGGGGAAAAAAAGAGGGAGGAAAGGCATGACACTTTTTGAAATATCAAAAGATCCTAGAACATGATCTTGGGAATAGATAATCCATGTGAAAAAGGAAGGTCCACCGTCTTTGATTTTCTCTTCTTCCTCATTTCTGCTTCAGTCTCTGGCAGCTTGTGTTTGTGCCTCTGTGTGTGTGTGTGAGAGTGTGTTTAGAGCCGCAGGGGTGGTGATGAGGACTGTTGCTCGTTTGACTTTTGATGCATCTGACAGGGCGAGCGAGAGGAGGGGTGAAACTGATCCCGACACTGACAAGCGGAGAACTCCGGGATCGCAGGTCACGACCCTGGTAACGCAAAGGTAAAATTACCTATTCATGTGTCATGTGCGCTGGTGTGGCCGGCGGGCAGAGCTACAGCCTGTCAGATGGATGGTCGCCACAGTACATCCGCTGTCAAGTTCAACATCTTTCCAAAATCTTCGATTCCGTCCGAACATGCTGTCTGAGAAAGAGAAACGCTGAATTGAGGCTTATTAACTGGATGTGCCTTCCTTCCCTCCCCCCCCCCCCTAGGAAAAACAATGAGGTTACATTGTAGATCGCAAATGGAGTTTTGATGGAAAGTTATGAAACAATCAATCTTAATACCGACTCAGGTCCATTTCTTATCAAATTTTGTCCAAATCCGACTGATTGAGTTTTTATAAACATACGGTTTAAAAGTTTGGGGTCAACAATGGGGTCAGATTTTTTATTTATTTTTTTATTTTTTGAAAGAAATTAATACTGTATTAGCTAGGGGATGCAACAACTGTCAAAATTTGAACAGGAAGATATTTCAAATTTAACGAAAAGATTTAATATTTAACATATTCATCAAAGACCATCCCAGACAAAAAATAGGTTACTCATGGTTTCCACAAAAAATAATTAAGCAGCAAACTATAATATCTAAGCCTGCACAAAAAACTATAGAGCTGTTTCAATCATTATTGAGCAGAAAAATCCGCCATTCAGATCACTGAGTTCTGAAAGATCATGTGACACTGAAGAGCTTAGCATTTACAGGAATAAATGAATAAAATAAAATTAAATGTATTAAAATACAAAAGTTATTTTAAATTGTAAAAACAAAAAATACTTTTTTACTGTATTTTAATCAAAGAAATGCCTATTAAATAAGATAATTCTTTTGAAAACATAAAACATTTAATTGTCTCATTTGTTATTTCTCCTAAGGAATTTAAGAAGAAACATCTGAGAAAGAGTTAACTAAATGAAAATGTTGCTCTTTCAGAATTTCTCAATGATATTTGATCAATTATCAGCTTTGACTAAGTCAGGACCTACTTCTCTCATTGCATTCTAGGAGAAATAATTGAAAGATAATCTCAGTTATTGCTCATCGGTTGCTCTTTAATTGTTTAGAATACTTAATGACATTCTAAATTACTATGTGTCTCTTATGTATGAATTTTGTCCCTAATTTCCATAGAAAAGTTATATTGCTCACATAGGTTCCTCTTTAATTGTTCTGGATCCTTAATGGAGTTCCAGAGATGCTTTTGAGACATTTACTTTACATTTTATATTGTTAACGTCTAAGAGAACTAAAACGAGTAAACTTTTAAGATCTCACTGGCGATTTTTCGTGCAGGTTTGTCTTCATGTTCTTTTGAAGGAGTTACTTTGCTAAGTCAGGAGCTGTGGTCTGGCTGTGAGTCTGTGCGCGATCACAGCGACCACATTCACTTAATTAGCACCGAGCAGATGAGAGCGGCTCGTCCGGCGAGCGAAGCGTCTCTCCGCAGCATGCGGTGCTGCTGAACGTTAGTGGCTCCTTCATCCTCTCTCAGCACGATTCACTGCCCGGCCCCAAACATTCACAAACTGTCACTCGGAGATGTCAGTCTTCTGTGACTCTCTCTGTACAGCAGGACTGAGGGGAGCGGGGAGGAAGAGCATGGAAACTTTTTGATTGCGTGACATCAAACTTAACTTGACAGGTACGGACGGCCCGGGAGGATCGTGACAAGCTGTGTGTGACCGACTCTCGCTGCCAGTGAGCTCAAGTGAGTGTTTCTTGAAGTCAGTATCACATGGAGTGAGTGAAAACATCACAGAGTTCATTTCTAATACTGTTGATGTTTGTGCAGTTGCTTTCCCACTAAAATGACATCACTTCCTGGACGATGATGTCATTAGGAAGTGGCTTTTGTCAGTTTTGCAAAAGACAGGATGGAAAGTGATACTGAGGACACATGGAAAGTCTGTTTAAATGAAAAACTCGTTCACCATTACTGTTAATAAAACGATACTCAAAAAAAAAAACACCACAATTTTAACACAAAAAATAGCTTTAAAAATAGCTTTTGTGGGTATTTTCAGTCAAATTTATTTTGCGATTATTTAGATTAATTAATGGAAACATCCTGTAATTAATTACAGTACAATTTTTAATAACTGGCCAGAATACTATATATATATATATATATATTCTATATATATATATATATATATATTATATTATAATATATGCATACATACATCACAGTCAAATCGTAATATTGAATTAAACATTTTTTTTTACATTTTTTAGTGGAAAACACTGACAGGATTTTATACGTTTTTTTAATTACACTTTGAAAAAAACCCTTTATGAATACTATAAAATTATATAATTATATAAAATAAATGTATATATTATATAGATATATTATAGTATATATATATATACAGTACATTATTATATAATTGTATATTATATATTTCTTTTTCTGAGTTGTAAATACAACAAAGATAAAACTTTTACTAGAAAATAACAGTCAGTTTTTACACACAATTAAGTCATGTATTCTTTTCCACGGTACTTGCTTTATTTGGAAGACTTGTTTGTGCCACTTACTAGCAATTTCTGAGTGAAAATTGTTTCTACACCACATTTATTTGTGTATGTATAATTTAAGTTTCTAGCACAGTTGTAAGAACATATTTGTGCAAATATGAATGTCTATCAGTGTTTTTTTTTAGATGCCAACAGAGTGTACATCACAAAATGTGATACTGTTGTGAGAAAATATGAGTGTACAAAGACACAATAGTCTAAATGTTGATTCAAAAATGCACTTTTAGCTGCTTTTTTGACATTTTAAAAAAGCACTATTGTACTGCTCCATCCATCCTAAATGGGATAAGCTCATAATCTACAGAAACAATAGTCTCTTCCTTTTATTCCGTCAGGCTGGAAGAGCCACAGACGTGCATGCTGGAATGAAAGGAATGATGAGAGTGTGTGTGATTGAAGTACACTGAATATTTCTGGCACAACTTGAGCTCCAGAAAGCTTGAGTCAATGGTCCCAGTCTGACTGATGGAGAGTCGCTCCATGTGTCCTATACAAACAGGACCAGAATTATCCTTTATCAGCAATCCCATGCAGTACCAGTGGGCCGGCTTCACATCCCGAGTCAAGCACGTCTGATCGGGATTAAAGATGGACGTGCCGCCTCTCCATGCTCCAGCGGCCTGAAATCCATAACCGGATTGGATGTGTTGCACCATTAGAATTAAACCCAGCATCAAAGGCAGGCTGCTGGAAAGAGAGCTCGCTCACTGTCCAAACCTACTTAACGGAGGCCCTTCCCGAGCGGGGATGTTGGGTTGGACTGGGTTGTGCTCAGGTATTGGATGCGGTGCGATGAGGTCTTCAGCCACTTATACCCAGAGCTGGAATGCCAAACACATTTCCAAAGGATTGTGGGGACTCCAACTGAACGTGGTAAAGAGGGTTGGTTGTGGTATGCCATGCACCCGCTGTCCAAAATATCATCATGGGAGCAGAAAAAGAAACAAACAGAGAACAATAAATGAATAATAAAATAGAGAAAAAGAAGAAAAATATAGATAAAAAAGAAAAGAGCTTTTTTTTCATATTTACTTATTTAATTTTATTGAATGTCTTTTTTTGGGGGGGCTGAAATATAGTATAGATGTTACTATACAAGGCACGTTTTGAGTTGGAGTTCTTTTCATCTTTTTTTTTTTTTAAATATTGAAAGTACTTAATTTTTTTAAATATGAAATATTAATTTATTCATTGTTAACATTTTTCCAAAAATACAATATTTTACAGATTTTAAATATACATTTACACTGAAAAAATTTTTCCTGAAGCCGTTTTCGCAGTAAATTTCAGAAACATTTACAAAGAAATGGCAAGTGACACATTGAATTAAACATCAAGTTTTGAAGTAAAAAGAAACTTAAATAGAATTTTCTACACTGGAGGAAAAAAAATGTTGTAGAAACAATTTTCACTCAGAAATTGCTAATAAATGTCACAATTAATATTAGAAGTGTCAGAGTTCTTCCCGGAAGTGTTTTATCTATGATGTAGCTTTGTTGTCTCCATCCGCAGAACTAGATTTATTCTGTAATTATTTGCTGAACTACTGCATTGTCTCAAACAGGAGGTGACATGTTAATGCTCGGTCGTCACGCTGTCAGTGGTGAAATGTTTACAGGAGGAGTGCTGATGTGTGTTGACAGTAATCTGAATAAAAATGTATTTACTGCTCTGGTCTCATTTGCAGGAAATTTTCACGTCTTGCATGCAACTGGCACGGTGTGAATCCTCATATCTGCGCACATGGAGTCTCACGCAGACAGACACGTATGTTGACATATACGTTTTTATGAAAAAATCTGTTTTAAGAAAGAAAGACAGAACATCCACAAGAGAGAGACTGAGAGGCTATATGTCCCACCTCATTGATCTCGATGAAGGACAGATGTGGTGTCAACCTGACTTGTTTAATTAACCCAAGCCGGAGGTGCAGATTGAAATTCAGACACGACGCTGTATGAAAATGGCAAATTAGCAAGTGCCCAACATTAAAAATGCGAGAAGAGTTAGAAAAGGAATTGTTCTTAGTAATTCATGACCTAAAGATCTGAATTAACACTTCAGTTTAAGATCAGTAAACATCTCAAGAGTTTTGACAAGATGTGCATCTGTCATATACAAAAATAATCATAACGTGAAAAAAATGCAATAATTGTGAGCTCCAAAAGTCTGAGACCCCATTGACACATTTTAACCTAGAAATAAACATGTTTTAGGCTTTTGAAAACTTATAACAAACGTTTATGATGATTTCATATCATAGTCCATGCAAACTCTGGATGCTTATCAGGTTTTGTGCATCTCGGATCTCAAATTGATATGCTGCAAACAGAATTTACAATAAAAAATTATATTAAATTAGAACAATTAAACAAATAATCTGACTTTTGGATTCCAATGTGTATGTATTTATTTAGAAGATTAATAAATAAAAAATGTATTCATACAGATAAATGGAGACACGCATGCACGAACCACACACACACACACACACACACACACACACACACACACACACATGGATCTAATTTTCTCACCAGGTTCTGAGCATGTCAGCTCCAGTACATATGTAAATAAATATAAATTCATATTAAAATGATATTGTCATTTCAATTCAACTTTTTACTCAGATTGCTATGTTGCTAACATAATTTGCAATGAAATCTGTGTATTAAATTAGAGAAATAAAGCAAATCATCGGACTTTTGGATCCCACAGTATATTTATAGCAACAATAAAAATGCTTTCATCTGAACAGATAAATAGATGAACAACACATACACATACATAATAGCATTTTGAAATGATTAGTTTCGCTCTCACAGTTTGCTCGCTTATAGTAGTGTATTAGTTTGATCAATTGCACGCAATAAAGCCAAACTCTAATAAAAAAAATGGCACATGAATGCTGGAACGGAAGGTGAGAATTTTTGTCATATGGAATTAGATGTAGGTTGTATTCAGCAAACGGAAACGGAAGGCATATTGGATTCATTCGTTCTGACAAATTGGTAATTTGAAAAAAAAATCTGATTGCATTTCAGGCTTTTAATCAGAGAGGCATTAGTTAATTTATCAAGCACTGTATAATTTGTCTTTGAGTGTTCCTGTATTTCTCTCAGTAATAGCATATCCAGTTTGGCTCTCTTGGGTCGTCGTTCCCTCCAGTCTGTAACGGGTGGGCTGAAGGTCCCATTCGCGGCATTATCCCACGTTTTTAACCCTGCTGTACACAACGCTGACTCGCAATCATAAGTGTTTCTTCGACAGGGCCAGAAAAAAAGCATGCAGCACCCGAAGTCTTGAACCCATTCATAGGCGTTTTTCCCCCCCCCAAACATTATTTCCTGAAACTTAAATATTTTACAAACAAGGGTTATACCAACACGAGCATTGTGCGTTCAAACCAAATAAAATACTCAGCAATGGACACTCTGCTTAACCACTATCCGAATTTTACAGTCAACGGAACGCTGTTCACATATCGTGAAGTCTCTAGTGAGTCCTTTCCGAATACAAGTCGCCGCTCCGAGCTATTTACTCCGTCCTGTCGTGGGTTTGCATGTGACAATAGGGTTCCCCAAATATTCAAATCCGGTATCTCCTCTCCGATTTAACCACTTATGTTTGTACACCAATAGGTCTGCTCTTCAGGAGCGTTGGGTGCTTGTCCTCAGCAGCAATTTCTCCGCCTCTCGAGGTGGGGCCCAGGAACGATGCAATTAATCAAGACTTGAGAAACAACAGTTTGCATTTTCCATTGGAATAAAACCATTTGTACGTTGCAAATTGATCACGGCATTGATTAACCCGTCAGCTCCGGTTCAAGCGCAGAGCGTTCAGGCAGTCCAAAGCCGAGGGCTTCTCTTCGTCCGGATGTGATTGGATCGTTCAGCCCCTCTCAAGAGCCTGATGAATATTCAAAGATCCAGGGTAGAGGAGATGCCAGTGTGACTTTTTTCTTTTTGAGAGGGAAAGTGCATTTATCAACAGCAGATTTAAAGGTCAGTATATGTGGATGCAAACCACTTAGTGTCATAAATTAGAATCCTGAAAAAACTTTCAGGTCAGTTATTGACAATATATCATGCATTCTCAAGAAGTGCTATTAATAGTGTGATGTGTGTCAGAAGCAGGGCGTTTTTAGCATGCATCTTACTATTACATGACCTTTTTTTGTAAAGTAGCACAGCCTAATTGTGGAGTGCAAGCTGCTCATGCCAGGCAAAGCGAGAGAGACATTAGAAGAATGAGCGCGGCACCATCTGTGGGCAGGGAGTGATGAGGCGAAACCTGGCGAAAACGTAACGCGAGTCTGCTCCTCATTACATTCCTAAATGCTGCTCAACTGTTCCGGCTCGAGGATGTCTAAATAGTTTGGTGTCTCTTACTGCAGGTATTTCTGTTGACTTGGTCTTTATAATCTAGCAGCCAAAACATTACTATTAAATCAATCGGCATTGTTAAAAATGAAGGTTCTCTCCCATGGTTCTTTGCAGCATCGTAGGTTTAGCAAAGAATAGTGAATATAGTGAATCTTGTAATATAGATTTGTCAACATTTTACTTCTGAGTGATTGCTTTCATTCAGAAAGGACAGGAAGAAGATAATGTTACAAAATGCTGCTCTTTTTAACTTTCTATTCATCAAAAAATCCTGAAAAAAAATCCACTAAAATATTAAGCAACACAACTGTTTTCAACATTGATAATAATAATAAATGTTTCTTTTCATGTGACACTTTCATGTGACACTGAAGACTGGAGTAATGATGCTGAAAATTCAGCAGTGCATCACAGGAATAAATTCAATTTCAAAATGTATTCAAATAGAAAATGGTTATTTTAAATTGTAAAAATATAAAAATGTTTTGCTGTTTTTATTGATCAAATAAATGCAGCCTTGGTGAGCATAAGACGTTCTTCAAAAACATAAAAAAAAATTAAACCAATCCCAAATATTTGAATGGAAGTGCATATTAATTATAATTTGAAGTATGCTTGATGACTTGGCTAAATATTTCAACCAAAGGGCACCAACCTTTTTTTGGCTTTAGCGACAAAACACATTGCCTGTTCTCATCCTTCCATACGGTCTCTGAGCATGAGTGTCTATCTTCCTCCAACTCCTGAAAACAACAGGTGCAGCGGCTCCAGTGGAGGATCCAGACTGGTCTCTGGTGTGTGTGTGGGCCGTGGAGGACTCATCTGGAGATCCAGCCTGGACGAGGGGAGACGTTGAGAGTCGCGCTTCTCTCGTTGGGCCTCTCGCACGCTTATTAACTTCAATCCAGCAGCCCGGCTGCAGCAAACTCATGCCAAATCACTCAAAACATTTGCACTGCCTTTGTGTTCCTCACCATCACTCACTGGTCTGTTTTCTTTTCTATTCTTCTGTTCTGTTAGGTAAAATTAAAAAAAAAAAACAAGGAAACAATTTAAGCACGCATAACAGTCATTTGATTAAACAATCATAACTTCATTTAAGAGAGAGTTCCACATGAACAGGCAATTCGTTGTACTTCCGTAATGTGGTTTATTTCCAAGTGAAATTGGAAATTAAAAAAAATATAAGACTTATCTATTGGGAATTGATTGGTAAATAAAATAAAATGTCAAAAACATACTTAAGCAGTCATAATCACAATTTCATTGAAGAGCAAGTTCCACATGCAAAGGCCTTTGCAAACCATTTAACTTCTGTAATGTAATGGATTTCCAAGTCAAAGTGGAAGTTTGGAAAAATATATGACTTTTATCTCTTGGGAATGAACTGGTAAACATGTACAAGAAGTAAAATTAATTGCAAGCACCATTTCATGTATAACTTGCTCTTCAGTGAAATTATGATTATGTTCAGTCAGTGTGATTAAATTTTTTCCTTATGTAATGTTGTCTATAGCCAAGTGAAATAAAAAAGGAAAAAAGAGAAGAAATAGGACTTTAAATTGGAAGTTAAAAAAAATAAATAATAAAAAATAAGGAAACAATTGATATGCTCTAATAGTATTGACTTTTTTAATCCACAACAAGTTCAATATGAATTAGCATTTTCAATCAATTGCACTTCTGTAATGTAAAAATTTACTTGTAAAACGATAATAAATAATCATTTAATCTATAAAATTATTTTAAAACAGTAAACATTAGAAAACAAGTTTCCTAACATTCCTGAATAGGGAATATTGAAAGATAAGACTTATAATAGGAAGTGAGCTGAAAAAAAAAATGAGTGAATGAAATAAAGAATGAATGAATGAATGAATGAATAAAGAAATGTCAAAAACCTAATGCAGCAGTTTACAAGCACTCTAAATATAATCATAACTTCATGGAAGAGCGAGTTCAACTTGAACTGGCATTTGCAATCAATTTTACTTCTGCAATTTGGTTTATTTCCAAGTGAAATAGGAAATGTCTAAAAATATAGGAGTTTAATCTATAGAGGATTGCTTGGATTATGAGAAGTGGTCTCTGAATGACAAGTGCTTGAAAAACAAGAGGACCTGGTGACATCATTATAGAAAAGGAATAACACACTAGTGAATCATGCACAAAAAGAAAAAAGGGTCATTTTTCATTTCCCACGAAACAACAAAAATAAAAAATCAATTAAAATAATAATAATTAAAAAGGCCTGTTTTTTTTTCACGTGACATTCTTGGATCTGCATTTCCCTGATCCATTCTGTGTCCTGATGATTTGAACGTGACCATCAGTGCGGTGGGACTTTGGAGCGGCTTCCTGCGCCCCCTCCATCTCCCTGATGAATATTCAGGACTCCCGCTCCTTTTCATGGCAATAATAGGCCAGCCATCGCCGGCCTGCCTTTGGGGGAAAGACTTCACGAGTAGCAGATTATTTCAACCTGTGTGTGAAAGAGACTCGTTCCTTCTTAAGCCATCTCGCACAGGAGGAAATCTTACTTGCAAAACTCCTGTTGCCACTCCGCCCCCGGAGGCATCCGGCCGAAGACGGCTTACAGTTCAACTTCTCGACCCCAAGTCCATCAATTCTACCATCACGTTCACTCTCCCGCTCACTAGTCTTCCTTCCTAAATTATCCCGGAAAGCAGGAGCGAGCTGGATCCGTCTTGGGCTGTTTTGTCCAAACTGGTGGCGCAGATGGGATAATGACTTTTACAAACAGCATTCTGATGAGAGGAGGGGAAAAGGAACGGTATGTAAAATGCACAAAGGCCTCCATAAGCACATCGGGCTCTGCATCTGGAACAAACTAAAAAGATGTTTAATAATTTAGAAGCAAGCAGGCAGGCCTGCTGCAGCTGTTGTGTGCAGACGAGCATGAAAGGCGTCTATGTAGCAGCTGGCTCGTGCCTCTCCCCTGGTTTCGGTGTGGTGAGGAGACGGCAGATTTGGGATTAGTCAATCCCTGATACTCCTGCCCATCTGCCACCAAGACCCCTCCGCTAACTCGCTCCTACAAAAGATGGAGGGAGAGAGAGAAGAGAGGCAGTGCACCGGAAACTAAATTAGAAAACAGAGAGTTCCGGTCCTGAGTGCTGATTGGACAGTACAGAGTTCAAGCGTGCTAAATTACACTATATAGTAGCAGTTATGACGCAAAATCACCTGTTCACTACCACTGCACTCCTCCCATAGTGGCATTTGTAACATTAATACAATTGAAAAGAAATAACATTATGGAATAATTGTAAAAATGTTTATGTTTTTGAAAAAAAAGTATCTTTATGCTCACAATGCTGCTACGTTGATTTGAGATCACATACTGTAAAACTGTAATATTGTGAAATATTACTACATCTTATATTATGTTCATGTAGTTTAAAATTACTTGTAAAATGACTTTAAAAAACTATTTTAATATTTTTAAAATGTAGTTTATTTGTGTGATTGAGCTTTTATTCTCAGTGCCATCTTCAGTGTCACATGATTCTTCAGAAATCATTTTAATATGCTTATTTTCTGATAAAGAAAAAAAAACTATTATCAATCTGCGTATTTATTTATTTATACCATGGCACACTACCATTTAGAAGTTTGGGTCAGTAATTTTTTTTTTTATTAATTGATGACTTATTAAGCACTATTCACTTAATTGATGAAAGTGACAGTACAATTTTAAATAATGCTGTTCTTTTGAGCTTTCTATTTATCAAAGAGTCTTGTATTACGATTTCCAAAAAGAAATTAAGAAGCAAAAACTCTTTTTAATATTGATCATAATAAGAACATATTAGAATGATTTCTGAAGGATCATGTGACACTGAAGACTTAAGTAATGATGCTGAAAATTCAGCTTTGCATAACAGGAATAAATGTAATTTTAAAATGTATTCAAATAGAAATCGATTATTTTTAAATGATAATATTTCACAATATTATGTTCTTTACTGTAATATCTATCCATGTATCTATCTATCTATCTATCTATCTATCTATCTATCTATCTATCTATCTAATATATATCATAAAAACAAATTATTCCAAACTTTTTACAGATTTTCACAGTATATATTGTGAAAATAACAATCCTCTCTGAAAGCACATGCATGTATTCAAGTGTACTCTCTCTCTCTCTCCCTCACACAAACACTCCATAAAGCAGGATCAGCCCTTCAACCTGTGTGTGTTTTGTTGACATGTGGCTGTAGCCGCGGCACTATCATCCCGTTGCTCCAGGGCACGTTTTGCACTCCACACATTTTCACGAATACAAAATGTCGCTGGCCACAAACAATGCTCGGGCCTAATTGGCCGAATTAACCAAGTCTTGTCTCTCGTCGCCATACTGATTAGCAAAGCTCAGCTGGGACGTTCCCGGGTAGGGCTGGGGACCTTTGGGAGATGTGGGATTTGTGCTGGGCAGGGGGAGCAGTGAACAGCGTTTGCGATCCTGGGTAATTCCCAGCTGGCCGCCTGTCTCATGATTCTGCCAGGAAGTATCACTTTCCAGGAGGGGGGATTTGGGTGCATTTTGTGCCTCTCTGACAATGCATCTTATAGATGCTATTGGCACTCTTCGTTGTCCTAAAACCAGCTATCGTTAATTTATTGTACTTACGGATATATATTGATACTATAATATGTTAATAAATTAAAATTAAAATTCTACAATAAAAATTTTATTAATACTATAATAAACTATAATACTATGATTATATATATAATGGTAATACGCAATTTAAAATAGTACTTTTTACTAATATACTTTAAACGCTACATCCAACAGAAAATATTTGATCTTGCAGGCTTGCAAAAGACTATAATTTTATGAGTTGATTATATATTCATTCTTGTACTTACCTGAACTAGGTATATATATAGATATTAGATATATCTATATTATCTCCTATATAATATCTATTAATATATATCTACTACTAATCGCTATACTATTTTTATGTTGGTTAATAGAATTATGGAGTCATGAATAAATTCAGTATGATTACATATATACTTAATACATTTCTAATATATATTAATTATATCGATTTCTAGGTTATACTATAATAAGTACACACTAAAATATAATTACTAAAAACATCTATAGATACTAGTACAATCAAAAATTTGGTTTACCATTCTAGATAAGATATATAAAAAGAGATAAAGAAAATAAAACTTGTCATTGTGTTGTTGAATAGAGTGAATCACTCATTATCTTCGGAAAGTGTACAAAAAATAATTTAAAATAGAACAATTAATAAATTAAATACTTATAAATTAAAAAATGTTTTATCTAAAGTTTTTTCTTTTTTTTTTTGGTTAAGATGACTGCATGCAAGGTGCATTTTCATATCTTAAACCGTACCTATACACACTTTTTTGCTGCTTTGAATTTCCTTTGAAAATGCGAATCTAGTTTTGAGTTAATCAGCGACTCCTTTATGCCTACTAGATTGTGCCAAGTATCTTTCAACAAAATGACTCATTCCTACATCATCGTAAATCTAATATTAATATAAAGGATGTATAGGACACTTCTAAATTTATCATGGCAATTTTAAGAACCATTTCAGGCCAATAAATCAAATCTAAACCACATAAAAGTTATCTGAAAGGCTCAAATGTCTATTTACGATTTTTTTTTTCTGCTGATCATGTGGTGTATTTTTGGGAAGCCTTTTAACCCGCCGGTGCTCCGGGGAGATATTAAAAAATGAGTCTCCAGTATTGGGTAGTAGATTAAACCTCGACTCCAACAAAAAGAGGAATAGAGAACAAACCTTTCCCTCTGTAATTTTTCCCAGGTGACTTAACCAAGGGAATATGTGTTCAAGGTTGTGGGACAAGGTCCTGATAGTGACAAAGCACAAAGACGGGAGTTTATTCCACCTCAATATGGTGTGTGATCTCAGAGGAGATCTCGCAGCTGTCCAATAGCTCGCCGTTGTCTCCTTTACCGGAGTCCCATGTTACACTCCTCAGATCAATCTAAGCATCTCTTCCTCTTTTAAGGCACGACTATAGCAGTCGGAAGCACATTAAGTATTTTCCTCTCCACCGCGCTCCCACAAGGCCGCAAACAACAAACTCCCAGAGTTGGGATGACGTTTGGGGAGGAGGCAGATATTCCAGCTGTACTCAAGCGCTGGTAGTTAATTCTTCACTCGCCCAGAGCCATATGACTACCCCGCCAACCACGCTCCTGATGTACTTTTGCACGATTAAAACACATTTCTGATACAGTTAAGTTTCAGACGGCTGTCATTAATTATATTTTACTTAATTCCCAAGCCCTCTCCCTCTGTTCCTTTTCATTTATACTCTTTTTTTCCCTTAACCCGCCTTGTGTTTTGGGAGCGTCCAACGCTGTCCTACTTAGCTTTCCTTTGTCTTGCGTGTGGTCTTCAAATGGGAGGCATCACCGCTGATCAATCGTCCACATTTCTCGCAGCACCTCTGTTTAAACCTGGGAAATCACTCGTCACTGGTGGAAAAAAGTAATTCTATTCCCTGTAGAGCGGCTTGGTGTGTGTGATCAGGGATCTGTCTGGAGAAGTGGCGTTGGGAAAACTGATCTGATGGTGTTCTGATCTATACTCTGCTTCTTGGAGGTTTTTACCCATTTTGTTTTTGTTTCTCAACAGCACAAACAGATGCAAAGTGGAACGTATATTACTTGTAGTTTATCATAACTTTGCAAATGTTTCTTTTTTTAAATCCAATATCATTATTCAGTATAAGTTTTATGCTAAGGCATTGCATTCTCATGCAAATGTCTCATTGAAACTTTTTAAGAGATTTTATCTGCACTGTAAATAATAACAATAAAATCAAATAACAGTAATCACTGTCATTTTTCTTGCTATATTTTAGGGATAAGAGCACTAAGAATGAAAATTCTGTCCTTATTTATTCTGTCAACTATATAACCTAAATATGAACTATAACGTCAGTGGGAGAAGTGAAAAAATATACATACACAATTTGAACATGATAACACAAATTTAAGTGCAAATTATAACTTTATGAACAATTCTTTTTCCATTCATTACATTTCATTACTTCTCAGGTATAAGTTTCGTGCTGACCGTGGTGCATTGTCATGCAAATTTGCATGTACTCATGCACATTTCCATGCACATATGTAAATTAATAAATGTGCATTAATAATTTTTTGAGGTAGGGTAAACATTGCTTTTAACTACATTGTTCATAATCATTCCAAATAGAAAATAGGGATTATTCCAAATGTTCTTGTTATATTATACGACTGGTTTCACAAAAAAAAAAACAAAAAAAAAAAATCTGTCCTTTTATTTATTCTGTCAAACCCATATGATTGTCTTTCTTCTGTGGAAGACAAAATTAGAAATTTTGAAAAATGTTACTGATTATTCCATGCAATTAGAATAAATGAGATCCCTCTCAAAAAGGGTGAACATCCTAAAAGTAGTCCATATGAAAATCATTCTTTGAAATCTGAACCATTCAATAAATAACACTTTAGTATAGGAACCAATTCTCACTATTAACTAGTTGTTTATAGCATGCATATTACCAGCATATTGGCTGTTTATTAGTACTTATAAAGCACATATTAATGCATTATTCTGCATGACCATATTCTACATCCCTTAATCCTAAACATATCTTAACTACCTTCCTATTAATACTATCAGCAAATTAGGAGTTTATTGAGGCAAAAGTAATAGATAATAGTTAGTTAAAAGTGAGAATTGCTCCCCAAACTAAAGTGTGACCACATCGGTTCACTAACTAGTTCATTCATAAAGTGAATTGACTCAGTGATTCAGTTGCGGAGTGTAACAACTAACTGAAATGTTATACATGCTTTGAACATTATAATAATAAAAACAACAACAACAACACAAATTTAGATGCAAAGAATACCTTCACAAGTTTTTTTTATGAAATGCAATGTATCATTATTCCTCACAGACCACCTCACCTCTGCCTCTCTCTCTCATTCTTACTCACATGCACACACACACACACACACACACACACACACCTCTTGTGCCCCGGAGCCTCATGGTCTGACTAAAGTGACATGGGTGGGCTGCAGTGTTGCCGCGGGATACGCAGGGCTCAAGGTGACCAGTGGGTTCTTTCATCAGCATCACTGATCGATACGGATTCGAACAGAGTCCTTCCGTGTCCCCGAGGACCGGTCTAGAGCGTCCTGGGGCGAGCCCTGAGCCAGGCAGCTTACGCTGGAATCACAGATACAGATAGGATAATCAGACACAATCGGACACTCGCTATGATGACCGCCACTATTAAAGCTATAATTCACTTCAAAAGGAAAATCATTTACCGCTGCAAATGCCGTTCCTTTTGATGTGACAAATATGCATGCTTTTATTGTTTATACTCTTATTCCTTACAGTACATAATGACATCTGAAGGACCAAAAATAAAAAAACAAACACCAAGAAATCATAAAAGTTGTTTATGACTCACATGATAGTCAAGCAATTAATTTAAGTAATACATTATAATAAAAATATTTTAAATTTTTAGACGGAATTGGTTTTGAACTTCCAACTATAAAACACAACTTAGATTGTCTCCCTCTGGAATCTCTGTTTCCACCACGGAAAAAAAAATCCTATAAACTGTGTTTTGCTCTCTAATCTGACTTTTTCTTTTCCCTCTTCACAATCTGGCGTTATACTTCACACTTCAAATTTTTTTTTTTCTCACAATTCTGAGAAACTCACAATTGTAATTAAGAAGTCGCAACAGCAAGTGTTGTTTCTACCATGGAAAAAAATTAAATAGGTAATTAAAAATAAAAAGGTAATTTCTATCTCGCAAATTTTAGTTTATATCTTACAATTATTTTATTTTTTTTCTCGCAATTCTTAAAAAAAAGTGTGAATTAAAAAACTGTAAACTGAATTGCAATTACAAGCTTGTTTCCACCATGGAAAATAAATAAGGTAATTGTGACTTATCTCATCTTGCTTTCTTTTTCCGCTTCTTTCTTTTATTTGAAAACAGTTTAACCCCGAATGTTAACATTAAGATTGAACCTGTCCTATTACTATTTTGGTTGGACCTATTTGACCTGATCCTGATGCAGGTATCCCAGGATCACCACTGTCATAGGCTCGTTTCGCCCCTTGGGCTTCCCCTAAGCCCAGACCATGGACACGTGGTCCTATCAAGATCTTTCCAGCTGGCGCACCCACAGATCGTACTTTTTTGAATTAAATTGCATGATCCTCAATTAGTGCGATCTTGGGGTTGCGTCGCGCTACAAGATGTTCTGCTTTCCAGAGCACAGAGCTTTCCCTCAAACTGATCACCTTGAGGAAATCCAGGCTGCAGACCGCCGTCCCCATCGCCATCCGCACCCCGCCATGCCGCACCCTCCCCCTTGTAATCCACAGCCCTCTTCTCTTCTGCTCTTCCCGTGTGCGATACAAGGCAATTAACAGTGCAGCGCGTCATGGGGGCGACTCGCCGCGCGTGTTGTGGGTTGCATCTGGACAGATATTTTTGAAACAATCAGTGGTACCTTACATGTTACGGTGTTACTCCCATTCCATGGCCCTTCCCCGTGCCAAATTCCAAAGGCCCCAAACTCCGCACACTTATTCGGGCTGTCTCGCAGGGCCCCTGGCCCGTCCGGGAGTCATCTCCGCCATCCGGTTCCCGTGCGATCGGACCCTACGGTGCCCTGCCTCGGCCGCCGATACGGGGCAGAAACATGTTCCTAAACGATTGCGTCGCACAAACTAAAAATAAACGGTGCACAAACTCTTGCACAACAACGGTATCGGAGATGGCCGGGTAAAAAGGGCAAGTGGAATTAACCTCCTGACTTTACGCTTTGCCTCAAAGCAGTTTTGTTTAGTTTACAAGTAACGAAATACAGACCGTGACAACTATAATACTTCCGGCGGGTATGTTAACATGTCGTGCTATTATAGTGGGAGATATACGGTAAAGCGTAGAGATATCGTGCCCCAAATAACACTTTTGTGTCTGAGCCCAAAAACAAAATAGGAATGAAAATTCCTTGCCCATGTGAAGACAGTCTTAGCCCCTTGCCAAAACATCCCAAGCAACCATTGCACCCCTGACACCCAAGAGCTGCCGACGCCAGACAAAGATAGAACCAAATCAACCAATGTGGGTACATTAGGACCCTTTATGTACGTAAATGGCCCAGCCTGCAAGTACAAGATTGGTTGGTGGTTGGCATCAGGGCGGTAATCTATACTACAGGTTTAGCTGCTGCAAGTGTAAGTACGGGGGGTTGGCCTAAGAGACGAGCATCACTATGACTCCGGAGAGTCCACTGGGTGCTGAGCTGCGAACCCACCCCAACCCAATTCAGATTGCGCTTATGTTGCGGTAAGCATTTATCGATTGCACACACACACACCACACGAGAGACACACCCAACTACCGAGCAACCACCACGAACAACACGGCAGCAGGTTACCCTTACAAGACATTACTTCTAGCAACCACCACACAACATCTTAATGCATCTATTCTACCTGAAAATGTCAGCCTACAGTCAAGCGCAACCACCCCCACCAATCTTGCGTCCATACCTTATATCTACTGGTATAGCAAAACAATTAGCAGCCCTATGCCACTGCATAGCAACACTCTAGCAACCACCCACCCAAAACATTCTATCTTCCACTTTACAACTGCATAACAACATCCTAACAACAACTTACATCATCCTAGCATTCATCTACCAAAGCAAGCATCCACAAAATCCTAGTGTCCTCTTAGTAACTGCATTGCAACACCTTACCAACCACTCTCATCATTCTAGCAGCCACCTTGCAGCTGCATACCAACACCCTAACGACCACCCACAACATCTTAGTATATACTTCGAAAATGCATAGCAACACCCAAACAACAACCCACAAAATTCTAGCATCCACCTAGCAACTACATAGCAACACCCTAGCAACCACCCACCCAAACTTCTATGCTCTCCATCTTACAACTGCATAGCAACACCCTAAACACTCACATCATCCTACATCTATCTGCCTACCAACTTCCTAGCAAACCCTCTTAGCAAACCCCCCTCCTCATCCAAGCTGCCACCTAGCAACTGCATAGCAACACCCTAACAACCACCCACAAAATCTGAGCATCTACTTCGAAAATGCATAGCAACATCCCACAAAATACTAGCATCCACCTAACAACTAGATAGCAACAACCTATCAACCACCCACCCAAAACATTCTAGCTTCCACCTTGCAACTGCATATATACACTGTAGCACTGACCTTGCAACTGCATTGCAACACTCTAGCAACAACCCACATCATCCTAGCATCCATCTACCAACTGCATAGCAACACTCTAACAACCACCCACCCAAAACATTCTATCTTCCACTTTACAACTGCATAACAACATCCTAACAACAACTTACATCATCCTAGCAGTCACCTAGCAACTGCATAGCAACACCCTAGCAACCACCCACTCAAAACATTCTAGCTTCTCCCTTGCAACTGCATATATACAATATAGCATTCACCTTGCAACTGTAGCAACACCCTAGCAACAATTCACATCGTCCTAGCATCCAACTGCAAAGCGATACCCTAGCAACCACCTGACAAGCACCGCTCATAATTTCTTCACAAAATCTAAGATGCAGTTCACTATGTTGGTACTTAATATGTGTAAAAAGGTGCTGGGATGAAATCTGTGGATTTCATGCAGCAGGGCTTGAAAAGGCGGTCAGGTGGGATGCTTTTTCCTTCTTTTTTTTTTTAAACAGAAAGTTTTTGTGTGACAAAGTGGTACACAAGAAGAACACAGAACGAGAACAAGGAAAAGCCATTTGACCACATGCCATGCCCATGGCCCATTTCTGTAGATAATTTCCCCCAGAGTCACATTTAATTGCTGCTTGAGTGCCCTCAATCTTTAAACATTCTCCATCATTCTCTGTGTCATTTATCTTTCAGGATGACAAAGGAAGGGTTAAAAAAAGTCACGCAAACAGAAAATACCTCAGCTTTAACGAGCGGCCCGGCGTGACAGGTAACGACACATTTAAAGAGCCGTTTAAGAAGGCCGGTCCTCGTTGCTTTTAGCACATTAAAAGCGAGCTTAGGGCAGCAGAAGGGGGATTTGCATTCTTCTCAGAAGCTAATGTTGCAAGTGTGTTTGTCTACAAAGCAGTTTAAAATGAAGCTATACATGATTCATGCTTGCTGCTTTCAAGTTGCTCCTCGCTCAAGAACAGGACTTCACATTACTGTAGGCTAATTATTTGAAGCTGACTTGGGCAGGAGAGACAGGTTGTCTGGGATGGAAAACATGTGAAAGTGGAGGGAATACTAAATAAGAATACAGCAAACGACCAGCAAAGGCAAAACATTTAAAATAAATTAAATAAATAAATACATTTTGGGAAAGATCATATATGTATTAATTTCACTTTTAGTTTATTTTTTATTTTTTGCAATAAATAAAAAAAGCCAATGCAGTTATGCTACTCACAATCCTGTGTTTTGTCACTCCTTATTTTTTTCTTCAACTTCTGACCTTTTATATCCCAGTGGTTTTGTTTTTTTTATTTAGTTAGTTTTAACGTTATTTAGTTATATAAGTCACATGCAAATGGTCTCGGAAATTACTTTCAATATTTAAGATTCGATTACTTTTATTAACCTTTTAAGTTAGTTTTTAACCCTTGGTCCCATTTTTCAGACTTATTGATTTTAAACTCTGAAATCCTTCATACACCTATAGATTTTTAAAGTTTTGATAATAATAGAATTAGTAATTAAACATAGTCACTCTTTTAAAACCGTATTACCATCTACACAGAGTCGAAAAAACAACATGTCATACTCTTATAAGAAAATTATTATATACAGATTTCATTTGTTTATTTTTTTACTTTTATTATACAAGGTCACATCGAAAATGACTTGAAATGACTTATTTTAATTACTAATATTTATGATTCTTCACTCCGGATTTGATAGTTTCTTCTTGTCCCCAGACCCATACTTTTGATCCTTTAAACTATGGAAATCCTCATAAAATATATACATTTGAAAGTTTTTACTTATCACACTTTACAAAAACACAACAAACAACATAATATATAAATAAGTAATAACTTATTTTATTTATTATTCGTATTCACTATTATTAACATTTTTTAACTATTAGCATTAAACAAAGAGTGCATAAAAAATAAATCAATAATAAATATATAACTCAATAAATATTATATAATATATACACTATATATTCATATAGGGTTTAGCGCTTTTTTCTTTTTACTATTTTCTTTTCTTGAGTCATGGTTTGCCAAAAGATTGGCAGGTCAGAGTTCACCGACTTAAACTGTCTTGCGTTTCTGGTTTTCTGCATTTAATTCAAATTCAAATGCAAATAATATAAAAATGCATCCCTGGTCCAAAAATAATGATAAATTGTATTTAACAATACAATGCAATGATAATAAATTGCATTGGATTTATCAATTTGTGTGTTTTACTCAGCAATCTTTCCTGAACAAACACTTGTCGAGTAAAGCTGACAAGACATTTGCACTAAAATTAAGTTCACTTGACCACACGCATTCGTTGAATAACATCAACAAGAGAGGATTCAGCAAACCAACAGCAGTGAAAGCTAATTTCTTGGTGCTAATAAACAGTAGCAGGATACTCTGCATAAAAACTACAATGTAACAACTTTTTTAAAGATGTAATGTAAGCAATCATCTTAGGGAAGCTTTGCGTCCACGCTAGACTACATCAGAATCACAGGTGCTACAGAAATCATACAATGGTTGGGGAATATCTGTCATTTGCCTCCATCAAAGCGCCTGAGTTTCACAGCGTCACACTGGATGCTCGGATTTTGCTCATCACTTTGATTGTTTTCCTCGGACCACGTGGGATTTGAGCTGAAGTCGGCTTTGAGACGCAGGAAACATCTGAGCAGCATAGCCTCGTCCTTGCTGAGCAAATTAAAAATGTATCGGCACCCCTCCTCCCCGCTGACTTCCGATCGCTCATGCCCATGGAAAATAATAATAATAAATATATCTATCTATATGTTTGATAGTCAGAAGAATACTTTTCTTGCTCGCTCATCAAGTGGAAAAATACATCAGCGACGTGCCCCGTCCTTGTTTTGATGTTCCGTCACCTTTGTTCTTGAGATGATGAGGTTAAGTTTCGGAGAGGAACTCTCCACGCTCTGCCTTCAGTGTTTCCATTTGTCTTTCATTTTGATTCTGTGACAGAACGGCGCACCGAGGGCATTGTTAGGGTACGGGGGATTCTCAGACAGGAACTAAATATATTTTTTGTTTTCATAATTAATTTAAAGTTTCGATGCAACTTTGTCATGAATAAAGAAGAAGAAACGGCAAAGCGATTCCGGGGTTTTTGAGAGCGAAGGCTGGAAAATGAAAGCTTTGTGGCAGAGGGGCTGAATAATTCATGCTTTGACAAGACAATGACATTATATTGTCCCACATTTCTTTTAAAGGAGCAAAACTGTATGCATGTGAAACAGCCTTAGCTCGATACATCTTTCAGTGGAGACAGAATCACGCAGAAGACTAAGGCCTGCTGCTTCCCTCACATAGCCACTGCAACACGAGTCAAGGTCACAGAGTCAGAAGGATTGATTAAATGACATTCCAGAGCCAGAACATTAATCGTAAGTCATTCCAGATGCATTGAATAATTGTAAGAAAGTGGATCTTGCGTTATCGCTACACGGTACCGGCACTAAACGCAACACAGTCAATAGAACTTCTGGTGCAGATCTGGGTTCGGTTTGCTTGTTTGGTATGAGAAGTGTTTTCTGAACTCGGGTCTGCAGGTCATGCAATATCACATATGCTTCTTTCCACGTAAACTGCCTTCAAAGAGCAACTCACACTTTTCACATCTCTGTGATACTATACAGCTAAGGCAAAACAAATTAAAATAATAATAATAAAAAAAAAGTATTCAAAAAAAAAGTTACAATTAGTATTCACAGTGGTATATACATTGATTCCTTGATTTAAAAAAATAGGAAATTAACTTCCAATATATAAAGTTCAAAGTCGTAAATAAGACAAAGATTAATGGCATGTTTTACAAGCCTATCACAGTCTTTCTGAGTATACACACTCACTCTCTCACACACCCGCACACAGCGCACACACGCACCACACGCACCTTACTTAGACAACATAATGTCCTATTATTTTAAGAATAAGTCTAAATGTATACCTTTTGTCAATTTAAATTTGCTCACCATGTGCCCTCCTTGCCATATTTGAATTAAGTTTCCCTCTTTCCTGTCCTGGATTATGTTGATTTATTCCTTGTTCCCCGTTTATTTCCATTGATCCCAGGTGTGTCTCGTCATCCCCTCGTCTTGTCGTGTGTTAAAAAATAGTGTTCCCCGTTTTTAGTTCAGCGTCCGGGATTGTTCCTGCTACATGTGATTTTTTTCCCGGTTTCCTTTTGTTATTAAAATTTGTTTATTTGATAAGAACTTTGTTATTGTTAGTATTCCTCATCGTCCAAATCGCCGTTCCTGCTCTGTCACTCTACTCCATTTATTGCAACCGTGACACTGAAAAGTTTTATTCTTTTATATTGTCCAATTTTTTTTTTTTTGCATTTTATGTTTTTTGTTTTTTTTATTTCTATGTATTTTATACATTTTTATTTCAGTTTTAGTATATTTTACTCAAGTTAAATTTATATACATTACATTAAATTAAAAATAAGAAATGTATTCTTGAGCAACTGATAAATAAGAAAAAAAATATATAATTTATACCTTAATATAGGTTCATGCAGTTTATATAACCCTTTATTTTATTTCAAGTAATGAAAATGTGTTTTTTTATGGTTTTAGTTAACTAAAATAACCCTGAAACAAACAACTTTATCTTTTTCGATTTATGATTTACCTACTGTAATTTTCATGACATTTTGTAAGTCAGCTAATCAAATCTTACACTGGCAAAAAAAAAAACATGGTTATAGCAGTTTGGAAACATAGTAGCAAAGTGCATGTTTGTAAAGTGTATTTGTGATGAAGCGTGCCATTGAGTGTGTAATTGTTGAGGCCGTGTTCAGTATGCATGTCCCGGCGGTGAGGGGGGCATCGCGATGGCCCTGTGTCAATTAAGAAGTGATTGGTACACAGTTAAATAAGACAAGGACACCAGACCCGCAACTTTGACTCCGCAGTGACAAGAGCTCAGAGGTGTCAAACAGCCATCAGCCATGCGGCCGCACTTTGATTTAAGATGTGCTGCCTGCGAGCGTGACGGGACGGGCAGTGTGCGTGTGTGATGGGGTTAGCAGACTTTCACATGATAAAGCATGAAGGTGAGGCAGGAGGGCGCCTGGAAGCCCCGGCTTGCCGTCATCAACAACCACATCGTTACCTCCTCTGTTTGTTTAATAGTTTTAATCAAAAGTCCCAGTTGCCGAAAGTTCAGAACCCATCAGAAGAGACCCTGTGGCTGCAGAACAACCACAACGCATCTTAATGCAAATACCAAATGTCAAAGCCTGGCACTTGACAAAGAGTTTTGAACATAATGTAAAACCAGTAGGTTTTGCTCTAAAGTTCAATGCAACAATAGAACTCAAACGCAGATTCTAAAATACATAGTTCTCTAAATTTTAATTAAATGAGCCACAAGAAGCCACTGTAAAATAGCACAAGCTGAATTTCACATTAATATGCCAAGTCCATCCATCACATATTTATACTATTATAATGATATATAAAAGTCTATAATATAAAGGTATACATAAAATATTATAACAACAATGCATTATATTTGTTTTTTACTGAAAATGACGTTAACATGTGAGGTTACAGCAGTATTTGGAAACATAAGGTTATAGCAGAATGTTAAAGCGACAAAAACTAATTTTATAGTTGTTTATAAATTATATACATTTCAAATTATATAAAGGCATCTACTTATTAAACCTGGGTGTCTTTTAACATATTGCTTTTGACATTATTTTATAAAATGATTGACAGTTTCTAAAATCTTCCCTTAGCAATGTTGAAGTCTCATAAATTATATGTAAATATTCTAATATATTTTTTGAATAATACTTAGTTGAAGATTGCATGAGGATCGCATTGATTGAGTTGCAATCAATTTTAGAGGACACTATTTTTAGTTTTGATAATGTTTATGGTGATTTCTGCACCATTAACATCAAATTAAATTGCAAAAATAAATATAATTTTCAAAAAGCTTTTTCAAACATTTCCTGTCACTGGTTACAGATGAACACAACTGGTTAAGCCAATAGCAGTGCAACTTGCATCTTCGAAAACAGCAGTAAAAAATGATGTATCTATGATGATATAAGCTAGTATTTGGTAAAAATAGGATTCATCTTCACATTGATGGTTTATGGACTTGCGTGTGCAAAAAGAGGAAAAAATCTGTGGGAAAGTTGGGGTTTCTTGTTTTTATAGCGCCACAGTTTACACATTGTGGTGAAATCAACCTAAAATGGTTTACTTACAGTTGTCTCCGCATATTACGTTTGGATATGAAAATATATTTGAACTTTTAAGGTTCAACATCTGAGTTGAAAGCTACAAAATCTGTCACTGGTGCAGTGCCTTTTCAAAAGGTACACTTTTGTACCCTTATTTACCCCTAAAAGTTGCATATTAGTACCCTAGCAACAGATTTTGTACCCTTTTTTTTCCCAAAAAAGTTTCTCTCATGATTTTAGGTGTCATGACTGTGTTGTATCAAACACACACGCTTGCTGCCCGCCAGTGTCCCCCTGCTAAGCTCATTCTAGTCTAATTAATTTGCTCTTATTAGCTAAATATGCTTTTGAAGGGCCAGTCACTGTGTTGTGACACTATTTGCCCAGTGGAGCTCCTGTAATAAAGTGTACAAATTCACCAGATAATTGTGCGCTGATACTGGCGGTGCCCCTCAAGTGTATACACTTGAACCCGCGGCGCTCCAGGCCCTGCCACCCGTGTGTGTGTGTGTGATGGGGGTTGGTCAGACTGCATTATTCATCTGCACTGCTGAGTTTGAGGGTGGCATTGGGGGAACGGCGTCCCTCCCAGACTGCGTCTGAGCTCAAGGAGACGCAGAAAATTAACAGGCCAGACCTGTTCACATGAACTAATAGCTCAAAGCCACTCTCAAAGACAGATAAATAGATATTTAAATTGCATTTACTTTGGAAATTCAACTGAGATAGTTTTCATTAGACATGTAATCACCGGCTGAATGCAAACGGAGTGATGTCGCCTTGCTTAAGATGGAAGAAATAAAACCCGATCCGTACTTTGCTCTTAAGACTAATGACACGTTCCTGCCATACTGATGTTACTATTAAAATGATAATTTAAGGTGACAGGTTTAAGTAATAATCAAATCTGCGCTCAGATATATAAAATGAAAGCTGTCAGTTAGGAAAAAGAATACAGCAGATAAAGCTTGAAAAATATCCTTATTAACCTGAAACACTTACATGGGTCAAAACACTCATCTTTTCCTATATGTGTCTTTTCAATTCATATTTCAGATGTTCCTCAATTAAAGTGTCTTTGATTTATTTAACTATTTTTTAATATTTAAAGGGATAGAAATATTAGAAAATGTAAGCTTTTTTTAGAATTAAAAACTAAAATGAATATCAAATGTTGAAAAATATGAAACATAAATGGCATACTGATATAAAGTTTAATAAAAAAATAAATAAATGAATACACTTACAACAATTTCAAAATCATAACTTTTTCAGGTATAGAAATAGTAGAAAATATAAGCAATACTTAAGTTCCCTCTCAGTCGGTCACTCTTGACGTCACGTCGGAGGACCGACGAATTGGGATCTCGCTTAGAGGGACCAATCTACTTCGAGTGTAAACTAAAACGAGCCAATGCACATTGGCATGAAATTATTGCATCCAGCTGCCGCTGATAACAGCGTTAGTATAAGTAGGCAGCAGATGAAGCGCATATTCAGCTTTTCGCTTCGGAGACGAGCGGTTCTATCGTTCTGCTCCTGACCTCTGCAGTAGTGATACACTACAGTCAAGCACGCTCTCGGTGGGACTCGTGCTGGTTGGTACGGCGCTTCAGCGGCGGTGCGTTTCCGTGTCGAGTGGGCGGCACACGGCAGGCTGCACTACCCCTGTGTGTGTTTCAGACGGCCATCTCCCCTGTGCTCTTTAGCACACTAAAAGAGCAAATTCCATCCTAAAAGAGCTTCGTGGGTGGAACGTCTTTTTAAAGACGCATCTTTTTAAAGATGTCATACCATCCGTGCGTTTCTGGGTGCGGTCGTTACCTGGCGCTGGTGATGGTCACGATCGCTGCCTCTCGTGCCTGGGCATGAAGCACGCTGAGGTGGCTTTCGTGGATGCCTCATGCTCCCATTGAGGGGGCATGACCATCTCGGAGTTGCGAACCAGACTCCGTTACCTGCAAGGGGTCCGCCCGTACCACTGCCTAGATCTGGGGTTCCCTCTGGAGGCAGCCGGGGGCGTCCTTTTTCTAGCAGTGGGAGGACTGGTCTTACGGTCACGGTGAGGTATTCCCCTCCGGGGATGCCCGAACCCGCTGGCACTGTGAAACCAGCGGAGCTCTCAGTAGAGCAGGCTGGACCCTCCCAGGGGGTACCACTTGTTTCTTCTGAGGCTCCCCCCGACGAACAGATGTCGACTGCAGCATCGGAGGGTGAGCCGGACTTTTCCGGGGATGAAGACCCGTCAGCGCTGCCGCCCTCTGGGCGGTCATCGCTGCCGGAGACGGACCCGGAAATGATGGCTATGCTTTCCCGGGCCGCCAAGAGTGTCGGGCTCGAGTGGAACAATCCACCGCGTCCCGAACCCTCAAGGTTGGACGATTGGTTTCTCGGGGTGGCGCGCGCTGGTTCTCAGGGCCCCACACCAGTGCCTTTCTTCCCAGAGGTGCATGAAGAGCTCAACAGGTCGTGGACGGCACCTTTTACTGCCAGAAACAGGCCCGGTGGCTCATCCTCCCTCACCACCCTCGATGGGGCGGCCGCGCAGAGGGGGTATAGGGGAGTCCCCAGGTGGAGCGGTCGTAGGTAAAAAAAAAAAAGGGAAACCGGGGGCCGCTACCACTTTGGGGGGCAAACCGTTGCTCCCCTCCCGGGCCTGTAGGCACTCATCGGCCTTGATCGATACTGCCTATACGGCCTGTGGAGAAGCTGCGTCCGCCTTACACGCTTCGGCGTTATTGCAAGTGCACCAGGCCAAGGCACTGAGGGACTTGCACGAGGGTGGTCACGACCTGAAAGTTCTCAAAGAACTCCGCACCGCGACGGACCTCGCGCTACGAGCGACGAAGGTTACGGCGCGGTCTCTGGGTCGTGCCATGTCCACTATGGTGGTCCAGGAGCGCCATCTCTGGCTGTGTCTGGCCGACATAAAGGAGCATGATAAGGTGCAGTTCCTGAATGCTCCCATGTCACAGACCGGCCTCTTCGACGACGCTGTCGAGAGCTTTGCCCAGCAGTTCTCGGCTGCCCAAAAGCAGACTGAGGCCATCAAGTACATCCTGCCCTGGCGTGCAGCGGCTGCCCGGCCGCCGGCGGCAGCGCCTCAGCCTGCTCGTCGCCGAGGGCGGCCCTCGGCCGCCGCCCCCGCTCCCGCGCAGTGTCCGCAGCAGCCTCCAGCAAAACTGTGCCGAGGAGCCGGCCTCAGGGCAGCCGCCCCGCCCGTCCAGGCCCCCACCAGACATGGTGGTAAGCGAAAGAGCAAGAGGCCCTGAGACGGGCGACCCAGAGATGGAGGGAGTTGCTCTTCGGGAGATGGTGAACGCGCCACTCCCTCCCCCGGAGGAGGGCCGGGTGGAGAATATTTTCATCATTTTCCACCACTGACCTCTCGGTCGGTGGTACCCAAATTCTCGACAAAGAGCAATTTCTTCTTTCTCTGGGTCCCCTGAGGGGACGGGGGGCTGTGGACGGTCCAGAGCCGTATCACTCTCACCCTCCTCTTTCGCCAGTGAGCAGCAGTGGGCGGATAGGGAGGACGAACCAACAGACTACCCACACACCCTCTGCTCAAACACAGGTCAGTGTTACACAAACCCAGACCCCGCCTCGGACCGGCAAAGAGACACCCGGGCCGGGTCCCTGCGTTCTTTCACGCTGCCCCACTGCGGGTACGCCTGTAGTCCGTTGATGCCACTAGCGCGGTGTCCGGGAGCCTGGCTTGAGCTACCCAGCCAGTCTCGATGGCTCCGTCGAACCGTCAGGATCGGCTATGCGATTCAGTTCGCCCGGCGCCTCCCAAGCAGGGGCGTCAATTAGTCAATGTGAAAGCAGCAGATGCCCCGTCTTGCGGGCAGAGATCGCAGTCCGACTGGCGAAGGACGCGATAGAGCCGGTCCCTCCAGACGATACGAGGTCGGGGTTTTACAGCCCTTACTCCATTGTACCCAAGAAAGACAGGTGGGTTGAGACCGATCTTGGATCTAAGCGTCTTGAACCGGGCCCTTTACAGGCTCCCATTCAAGATGCTCACGCAGAAACGCATTTTCAGGTGTATCCGTCCCCAAGACTGGTTCGCAGCGATCGACCTGAAGGAGGCGTACTTCCATGTGTCGATCCTTCCGCGACACAGGCCATTCCTGCGGTTCGCGTTAGAGGGTCGGGCATATTGGTACAAGGTCCTGCCCTTCAGGCTGTCCCTATCTCCCTGTGTCTTTACGAAAGTCGCGGAGGCAGCTCTTGTTCCCCTCAGAAAGCAGGGTGATTGCATCCTCAACTATCTCGACGACTGGCTCATACTTGCTCAGTCTCAGGATCAGTTGTGCGAGCACAGGGACTGGGTGCTTTCACACCTCAGCCTGTTGGACCTTCGGGTCAACTTGGAAAAGAGCAAACTCTCACCGATGCAGAGGATCTCTTTTCCCGGCATGGAGCTGGACTCGGTCAACAAACAAGCACGCCTCACGAAGAGGAAGGAACGTGCTCAGTCGGTGTTGAAATGCTTGAATACATTCAAGAGCAGGATGGCGGTTCCACTGAAACAGTTTCAGAGGCTCCTGGGTCATATGGCAGCTACGGCGGCAGTCACTCCGCTGGGGCTGCTCCATATGAGACCTCTGCAGCACTGGCTCCATGGCTGAGTTCCGAGGTGGGCGTGGCAACGCGGCAAACCTTCCGGGTCCACGTGGACCGGCCGGCCGCAAAACTTCACAAAGTGGTTCAAGGACTGCGTTCCTCGGGAGGAGTGCCCCTGGAGAAGGTCCAGGCATTGCTGTGGTTGCCCAGATGCCTCAACCACCGGCTGGGGGGCAACGTACAACGGGCTTGCAGTGTCAGGGGTTTGGAACGGGGCCACGACGGCACTTGGGAACATAAACTGCCTCGAGTTGCCTTGGCAGTGCACCTTGCCCTGAGCCGTTTCAAAGGGTGCTTACGAGGCAAGCATGTACTGGTCCGAACGGAAAACACAGCGACCGTTGCGTACTTCAATCGACAAGGTGGTCTGCGCTCCCGTCGTTTGTCGCAACTCGCCCGCCACCTCCTCCTCTGGAGTCAGAAGCATCTGAGGACACTTTGTGCTATTCACATTCCTGGGCTGCTCAACCGGGAAGCCGACGAGCTGTCCCGAGCTGTGCACCCGGGATAATGGCGACTCCATCCCCAGACGGTCAAGCTGGTTTGGGGACGTTTCAGAGCCAATCAGGTAGACCTGTTTGCCTCTCCAGAAAACTCTCACTGCCAGTTGTTCTTCTCCCTGACCGACGGAACACTCGGCACGGACGCTCTGGCACACAGCTGGCCGCGGGGCCTTCGCAGGTATGCGTTTCCCCCATTGAGCCTTCTGGCACAGTTCCTGTGCAAAGGCAGGGAGGACGAGGAGCAGGTCCTGCTGGTGGCACCCTATTGACCTACCCGGACCTGGTTCCCGGAACTAAAGCTCCTCGCGACAGCCCCTCCTTGGCCGATTCCTCTGAGGAAGGATCTAATGACTCAGAGACGGGGCACCCTTTGGCACCCGCGGCCAGACCTCTGGAAACTTCATGTCTGGTCCCTGGACGGGACGCGGCGGTTCTAGGTGCCCTACCCCAAGGGGTAGTGGACACCATCACTTCAGCGAGAGCACCATCTAAGAGACACGCTTACGCCTTGAAGTGGAAACTGTTCGTCGAGTGGTGTTCTTCTCAACGAGAAGACCCCCAGAGATGCTCGATCGGAGTTGTGCTGTCCTTTTTGCAGCAAGGGTTGGAGCGAAGGCTGTCTCCCTCCACCCTCAAAGTCTATGTCGCTGCAATCGCTGCTAACCACGACCCCATAGAAGGGAGGTCGCTGGGGAAGCATGACCTGGTCGTCAGGTTCCTTAAGGGGGCGAGAAGATTAAATCCTCCACGGCCACCCTCTATACCCTCTTGGGACCTTACTAGTGCTCACAGCACTACAGCAGGGCACATTTGAGCCTTTTTGCAGGCGATTGAGCTGAAGTTCCTTTCAATGAAGACCTTGCTCCTGCTAGCATTGGCCTCTATCAAGAGGGTAGGGGACCTGCCCGCATTTTCGGTCAACGATTCGTGCCAAGAGTTCGGGCCGGCTGATTCCCAGGTAACCCTGAGGCCCCGGCCCGGCTATGTGCCCAAGGTTCCTGCTACTCCTTTCAGGGATCAGGTGGTGAACCTCCAAGCGCTGCCCTCGGAGGAGGCAAACCCAGCCCTAGCTTTGCTCTGTCCCTTCCGAGCCTTAAGGTGCTACATAGATCAGACGCAAAGCTTCAGGACCTCAGAACAGCTCTTTTTCTGTTACGGAGGCCGGCAGAAGGGGAAAGCCGTCTCAAAGCAGAGGATGGCCCACTGGCTTGTGGATGCCATCACCCTGGCTTATCAGGCACAGGGTGTGCCCTGCACGCTCAGGTAGCGAGCTCACTCTACTAGGACTGTTGCATCCTCCTGGGCGCTGGCTCATAGAGCCTCTCTGACAGATATCTGTAGAGCTGTGGGCTGGGCGACCCCTAACACATTCGATAGATTCTATTGCATTAGTGGGGGGAGCCGGTATCCTCCTGTGTTCTCACCTCAAACGGGTAGAAGCACTGAGAGGCCCCGGCTTCGGGTCGGCTTGCAAAACCACTCCAGAGAGTCCATACAGCAGACCCTGTTGAGTTCCTCCGTCCCCTCGGCAGCCAGACGTGGAAGAGCGTCTGGCACCAGGCCTTCACTCGCTGAATCCTCAAAACCGGTAGAAGGCTGGGTTCCATATATAAGACCCAAGTGGATCTCATATGTGTAAAGTCCACGGTATAGCCTTGAGCCCGTGTTTCCCCGGCAGACTTCTGCCATACCAAGAGGGTTCAATCACCTCCATTCTTCCATATGCACCTAAGGGATGTCCATATGTGTATTGCTTCCGAAACCTCCTTCGGGAAGGTTCGAGCTTCCGTAACGCCCCTGTTCCAAGTAGAACGGGTACGTTTTCCCAGTGTTATCCAGTCTTACTCATTGGGTAGTGCCATAGCAGCAGTAGCTGGTCCTCTGGTGAAGAAGCCCTGGCCTACGCCAAAAAAAAGGGGCGCAGGTGGCTTCCACAGGACAATGGAAGGGGCAGTAGCTGTGGCCTTTGGTAGGATCCCAATTTCGTCGGGAGTGACCGACTGAAAGGGAACGTCTCGGTTACGTATGGTAACCCTCGTTCCCTGAAGGAGGGAACGGAGACGTCACGTCCCGTCGCCACAGCTCCTGTGCCACCGCTGAGCGGCCGGGTCACCGGCTCGGCTCCTCAGCGAAAACCTGAATATGCGCTGCACCTGCTGCCTACTTATACTCACGCTGTGATCAGCAGCAGCTGGATGAAATAATCGCATGCCAATGTGCATTGGCTAGTTTAGTTACACTCCAAGTGGATTGGTCTCTCTAAGCGAGATACCAATTCGTCGGTCCTCCGACGTGACGTCTCCGTTCCCTCCTTCAGGGAACGAGGGTTACATACGTAACCGAGACGTTATTTAACTAACTAACTAAATAAATAAAGATTGCAAAAAATATGGAATAGAAAAAAATCATAAAAAGGGATATAAATATTAGAAAACATAAATAAATAAAAATAAATCACTAATGCAAAAAAAATGTGGAATAGAAATGGATAAAAGAGATAAACAGTAGAAAACTTAAGCATAAAACAAACAAACAAACAAATAAATAAATGTTGCAAAAAATATGGAATAGAAATTACAAAAATTATATAAAGGGATATTAATATTAGTAAACTTATAAATAAACAAATAAAATAATGCAAAAAAATGTGGAATAAAAATGGATAAAAGAGATAAAAAGAGATAAACAGTAGAAATCTTAAGCATAAAACAAACAAATAAATGAATGTTGGAAAATTATGGAATAGAAATCGACAAAAAATAAGATATAAATATTAGAAAACTTAAACATTAAATAAACAAATAAATAAATGTTGGAAAAATATGCATGCAATTCTGTCCATGTGTTCAAATTTGCAAGAAATCTAAGTAACAAAACAGATATAAATACTAGAAAAAAATGAAAACAAATAAATAAACAAACAGAAAGGTAGAAAAGTTGTCAGTTGCTTTTGTTTGTCAAAAACAGCGGGCGAAGCAAAATTCCTCCCAATACAAAAGTAACAGCTCCCAATGGCAGAAGAAACAGAGAAACAGAACATCTCCCTCCTCCTTTGATTCGTCCCTTGCCGTTTTTGCCGATCGTTTTGCCCGCGCCGCTCGCGTCTGGGCCGCATTCCGCCCACCCCGCGGGAACTCGCACTGTCCGTCTGAAAATCAGCCCAAATAACATTTTCATTGGCATTCCCCTTCATACTCCAATAAAAGAAGATACACGGACTTATCGGAGGTGGGGAGATTCAATATACAAAGCCTCGCTTGCTAGAATCATTCTTAGCGGCCGTAAAAAGTGTGCATGTCAAACGAGCCCCAGGGACGGCCCCTCAGCTGAGGTGATCCGCAGGTTTAGCAAAGCGAATTGACTGGACGCCGTCAGTTAATTAGGCATTTCAATACACCATTTCTCAGACAGGCTTTTCTAGGCGAGCGTGGGTATACCTGAATATATTTCTTCTCTTTCAAGCTTTACGGCCGAGCTCTATATCAAAAGCTTTGCGCCGCCGAAAGATGGGGATGCTGTCTTTAACTGGGATTGACAGAGGCTCGCTCCTGAAACGCATCACCAGAATTGGAGAATAGGTAAATTTGTCAGGAGACAAAGGCCTGCCAGAGTTTGAGGCAATACGTGCTGTATATTATTCAGATAATAAGGCATTAAATGGATCTGAACAGCTCAAAGAGGGATCTGGGCAGTTATTGCAGAAGCGCGACAGGCAGAAATCCCTGACAATACCCTGTTCAGACAGTTTTACATTGTTTCAACATACATTTATCATCTTTCTACGTCCAAATATGATCACTCAGTGCACTCTACAGAACATCATATATTACATTATTCCATGAGGGCAACGATTCCCGTGCCTGCTGAGATATAGACCCCGGCACGCGCTCTTTTTCTCTCTTCCTCGCCGTAAATGATGGTGCTGTCTTTCTGCCTTCTGCCAATTTAAACGAACAGTCTATAAATCTCAGCGGATATGCTGCACGTGCTGCTTTACGAAAGCTTTAACTCAAATAATACGTGTAACAACTCGATTTTTACATTTTCTGAGGGCTGCTTGAACATGCAAAACTGTTGTGGGTGGTTGTCAAGGTGTTGCTTGCAACGATGTTCTGCATGGTTTTAGTGCATTGCTTTGTGGTTGCTTAATGGTTTAAGTAAAAAAAAAAAATCCCATTCCACAGGATCCTAGAAACAGCTACGGTCCTTTGCAAGTGTATGGGATTTTTCCATTTGCCAGAAAATATCAGAGTGTTGCTAAGATGTTCTGAGGGGTTTAGTGCATTGGTTTGCGGTTGTTAAACAGCGTGATTCAGAAAAGACCATCCTCAGGACAGGATGCATGGAAAACACGTGGACTTTTTCCAATTGCTGGGCAAAAATTAGAAGTCTGAATGCCTCTCTTTAACATGGTACAAGCATTATGGGATGAGTTACTTGCCAGAAAGTTTGATGAGCAATAATAATAGTGATGCTTTGCCTTTGGACATGCTACCAACTTGTTCAAACTATCGTAGGCCATGGGATTCATTAATTTTAACTGGAAAAAGTATACTGGAATTATGTTTCCACAAGAATAGGAAAAAGAAGTACAGGTAGTTGATGAACAAATCAATGTAGAATTGGTTAAAAGTGTGATCTGCCGCAAGCCTGCAACATATTTTAATTCTTAGAGTCAATTTTGTCAGTTTTAACATATCATAATTTGCTTATAGATGGAGAAAGCAAGCAATATGAACTTGCATAATGTTGAAATGAAATGGAAGTTTAATTGATCTTTTTTTAATTCATCTAATTAAAATTGGACCTCTTAAATTTGGATCAGAGAAAAGTTGTTTCACCAAAAGATTTAGTTATTACATTTTGGTGACAAACAGTATCCCGAACTTCTCCAATCATTAAATCTGCTTAAACCCCATCTCTTCCTTACAAAATCAGCCTCAAGCTCGCATCAAGATCTGCTTTTATCCAAAACACAACCTAAAGATAGAAGCAACTCCAGTGTACATCACAATTTTGGAAAAAAAAAAAAAGATCTGCCACTACCTTCGTTATATTGCAACTTCATGAAATGCCGTTTCATGTTGACCTTGAGGCCCAAAAACCCATTTTACTTACACAAGCCGACAGATTTCCAAGTAAAACTGGTAATAAGAAAAAAGTAGGGCACTTAACTCGACTTTATCAAATGATAACTAATTGGATCCTAAAAGTGGCAAAAAAAAAATGTAGGGATTTGTGACAACGGCCTTTTAAAAACTGCTTGTAAATCTCTCATTATGACTGATCATATTATAGGCCTCATTGAGCTGAATTTATGCACCTCCGCTTTTTAAGTGAACACTGACGCAATGATCCACAAATTATGCTTGTTTTTCACTCAAATACTGAAACCAGATCCATTGGGCCTACAATCAAGTTCCAAAAGGAAATACACAGCCTGTGCTAATTACAAAAACAAGTTGACAAAAAGACTTATCATTTTGGTGATAACTATAGGCAAATGAGAGAGTTACAAGCAATTTTTAAAACGGCAAGGCCATTTTGGAAAAACACGTGTAAGAGTGGGGAAATACGTAAAAGATAAAAAAAAAAAAGGGAGTTTTTTTTGAGAATTGTCTACTTCCCTGTGTAAAGCACAATCATACGTATTTTATGCGAAATAACCAAACACAACTAAGGGATACGTAACCCCAAATGAAAAAAATATATCATTACACAAATGTGACCCTGGACCACAAAACCAGTCATAAGGGTCCATTTCTGAATAAATAAGTTTTCCATTGATGTATGAGTTGTTATTCCCAATGTGAGCAAAAGCAGTAAGTTTTAGCCGAAATAACCAGAACACAACATAACGGATAGTTCACCCAAAAATGAAAAACTTCTTATTCATTACACAAATGAGACCGTGGACCACAAGGCCAGTCATAGGGTCCATTTTCTGAATAAATTAGCTTTCCATTGATGTATGTGGTTTGTTAGGATATGACTATATTTGGCAGAGATGCAACTATTTGAAAATCTGGAATCTGAAGGTGCAAAAAATCGAAATATTATCGCTGCATCTGATTTGCTCAAAAACTGTTTGCACTGAGGGCCTTATCTTTGAGAAACTCCTTCAGAAAGAACAATTAAAAGGTCGAACCTCACAAAACCTGTCAATAACACGCCTAGGATGCAGAAAAAGGTGTATTATTTGAGTTGTGAAATATTTTAGAACAGATGATTCTATGGTAATACAATAAAAAAGTGCTTATATATACTTAAAGTAATGCCACAGTGCAAAAAGTGAGAAAATCACCTTTAAAGTTGTCCAA
Source organism: Sinocyclocheilus anophthalmus (assembly GCA_018155175.1). Classification (NCBI taxonomy): domain Eukaryota; kingdom Metazoa; phylum Chordata; class Actinopteri; order Cypriniformes; family Cyprinidae; genus Sinocyclocheilus; species Sinocyclocheilus anophthalmus. The sequence continues at coordinate 359,976 of JADLZN010011256.1, forward strand.
ATGAAGTCCTTAGCAATACATATTTCTAATCAAAAAATAAGTTTTGATATATTTGCGGTGGGACAATTACAAAATATCTTCATGGAACATGATCTTTACTTAATATCCTAATGATTTTTGGCAGAAAGAAACATTTATAATTTTGACCCATTCAATGTATTATTGGCTATTGCTACAAATATACCTACGCAATTTATGACTGGTTTTGAGGTCCAGGGTCACAAATTAACATATTGTTGATGAAATCCGAGAGCTTTCTGACCCTGCATAGACAGCAACGCAACTGAAACATTCCTAGGCCCAGAAATGCAGTAAAGACATCGTTAAAACAGTCCATGTGACATCAGGGGTTCAAGCTATGAGTATATTTTTTAAAGGAAAAAGAAAACATAAACAAGGAAACAATTCTTCTCTTTCTTGTCCCCATTCACCACCATTCACCAGCCATGAGAGTGAGTAATTAACAACAGAATTTTCATTTTTGGGTGAACTATCTCTTTAACTCTGCAATAATCTGCCATGCTGAATCACGCACAATATGAGCAGGAGTGTAAACAGGGTTTATTTCCTTTCTGTTGACTTTAATCTCTGCTTGTCGAGCAGAAACAACCTTCGCACTGACACAGCGTTTTAGCTTGTGCTTGTGTTCCTCAACTGGTAGCGACGGAGGCGTCCTGGACGAACAGAACAACAGCGCGGAGTGACGGAGGGAAATCAGACGACTGTCAACAACACACGGGGAGGAAGCGGCCTCAACGCGGCCCTGTTTGGTTCCATGTCACGGCTGTTTGACTCAGACAGAGGTGGATATGGTAATGTTTGTTGAGTCGGGTGGGTTTTGTGTTTATTTCTATCTTAACAAGCTGCGAGAGGGAGTACGAGCGTGTGTTCGCGTAACTTTTGGCAGCGGTGGAGTGAGATGGGGGTTGGCTGACAGGGCTTCCCGCTAGAGGCTTTCAGGTCTCTTTACACTGGCTTCTGAGGACTTTTCATGTTCTTATGGAAAATATCCCTTTGAAATCCCTGCGCTGCACATTTTAATCTCATTTGTGGGGGAGAGTGATGCTGAGACAGGCCTGGGGAGAGCGGGAGCGTTTCTCTAGCTCTCGCGCTCCCTCCTTTTTCTTAGCATAATTTCATTCGTCAGAAGAATCCCTAGGCTGACATCGCTGGAGTGATTTAATTGATTTTAATCATCCACCTGAGAGAGGGAATTTGCGCCCTCTGTCCTGGAAGATAATGCCGGCGTCTTGGAGGATATCTCACTCCTCGTTAATGCTCTGCCATCTCCTGTCACGTTATGAAAGGAAACTTTTGGAAATCACAGCTAGGCATTTGCATAACTAATTGCGGCGATGTGTGCCGTTTCCCCTCACGGCGGAGTCAGATCGCTTGAGTTTTTAAAACTCTTTGTGGATGCAATTTAGTGTGAATTTGTTAGAGCTTCATGTACACTCTAAAAAATGCTGGGTTGTTTCAACCCAACTTTGGGTCAAATATGGACTAACCCAACTTTTGGGATAAAAATGTAATGTAAAAATGTAACCCAACGGTTGGGTTAGTCCATATTTGACCCAAAGTTGGGTTGAAACAACACAGCAATTTTTAGAGTGTAGCGCATCCGAATGTACTATAGTGACTTAAGACGTTTGTTTCGGTGCAATAACCATGATTCGTTGGTTTAAACCGTTAGAATGGTCTAGTTAGTTCTACTGGTTCTGTATGCTAACTACACCATTGTTGTGCAAAAAGTGTATTTCTCCATTGATCACCATTCAAAAGTACCTTTGTCTTCTGACAAAATTTTTAGGTTTAAATTTCATTAGATATTAGTAGACACTGGTGTTTCACCTGATGTTAAATAAACTCTGATTTGTCAGATTGTTTGGAGCATGAAGGATATTCATGGTGTTGCAGACATTATAGTCTTACACCTTCATTTATTACAAAAATATAGTTGGTGATTGACTGGTTGTAATATAGCTGAGTGACTACGCTAACCTGGTGCACAATCCACTTTGCCAAACAATTAAATCAATAAATAAAATAAAATAAATATTTCTGGATGTCACAGGGTAATTTCCTGTCACAAAACATACACAAATAAAATAAAATAAATATTTCTGGATGTCACAGGGTAATTTCCTGTCACAAAACATACACAAATAAAATAAAATAAAATAAAAATAAAATATTCCTGGATGCCACAGTTTAAATTCATGTCACAAAACACACACCACATATATTATCTATATATATATAATAAAAAAATACAAAAAAATCAATAAATACAAAGAAAAAATAATTAATTAATAAATACAATAAAATAAAAATAAGACTAAATAAATATTTCTGGATCACACAGTTTAATTTTCAGTCACAAACACACATACCGACCATAAAATAAATAAATATTCCGGGATGCCACCATGTTAATTTCACATCACATCACAAACACATACCATACATATAAAAAATAAAATAAAAAACCATTAAATTAATTAATTAAATCATCTCCTTAAAATATTCCAACACATTTATAATACTTAACTAGTTTGATACTTTCAAACGCAAATGACTAAACAAAACAACCTCTCCTAAAAACACATTCATACCAGAGATCATATTAAAATATGAATAGAAATCAGCATTAATAACTCTGGTGCCACTGTTTTTTTTGTGTCTTTTTTTACATTGGCAAACCAAAGATAAATAAACATAAATAATAAATAAAGTATCAATATATTAATATATAAAAATACTATATATAAAATTATATATAACATAAATCCCATTATACTCTGATGGATGTTTCTGGTTTATTTTACTTTTGCAAAACAAAATCAATAAATATATATAAAATAAAATAACAGAATAATAAATATCGAAAATTGTACTTAAAGCTAATTTAATGAATATCATGGCATTATTATGATTTGGGTATATTTTAAGGTTAACATCATCATATCGAGTGTAATAGGAAATGCACAGTAATAATAAACATTATAACATGATATTATAAAGAAGATATTTATAAGTCAAATTTTCGTTCTTATTTGAACTGAGCACAAAAACCATAATTACTGCCGCCTCACCTCTTCACCTGTGAGACAATCGCTCTCGTTCTCTGACTCTCTGTAGATTTGGTCAGACAGTATCATGCCCCTGTAATGAGCGACATCTGTGTCTAATCAAACCGCTGATAATAACTAATGCATAGAATTGATTTGAAAGTTCACTACAGATCCACAAATTCCCCTGTGCCGATACTCAGCTTGCATGCTTTCACACTGACGCTGCTGAGACCTTCTCTTTCTCTCAGAGTTTCACCTCCTTCTCAGACATTTGCAAAGAATGTATTGTCCATTGATGATTCATATAAAATATTCTAGATTTTCACTCCAGGAAAGAAGCATAGAAAGGTATATATCTGTAGTATTAAGGGACTAAAATCAATAAAATGCTAGATTTGGACTTTATCTATTTAATCATTGATGAATGATTGAAACCTGTCAGGATCATGTCCAGGTCATATTTCACCTCAAAAATCAAAAGAAATACATTAGAATTACGTATTTATAATGGTAGTATTAAGTACGCATTTTGTTATAACGGTAGAACACTGTCAGACTATTTTTTTTTACTCAAATATAACTTTTATTATTATTATTATTATTGATATTGTTAGCTTTGTTTGTGTTTTTATTTATTTTCAGACTTATTTTCTTCTTCGTGATGGGATTTGATGGGTGATTTTTTATATGTTTTTTGTGAGATTCCAGGGGGATGATAACTGGGGCTAAAAATTAAAAACAAAATGTGGTTTATGATTACTCTGAAACAATATGTTCACTTTTCCAACCACTGTTGACAGTAAATTTGATTAAAAAATGGCAATTCAATGAATTCCATGAAATTTTTGAAGGATCGAAAAAAGAACTAAGTACACAAAAATGTTTATAATTAAATGCTAATTATAATTAAATATATATATAGATATATAGATATAAATATAAATGTAATTTATGTGGGATAATTGGAAGCTAAAACATTGTTTTTTTTGGTTTTTAACACTTTTTAAACCGACAAAATTACAAAAAGCTCATACGACTGTGACAAATATAGATTTATATTCCTTTTAAATATAGTTTGATAACAGTTGATGCCCAAACGACTAAAAATGTATTTTTTAGGACACAAAAAACATTCTCTTTCAAACGAGTCTTTGGCCTAAAACGTTTCTTCTCAGTGAAGTGATTTGCCCCTATTTGCATGAGCCATCTTATGAGCTTAGAAAGTTATTAATAATTTCTCAATGATTCCAATACATCTAATTAAAGATGAAGTTTGTTTACATTCATCAATTATAAATGTGTTGTAGCTACTGTAAATCCTATAATGGTCTGCAGCTTTAAGGATATGACATGAATGAATGCTTAAACCAAATAGAATTTTTGTTTTAGACAAATAATTATTCACATTTGAGAGAAAAAATGCATAGCCACATTCAAATCAAATGAGATATTTGAGGTGGTTATCACTGGTTTTCTCCTCTAATATCAGCCATGCGCGCAGACGGCTACGTGCCTCAATAAACACTCAAATGATTCCGGCGTTCCTGATCGCTTAAGGGTGAATGTTCGCGAAATGACGTGCTCCTCAGAAAGTTTCAATTTCCTATCTCTTCTCCCTTTAGAGTTCCACTGCAATTTGTTTTATAAAGAAATCTGGAGGAAAAGCAAATGGAATGCAAAACCAAGCTGTAACAAGCCATTAGTTTGAAAATGGGATGGTGAATATTATAGTACACAAGAATAGCAAAACATGCCGAAAAAAAAACTGCCTGGGGAAGGAATTTAAATATGTAGTTTACTAATATTTAATTTATTGGCTTCGCAAGGGAACCAAGCATTTAGCAGCCGCATTTTTAGATCAGAAACAGAAAAATACAGCAATTAATGTTTCCTCAGACTGACCATAAAGTATTTTGAACGCTCTAAAGCCAAACTCAAGCACACTTCCCAGAGAAAATATACCACTGTGCTTAGCCAACACTCAGACTTTCCTTTGACGTGCTTGTTGTGCAATTGCATTTGAAATATAATGGCAATCCATTTTAAAGGACAAACATCGAGCCTCTCAATCTTTCATCAAAATGTTATATTTGACTCCTCTTTTCAGCTGACATCATGAATTCTTTCTCCACCTCCATTCTGGTGCGTAACACACACTTTTTCATGTTTCGTGCTGTTTAATGCAGACTCAGGCTTAATAAAAAGCATTAATTTTGCTGTGCTAAATGCATCTTAAGTGGTGTTCGTGTTTAAAGACCTCAAATGGATGCTCACCTGGGTTCAATTTACTTTCCTTCACATGTTCATCCCTCTATCCGTGGTGATATTCTCACAGTGCCCTGCTTTTCAACTGCATGCCTTTGCTTTGGATCTATCAGATCCATCTATCTGGAGGAAGCGTCTTAGAAACACTAACTTTGCATTATGCATCTGCACTGGGGAAAGAGTGGCCCTCTCGCCCTGAAGATCTCATCATCTCTCTCTCCCTCTTTCTTCATACCGGTCATCTTGCTTCACGCTGCTTCCCGTTAGACCAAATTAGCTTTGTAAATACTTTTTTTTTACTCTCTCGTATGAAAATATGCTGGTGTGTGTTACTTGCTGTGCTGAGTAAACAGCAAATGTTGCTTTGTTTTGATTTTCTAGTGCAATCTTAATTGCAAAAACACAATCAGCTGTTTGTAGGGAGGGTGTTTAATCTTTGAGTTTAATGATTTGAGGGAGTGCACGCCAGAAGAATAATTTTATTGCTTCCCAAAGGGAATTTCTTTCTCTCTCTCTCTTTTTTTCCCCTCTCTCCAACTCTTTTCTAAGGTAGGCAGCAACATATACTGCGTTTCTAAGGAGCTTTAAAACAGGATGAGTTGTGGCATTATTATTGATATATTATAAATATAAAATAAAATTGTGTTGTGTGTGTTGTGTGTGTGTTGTATACTATAGTATATATAGATAATATAAATAATATATATCTATGCATATAGAAAAATCATTTTTCTTTTTATATATGACGTTTTTTCTCTTAATTGCAGAGTGTATATCTCCTCGAGATGTAAGAAATTTGGTCACGTTTGACTATTTTTCTCACAATTCAAAACAGTTCAAAAACCGGAATCATACACTAGGAATTACAAGAAGAGTATAATAAATAAAAACTCCTGAATATGATGAGATAAATATTGCAATTAACCCTTTTAATTTTTTATTTTAGTTTTTTTAACATCCGGCTGGAAGAAACAGTTTTCCATGCTGTTCAATCAGAAAAATATTATGAAAGTAATTTAATGTACTTAAAATGACTATTTCCTAAAATTGGAGAAAAGCGTACAAAAGATAAGCTATTACATGCTTTGAAGGTGCCAAATCATAACACCCTGGGAAAACAAACTATAAATGCAATAAAATATTTGCTAATTAAATGTTTTTGCAAATATATGGTAGGTAGTAGATAGATAATAGATAGTAGATAGGATAGACGTATGTAACTCATGAACAGTGTGTGAAGTAACGCATTACATTAGCGCGGTTATGTAATCAATTACTTTTTTCAAGTAACTAGTAAAATAACGCATTAATTTACAAGAGAATATCTGAGTTACCTTTTCAAATAAGTAACGCCGCCACCACCCCCCCCCCACCCAAGTTACTTTTTTTTTTCAATTTATTGATTGACAACTCTCCTGTCCCCATGCTGAGAGAAAACAGAAGATGTTACTGTAGTTCAAAAAAAAATATGAATATGCATTAATTCATCTCACCCAAAAAACCACAGATTCATATCTCAAAATGATAAAATAATGCACCTCAGAATATACGCAACCCAATAATTAATGTTAAACAGCCCAATTATGCTTTATGTATTTAATCCCGTTCTATTAACCAATGTCTTTGCTCCTGACCTTCGATGATCCAGTTCAACCATACTAACAGGCAAAAATGACTTCAGATAAACTAACAATTGTGCTTTGTTTTTTTATTGCTGAAGTGTGTTGAAATTTCTTCTTCTGCATTCTACTGTACGGAGGTAAATTTACTTTCCCTTCAGCCTGAGGCTTATTCGTTTCACTTTTGGTGTGAAAAGGCTTTTATATTTGCCAAAAATATAACTTTTTTTTTTTAAACAAACAAGCAAGCCCTGTACAGATAACGCAAAAGTAACGTAACGCATTACTTTCCATAAAAAGTAACTAAGTAACGTAATTAGTTACTTTTTTAGGGAATAACGCTTTATTGTAACGCATTACTTTTAAAAGTAACTTTCCCCAACACTGCTCATGAATACTCTTCTCTATAGAGAAATAGTATTCATGCTGACAGATGATGTAGTTCGAGAGTTAACCAGCTGATATTTGGTCTACAGCAGATCTGAATTCTTTGTGAAATCTATCCCAGCCTTCCTCTGTTTTTTAACATCTAGCTGCATGCAGGACGGTGAACGGCAGAGATATGAACATGGTTTCATAAGGACTTCACCCGAGTACTGATGTGTATTTCTCATCCCAGCTGCAGGGGAAATGACATCAGCACACTCAGCGCCTGGGGAAAGAGGAGCGTGTTTGAGAGAGAGCCACTCATCTACAACACTACAGCACCGCAGCTCTGAACACACTCAGACTGCTGGAGAAACACCGATGGAGATGTCCTGTCTCTAGTGAAATATACTCTACAGCCCATTCCTGCAGGATATACTTGCACCATTTTCCTGACATGCTTGATTTTTACATATAAAGAAAAGTCTAGGTGTCATGCATGTCTATGAGAGCCATAAGAAAATGAATGTCTATGTCTATTCATGTCTATGTTCATGTCTATGAGCCATAAAAATAATAAGATAAGGGCTGTTTCCAGAACAGCAGACTAACATATTTACTCACACTATTTTTTACTGTATACTCTGTGCAGTATGTGAACTTTCAGTACTGACATGAAATACCTGAACTATTACACTCATACAACAAAAAATGGTGTGAAACGTTGTTTCCTATAATTCAATGCATTTGCCTTGACTCTTGTTTCCCGTATATTAAAATAACCAGAATGAATTACAGCTTATTGTTGACAGTGCTATTTCAACTCGTATTTGATCAAACTGACAAAAATATAAAAAAATGTAAATAAAATGGTGGGTTTATTGTTAACTAAAACTCATTAAGATAAAGCTGAGATAAAATAAAATAAAATAGAAATATTAGATGAAAAACCTAAACTATAAAATTAACGAATACAAATAAAATTAGAAATGTTGACTTGGCAAATAAATTAAATTAATGAAAGTTTAAGCTCAAGTACTACAATTACTACAAAAAACACTTTGAATTACATTAATAAGCAATAATAAAATAAACTTGTTACTTAATAAATAAATAGTAACCTGAAATTATATATAGCGAAAATATATATATATATCTAATCTAATAGATCATATAGATATATGATAATTATACGTGGGTACGAAATATTCGACCCCCGTAAATTTTTCACTTTTTGTTATCATTGCTGCATTTGCTAAACCATTTAAGTTTTTTTTTTTTTAACTCGTAATGTACCCCAGCACACCATATGGACAGAAAAACACAGAATTGTTGACTTTTTGCAGATTTATTAAAAGAAAAACTGAAATATCACATGATCCTAAGTATTCAGACCCTTTGCTCACTATTTAGTAAAAGAACCCTTTTGATCTAATACAGCCATGAGTCTTTTTGGGAAAGATGCAACAAGTTTTTACACCTGGATTTGGGGATCCTCTGCCATTTTTCCTTGCAGATCCTCTCCAGTTCTGTCGGTTGGATGGTAAACGTTGGTGGACAGGGCTGCGCATTTTAGGTCTCTCCAGAGATGCTCAATTGGGTTTAAGTCAGGCTCTGGCTGGGCCATTCAAGACAGTCACAGAGTTGTTGTGAAGCCCCTCCTTCGTTATTTTAGCTGTGTGCTTAGGTCCATTGTCTTGTTGGACGGTATACCTTCGTTCCGCATGTCTGAGGTCCTGAGCACTCTGGAGACGGTTTTCGTCCAGGATATCCCTGTACTTGGCCACATTCATTCATCTTTCCCTTGATTGCAACCGGTCGTCCTGTCCCTGCAGCTGAAACACCCCCACAGCATGATGCTGCCAAAACCATGCTTCACTGTTGGGACTGTATTGGACAGGTGATGATCGTGCCTGTTTTTCTCCACACATACCGCTTAGAATTAAGGCCAAAAATTTATATCTTGGTCTCATCAGACCAGAGCATCTTATTTCTCACCATCTTGGAGTCCTTCAGGTGTTTTTTTGCGGGCTTTCGTGTGTCTTGCACTGAGGAGAGGCTTCCTTTGGGCCACTCTGCCATAAAGCCCCGACTGGTGGAGGGCTGCAGTGATGGTTGACTTTTTTTACAACTTTCTCCCATCTCCCGACTGCCTCTCTGGAGCTCAGCCACAGTGATCTATGGGTTCTTCTTTACCTCTCTCACCAAAGCTCTTCTCCCCCGATAGCTCAGTTTGGCCGGACGGCCAGCTCTAGGAGGGGTTCTGGTCGTCCCAAACGTCTTCGATTTATGGATTATGGAGGCCACTGTGCTCTTATGAACCTTAAGTGGAGCAGAAATTTTTTTTGTAACCTTGGCCATATCTGTGCCTTGCCACAATTCTGTCTCTGAGCTCTTCAGGCAGTTCCTTTGACCTCATGATTCTCATTTGCTATGACATGCACTGTGAGCTGTAAGGTCTAATATAGACAGGTGTGTGGCTTTCCTAATCAAGTCCAATCAGTATAATCAAACACAGTTGGACTTAAATGAAGGTGTAGAACCATCTCAAGTTTGATCAGAAGAAATGGACAGCACCTGATGAGTTAAATAGATGAGTGTCACAGCAAAGGGTCTGAATACTTAGGAACATGTTATATTTCAGTTTTTCTTTTTTAATATATCTGCAAAAATGTTAACAATTCTGTTTTTTTCTGTCAATATGTGGTGCTGTGTGTACATTAATGTGAAAATTAACTTTAACTAAATGATTTTAGCAAATGGCTGCAATGTAAAAGAGTGGAAAAAGTTAAGGGGGTCTGAATACTTTCCGTACCCCCTGTATTTGAATATATAATATACGGTTTATTTTAGCTACTAGTAAGGCAACATTAAATGTAGTTCAACTGAAGTGCTGAATAACCCTAAATTTACATACAAATAAAAGACTATATATCCAGATGTAAAAAAAAAACCTACTAAAATACTATAAGAAACTATAAATAACTACAACTTAAACTAACTTAAATAAAATGGAAAATCTAAAATATTAGAAAACATAATGTAGTATTTCAACCTATCAATAACATCTCAATGACAAACACTGTGACAAAAGCTGTAACAAAGTTATCAAATTAATAATAAAATGAAAACTGAAAAAACTATTCAAAATAATAATAATTACTAACATGAATTAATAAATAGTATATCAATAATACTAAAATAAAGATAACAATCTAATTACTGAATTGACTGTTGACTGAATTGACTGGCTATTGTATATCCTTACTGTGCTTAGCAACATGCTACCACACACACACACACACACACACACACACACACACAAAAACTCTAGAAACAATTGTGAGTTCATGTGAGAACTGTAGATGTCAATGCAGAGAGTTCCAAGTATGCATTGCATTCTCAACATTTTCACAAGAGGCACTATAATGTATATTAATAACTTATCTTCTTCTATGACCAGTTTTCCCTTCCAGATCAATTGCTGTTTTGAAGGAGCAACAGTCTGAAGAGAATCTTGTTTAGCAAGTTAAAATTTAAGCCAGATGCCTGAATAAAAACACATTCAATTAAACGCACAGGCTTGCAATGCACAGGCCAAGCATTTGCATTTGTGTTTACATGCAAGCTTGAAGGCCTTAGAAATCAGCTGCCTACATGTATGCAAAACGCCAGCTCACTATTTTAAAGCAGAGCTATTATCTTGTTTTACCACGTTTTTACAGTTGAACATACCACTAGTTCTCTCGATCCCAAAACCTCCTCACTGCGCAAAAATCCCACATGCGTATTAAACTGTGCAGCGCTAGGGCCTTGTTTAATTCAGCGAATTCAAATTCTGATCACTCTCGCCGTCTCTCCTATACAGCTACTTTTACAGAGCTTCATTAATCTTCGTTGAACACAATGACATACATCTTTAATGTGCTTGCTGTCAAGTCGCATTTCAGTTAGAGTGCAGCAAAGTGAATGACAGCAAGCAATATTAATAAATTTAACATGGACTGTATAAATTTTTAACAGAACAAGAATGGGAGGCCGGGCTCATCTACCCCTCCCTCCCTCCCTCCCTCTGTGTTTTCAAACCGACGGATTTTACGGCGAACGGGACGGGTGCTTTTTCTCAAAGTTGAGGCCCTCAGTATAAATAGATTTACATGTCATTAATAAGTAAATTAGGAAAACGCCTTTCAAGTGAAGACAAGTACATAAGCATAATCTCCATATTAAAGGAGTATCCTTTGAAAAGCCACAGAGGAATTTGAGGAGTCAGGCGATATGTCATGCCGCTCTCGTCTGCTTTCTCTACACCTTTAATTACAGAGGAGTTTGATTATGGATCCAGCGTCTCTCCACCACCGAGGTGCCAGGAAACGAGCTGCATGCAGAGCCACCTATGATCATTTCCTACACGCCGAGGCCTGCTTTTCTGAGTTGAATTAGTGACAGCTCTTCTCGTTTCTTACTGCTGTAATAATATTAAAATATTAAGATTAATTCCATACAAAATCACTCTGATGTGTTTTTTTCTGGTGTCAGAGAAAAGAGAAAAAAAAGAACGAATCCAAAAATGACGATTAAGGATGCTATTTCAAATTAAAAAAAATTACTGCTGTGATTTTTGGCTTTCCCTCCAGGTCCCAGCAGAGATAATTTGCTGTACGTTTAAACCCGATGAGAATCCGGTCTGTCTGTGTTAAATAAGAAAGTTACGCTTGATATGAGACATGTTTTTGCAGTAGCTTTAGCGATTATAGGAAATCATATGCAAAGCCGGAGTCCTGATCCGAAGTTAATTTATAATTGTGTAGAAGTTATTAATTAGCCGACGTGTTATTAGAAGAGCATGCACTACAAAGGATTTATATTACACACAACAACGCGGGATGGAAGCACTTCCGTAGTCCCTTTTTTCTCCATCGCTCTCTTTTCCCTTTCTCCCAGGATGCTTATTTATTTATTTGGATAAAACCTTTCAAGAGGAACACAAGTTTGAACCCTTGCCAGTATAGGTGTTCACTCAAAGCCGCCGCGTGCTTGCAAGGTTACGACTGTTGTTTTTATAAAAGGACGTCTGCGTTTGTTAATCACATGGTTGAAATAATATGGATGCATGTAGAGAATGAATTGCAATGCGTTTCAAAATCCAAAAATGTAGACGTGTAATCCATGTGACCCAAATATCTGAAGTCTGTCTCACCCTCCAGTGAATGCCACATTGAAACACCCTGGAAGTACCATATTGGATCCAATTTTCCATCACAGGCTGGCTGCCAAACTAATTAATTTAGTGTGGAATGGGCAGTTAGCTCGCACTGTGCCGACAGCAGAACACATAAATAAAGATCATGACGATAGCACGTATCCCGATGAGCAGATTGGACACATATGCACACTTACTGTCAATCAAAGTTACGTCTGCAATATGGTGCAGTTAGCGGCGCATGCTGCGGAGGAAGAGGCAGATATTCAGCACGAGCGAGTCGCATTTGCCTGATGCACGCATGATGGCATCACTAAAGAATATGGTGATGAATTAGCGTCAGATGCTCGGTTGCTAAAAGAAGAAGCACTTTTGAAAGGGGAGCTTTGCAAGCTACTCGTAAAATGAGTGACACTTTTAAAAATGCAGTCTGCTATGTTACAAGCATCAATTTCCACATTCATATTTATCTGGCACAAAAATCTCAAATACAGTGACAGCAACTGAGAATTGTACACAAAATAGACGTTCATTAAAGGGGTCATATGAGCCCCCGATTTAAATTGTCTTTCGTTGGAGTGTTACAAGCTCTTGGTGCATAAAGAAGATCTGTAAAGTTGCAAGACTAAAGTTCAATCAAAGAGCATTCTTTATTTAAAGAGTAAGAGTCAGCCACGCTACCTAAACACGGCTCGTTACACGCCCCACATGTCTACATCACGAGGGGGAATATGAATCCGACGCCAATGTCACGCAAGAAAGAAGGCGTAACTTTGTCCACTGTAGTATTGTGACGCTGTAGCCATGCGTGAAGACTGTTATGTGCTGCGGTGTGAAAGCGAAATACTTTGTTTGGCCTTCCAAAAGAGGACGATATCCGCTTTGTCATGCCTGGAGCTAATGTGTTGGTCGCTGAGGAAATACTTCAACTTTTCACCGTGGACGAAGCGGGGTCGTCACATGTGGTTGACGCTCATTCGTCGGATCCGCCGGCTGCACCGTTCTCGACCCCGCCGCCTCAGCTCACTCTATCCCGGCATCAGCGCACGCGTAAGACGGCTTCTCCTCACGCGTAGGACGCTGTGTTTTCGTTGTGAAAGCGAAACTAATTTATTTGGCCTTCCAAAAGAGGGCACGACTAAACTCCAGTTCTTTACAAACACTGTTCTACAGAAATATCCCATGTGGCAGGCATTTTATGGAGGACCGTTATGATCCTGGGAGAGTAAGTTAGACTCAAATGCCGGCAGTTTGACTCATGATTGAATTTAAAGGAGTTGCATGATGAGTCCAACGCAGAGTTTTGAGCAGGTAGAGTAGCACTTTTGTTTGTCATTCTCTGATCACACAATGCAGACCGGGTTTTTAGGATTTATACGGCGCGTGCACTGCCAACGCCACGCGTAAAGAGAGCCGTATTAGGTCAGCTAATCAGTAATTATGTCCCACTGGATGCAACAAACGCCTCGTTTGTAATGGGTTTTCATGTTTTTGTCTCGTCGCTCCGGTCCGGACAGGGCATCACAGTATGGTAAGGGGCGTAACATTTCCGTCTCACGTTTGAGGTATTCGGCCAATCACAGCACACCTCGCTTTTGCAGACCGATGAGCTTTGTAAAAATCGACGGTTTCAAAAAGGCGGGGCATAGAGGAGAAACAATAATGTATCAGTATGTGGAAAATAATGTGTTTTTTTAACTTTAAACTGCATAAACAGATTTCATTACACCAAATACACAAAATAATGTTCTTTTTAAAAACATCATATGACCCCTTTAATATAAACTACTTTGTATTACTGAGTTGAAAACAGTGGCGAACAGTAGCATTTAACTAAATATTTCGTTAAAAAGAAGTGGGATGACTGCTAAGTGACTCATATCTTTCAGTGAATCGTTTATAAACCATCCAAATGAACCAGTTCACTAAAATTAATCAGATTTCCCAATGTGACATAAGAGAGACTTTCTAGGAAAGCAATGTGATACGAAAAGCTACACTGAAAAAATGAAGTAGAATTTACTTGAAAAAAGCTAGGAAACAATTTTCACTCTGTAATTGCTAGCAGATTAAAACAATTATTACAAGGACACAGTAAATAGCACTTTGAATTCAATGTGATTTTTCTTTTAAGTAGAAAGACTGAAATAGTAGGTCTGTAAAAAACATTGCTCAACATTTTCTATCATTTACAACTTACTAAAAATGACTAAATCCACAAATACCATAACTTTCGAAACAGTTTGAAACTAATGCACAATCCCTGAAAAAATGGATTAGTATCAATACATTTAGATACAAATCAATATTTTTTTCAAATAATATATCAAATTTTTCTTTTATACAACACTGCATTGCTCAAAATAGCACTATTAACCAAACAACAATCTTTACAGTTCAAATCCCAGAAGATAAGGCCCCAAGAAGCCGTGGTTTACAGTGAATTTATAACAGCTAAGGGGCGTTGTTAGAAAAAAGCTAAAACTTTTTTAGCTTAAGCTGTTATGGACGAAATCGTAAACCTGCTTCGCGAGGCTTATTGCTTTTATAAAACGGTTATTCCATATACATAGTTAACTTTCACAAAATAAAACAGAGCAAATAAATCGTAATGATATTAATAAAAACAGTATTCTTCCACCAAACAATGTAGTTCCTCAGAAACAGTTGTGGTTGCAAGAAAGTAGTTGGCACGCAACACACAAAGTAAACAAAGGTGTGTGTTTGTAGAGTAATTTACAACAGCTTTGAACGCGGCTCAACCAATCAGAATCAAGGACCGGAACTATCCGTTTTATAATGTGCCAGTTTACCACTGATCTCAGTCTGTTTTTAAAAAAGGTCTGAGGTTCACTTTCAAATGGCTGATTCTGGTCAGCACGCATATCTGTGTACTGTGGCTTAAATTATTGTGGAGTGGTCCGTGTACCAGAAAAACACTTTGGATATGCTCAAAAGGAGCCCCATCTCAAAGGAAGTGCATCCTCAAAGAAATGGAGTATATCTGAAATTCTTTTTAATGTCTGGATAGGCGGCAGAGTGAAGCCACGGCCTACTGGTGACTCTACCATTAACGAATGGCCTAGATTCTCTCTCTCTCTCTCGATCTCACGTTCACTGATGCAACACATCTGCTTTATTAGAGGTGCAAAACTATAAAACTACACACAACATATGGGTCATTCCTGTTATGCAGAAGCTTTAAAAATAAGGGAATTAAAAAAAAAAAAAACGTGTATTTTATTTTAAAGGAAGCATTAATCATAAAAAGATATACTTTCAGAAATGTGCTGTGGTCAAGCTCAGACTCTTAAAATTATGTAGTGGAATGGAAATAAATAGCTAGTAAGTCATTTAGATATTTTTAACCCTCTTTTGATATTATCAAATTGATTTCTGTAATGTTATCAAACCAGATACTATTCTAGAGTGAGACAAATCAACTATTACCACAGAAACATTTCAAACAATTCATCAAATCCATTGCTAATGCTTAGTAATGCTGGTGCTGTTGTTTTCCCTCCAAAGTGATTTCACTTCCTGGAGCATGATATCATTAAGAAACTAGATAAAGGGATATCAGTAAATTAAAATGATGAAAAGTGCTATTGAGGATATAGAGAAATCTTATAAATTGAATAGAAATTGAAATTAATTGTTGACTTGAGATATTTTTTTCCATGCAGATTTTATGCTCACACTGCAAAATAATCATTAGCCTAATTAGTATTTTTGCCTGGTTTTCAGAAATATCCTAGAAACACCTGTATGTAGCACTGCTTTCCTAAACAATATAAATCACATACGTCTGTATTTCTTTATGTGTAATTGTCTGTATATTATTACATTAGTTATTCTTACTCAGTTGGCAGTTATTCTTTAATTATAAATTCACTATAATTTTCTATGCAAAACTGTTTGAAATATTTTTTTTCTTACTCAGCGGCAATCATTTCAAAAATTATTTTCATTTCCATTTTTGAGCATTGTTCCCAGCCAGTTAAATAAATAAATACAAAACACAAAAAAAAAAACATCAAGAAAGCATGTTTTGTTCGAAACATTTTTCGGGAAAATTGGAATATTACTTAATAAAGGGAAAAAAATAGTGTAGAAAAGGTTTCATAAAAATTCAAAATAAACAAAAAATCGCAGTAACACATTAAATAAATGCAAAGTTAAAGCAGAAAGACCGAAATCACAATTCATTGTAAAATATACCCTACACTGTAAAAAAAAATCCGTAAAATTTACGGTAAATAAAACGGCAGCAGTGTTTGCTGGCATTTTACTGTAAAAAATACGGTAGCAATGCTTTAGGTTTTAAGGTTTTAACTTAAATATACAGTTAAATACCGTAATTTCATTAACTGATATAATGTTAATATACCAACCTATTGAAGTACACTGATAACCACCAAATGCTGGTGATAATGAGAAAGTTACATGATGAACCAAAGCTCATCACAAGCAGTTTTTAAATAATAACATATATAGGTGTACAGTGTCATTCACACAAACGCTAAATACCATCATGGTAACTCACATGAAACTTAAATAATGCAATAATCATTCATTTAACAACATTAGGTGTAACACACAACCCTAATATACAAAACTGATAAGACAACTAAGAATAAACAGTTATTTCAACAACAAAAAAAACATCAAATTTGAAATGTAACGCAAGGAATTCTTTTCCACTTCCAAAAACGGTATACTACCGTAAAATTAATGTCCAATACAGTTTTTCACTGTATATAGTAGGGGAATTTACCATTAACCATTTAACAGGTTTTTACTGTAGCATTTTTACAGTCTTTTACCGTTAAATTCACGTCATTTTTTACAGTGTAGAAATCTTTTAATATTTATACATAATAAAATTATTTTTAAAGGTGTCAAACAAAATAGTAGATTTCTGGCAGTTAAAAGTGTACGTATATAAGTGTTGTTAATGTGTGAGGAGACTGACTGTATCAGCAGTAGCAGGACCTCTACGCAATCCATAAAAGAACCACGGGCAAGGGTTTGTATGGGTCAGCGTCTGATCATTATCAGTGAAAATATCTGCAGCTTGACAGTTTTGAACCGGTATAAATCATCTGACATATCACTCCACACATTGCCACGAGTTGGGAATATGCCAAGGATACAGGTTACCTTTATGCAGACAAAAAATAGGACAGCATCCACCGAATAGTTACAGCCCGGGAAGCCCAACCGGCTGCTCTCTGAAATAGTTTTTAGCGTTAGCACAGGCGCGTAACCCGGGACTTCCAGCCACAGCCAAGTGACTCCTCGCGTCCAAGTTCTCTTGTTTCTCCTCCATAGCCCTTGCTCTCCAGGTCCAGCCAATTTATCAGCCAGCCAGATAAATTGGTATTGGGTATAAGGCACAATCCTCGCGTAAAGCCTAGTTTCCAGCGGCTACACCTGTATAATGGGTGACTAGACTTGGAACTCGCCACTGAGGAAATCGCAGCTGACAAGGGGAGACGGGGCGGGGGGGCCCCCCCCCCCCCCCCCCCCCCCCCCCCCCCCCCCCCCCCCCCCCCCCCCCCCCCCCCCCCCCCCCCCCCCCCCCCCCCCCCCCCCCCCCCCCCCCCCCCCCCCCCCCCCCCCCCCCCCCCCCCCCCCCCCCCCCCCCCCCCCCCCCCCCCCCCCCCCCCCCCCCCCCCCCCCCCCCCCCCCCCCCCCCCCCCCCCCCCCCCCCCCCTGACAGGAAACGCATCGCAGGATGTTTGAATCTTATTTTGAGGTGTCAGAAAATGATCCATGACACGAAGCTTCATAATGTGAAGAAAATTGTTTTTCACAGATGGAATGGAGTGCTTTTGGACGCTTAGCAAAGCATTGTTTCAGATGAAATGCAATATTACAGACCCCGCCCCCTATAAAAGAAGAATAACTGAACAAAGTGATGCGATAAACATGAATAATCACCCTGGAATAACAATGATTCAATAAATTAGCGTTTTGTGGCTTTCCAGTTTAAAGCATGTTCAGTCATATTTACTGCACAGCAAAAATGGCATTTTCTTATTCTGTATTTTGTCTTGTTTGCCTTGTTTTTTTTTAACCATCTTTAAAGATAAATAGTAACACTTTACAATAAGGGCACATTAATTAACATGAACTAGTGACGGGAAATACTTATAATGCATTTATTCATAAATAAAAAGGTTGTTCATTTCGACATTTACTAGTACATTATTCGAACCAAAAGTTGTGTCTGCTAACATTATTTAGTGGAAGTGAGTTACTATTAACTAGCAATGAACTGTCAATGAACAAAAGATTAATAAACACTGTAACAAATGTATTGCACAGTTATGGATAATGTTAGTTAATGTTAGCTAATGTGGACTTATTGTAAAGTGTTACTGATAAATTCCATTGAGAAGCAAAGTTATATAACATAAAACAAGTTTATTTTTCTTATTGGGATTAATGCTACAAAAGCAAATAATGTAATTATTCAACTTTGCTTAAAGTGGTATTTAAATTTTATTTATAAAAATTCAAGTGAAATTTAATAATTAAACAATAATTTCCAAATGAGTAAGAGTAAAATAATAAAAAAAAATTAACTAATTATTTTAAAACAAATTTGCTTACATTTATTTATTACATTTTTAAGCAAATTTATAATAATAAAATAACAATAAAAAATAACTGCCAAATAAAATAATTTTAAAAACTGCTCACTGAGTAAGAAAATAACAGACATAAAAACAGACATATTCTCTGAAAATTTGTTTTATTATTTTCAAATAATTTTGCTTAAATTGATTTAAATACTGTATAAATGTATTTATGAAAATATAAAGGGATTTATATTGTTTAGGAAAGCAATGTTATATTCAGATGTTTCTAGGACATTTCTGAAAACCAGTGCAAAAATACTAAATAAGAAAAAGGTTATTTTGCAGTACGAGCATAACATCTGCATGGAAAAAAATTCCTGTCTCAAGTCAACAGGAAATTTCATAGCAAACTTTGCATGGGTCAAAAATAGGGTTTTATTGTGTTCGGAGCCCATGGTCATTAGTCTCACTTTTCTGTCTGCCTCAGCGGTCTCAGGTGGCACATGTACCTCTTCGCCTCACCCATCTCTTAAAAACATGTCGGACTGTGCTCACGGAGGGATGGCAAAGGCATGTTTCACTGTCACCAAATCCCCTGTAAATAACCTCAACGGGAGCCAATGAATGTCACCGGCCCTCTCAAGAGATGACACAATAGCAGCGAGTCCCAATAAACTTCCACTGAGCTTCTGAGGGGCAGGTGGGCCGATCGGCGCTTTGGAAACTAGAGGAAATCATCGCTTTCGTTCCTCATCCCACCTCCCTCTGCAGATCAACATCTATCTCACACTGCTTGAGTCATGAAGATTGTTGTTTGGTAACAATACGACGTTCATTCATCATGAGATGATGAGGCATGAGAGCGAGAGCAGAGGTGCAGACGTGTCAGGTGCCTTTCTGCTCACCGCCATTGTTTGGCTTTAATTCATGTCAGGCGGAGAGAAAAAACACTTTTCAGTTCCTTTATGCCAAATTAAGCACTTCTAAATAGGGCGTTCTGGGGGCCATTAGTTCTGTTAAGCACACCAGCAATCAAAGCTAGTTTTTGCTCTTTTGTCACTGATGGAGCTGGAATCCATAATGACACATAAATGTTGTGTGTCTTTATTCCATTCCTCACATACCCAAAGTCTCATACGAATAACGTTCCAGGAAAAGATCAATTATGTCAAGTGGGCTTAAACATAGTCATTAGTCATGTTAATATGCAATGACATCATGCCATTATGATGTCAGGGGAAATGTGAAACGCTCAGTTTCTGCAGTTCAAATCTTGACATCTGCGAATAATGGCTTATTACTTGCTGAATTTCCTATGTGTCATGTGGAGTTGCATCCAAATGACAGCGAGCATATTTATCCATGTTCTAGTCTATTTATTACGTTTTTTCCTATTAAATGGATAGTTCACCTTAACATGAAACTTTTGTCATAATTTACTTACCCTCATTTAGTTTCCAAACCTGTATGACTTACTTTCTTCTGTGAAACACAAAAAAAAGATCATTTAGAGAACGACAGGGGTTTCAAACAACATTGGGCCCCATTGACTTTATTTGCTATATCCATTGATTTGTGCAGAAGAGAGTCAGTCAAACTCATTCAGATTTGGAGCAATAAGAAGGTGTGTGAATAATGACACAATCCTTTTATGTGTGTGCTATGAACATAAACTATACCTCAAATCATGCAGTTTGTTGAGAAAAAGTGCTATTTCTTTTCTAATCAATACAATTTAAAATTATAATTCACTTCGGTAGACATAACAATGGATGAAAAACTTACACTGGTTTACAATGAAGGCCACATCTAGGGACTAGAATATTATAGAGTCTTGGGAGTGGCCTTTTTTTGACAAGCAACCACCAAGCAACCATCAAGCAACTATAGAATCAAACTTAGAATACTTTAGAAACTGTACAGCAACAACCTGGGAAATGCTTAAAAGTAACACACTCGCATAGCAATTCATGATTATTTTATTTTTGATGAAATAGTGGCTAATTTGTATGAATTTGCACAATGTCATTTGTACGTTTTCGTACAATATGCTTACGCCGCCCTGACAGTAATGTTTAGGGGGTGGACCTTCATTCTTTTTTTCTAAAAATCGTATGTTTCCCTATAAATCATATCTTACAAATTCGTACGAAACTACTTCGTAATAGTTCCGTTTTATCTTGAAATCTGGTTGCTCAAAACATCCAAAGAATGAGATTTCCACAGAAAACCAGCATAACGTGCTGGTTATATATATATATATTATATAACAAATACAAAGCTAGCTGTTCTTTGCAGTTTATCAAGAAAAACACTCACATACTGACATTCAAACTTTGTTGTGTAGATCATTTCAGCCTTAGGTATGCTCTCTATATTGGGTTTTTGTAAACTTTATGCCAAAGCCTAAAACAACCCTAAGCTTACTTAAACGTTAACACTGTTCTATTGCTTTTAGCAAGAGCTGGTATTTCCTTGAGGAAATGCAAATCTAGTTTTTACCCCATTATACCATGATTGCTGTTTCCTGTACGTCAAAATCCATTCCTGCAATGTGGCTTTAACTGCTTAGTCGTGAAGATAAATATCACCTCACCCAATTATTCCACGTGTGGCCGAAATACTATAAACTACACCTGCGCTGCTTTATAGAAAACCTGTTATGTTATACAGTGTCACAGCTCAAAGCCACACAATGAAGTTACTATGCTTTTACATACTTTTAAATTACCTCCAGATCCAAAGTTACTCCGTAGATCGAATTACTCACACGTTTTCCCCCAACTGATACAGTAATACAGCTGGGAGAGATTCATACTGATTTTGGCTGCGCCACTTCAGTGTAGAAAATGGAACATTTTAGTCGGGGTAACCAATCCTCTTGAAGTTTGAACGATCAACTTTTCCGAGAACTAACTTTTGAAGCGCACTCATAAAGGTCACGGAGAGAGAAGTTTAACTAGGTGCCATAATGTGGCGAGAGAATAAAAAATAATGAGTGAGATAAATTATCATTAGATGGGCAAGGCCTTGATTTATCGTGATATTCTACAAATTTTGAAGGCATTAAGAGTGCCCTAAAAGAGCACATTAACAAGTCACATAAAAAGGCGAATTAAAAATCCCGGCTCTTTATGCGAGCGAGGTGAAGAGTCATGCGAGAGATACAGTAAATCGTCTGAGAACGATAGTGTTTAACTTTCTCTCTGATGATATGCCTCGATGGGCGGTTCCCGTTTAAGTTTTGCCGCACCGGGTCATTTTTGGTAGCTCATTAAAGACACTTGCTAACAGGCCTCGTAAAATATGAAAAGAAATTAGCGGCCGTAATTTGACAGAAGAACTAAGGCAACAATAATGACGGGAAATAAGGTGACAGAGACACGATATCGCTAATGCCTCCCTCCATTAGGGCTCCGCCAGAGCAAATGTCATTCATATTTTAGCGAGCGAACTCCGCTAATTGGCTCAAGCTCTCGTCTCCTGAATTAAATCTCCAGATTTCTCCCCTCACCTTTAAAGCCGAATCATTTGAAATCAAAAGAAAGCGCAAGTGACAGGGAATGAGTGTGGGAGAGGCGAGGATTGACGAGAGGGGCGGGGGGCGGGCGACTCTTTTTAATGAGATAAAAATCTTGCTTCTCCCCATTTCCCAGCTATAATTGCTGATTATGTTGTTATAGACTCTCAACTTCTCCGTCTTTCTTCTGGATCAGGATCATTCAGGGTGGCATGACAAGGCTTCAAAGGCAGCCGGGAGTTTGCCGAGGCTCAATTAGGCTCCCCTGCACCAGGCCACAGGTACGGGAGAAAGGTAAACACCGCTTGCTTATAGGTAATTACCCCCTCGGCCCGAGCGGGTCTGATCAGTGCTTTCTGACCCCTCTCGTATTAACCCTTAAGGGCAAATTGTATTTCTTTTGACAGTTTAATTAGATATTCAGCAGTAGGGGCACAAAGCAAGCTAGGCCATGAATATTTAAATAGTGTGACACCAAAAGAGGCAAAAAAAAATCATGAAAGAAGCCTCGGTGTACTGAATGACAGACAAGGGGATATTAAGCAAGTGATTCTAATCAATAATCTCTTGATCTCCTACATATTAATACACTGCCTGCTGGTGTTAGGCTCATAACAAGAGGGGTAGCGGGGCAGGAGGAACGGGGCGAGTAGGAAACGGAGACAGAAGTGCTGCTCTGTGAGGGCGCCACCATCGTCCCGAGCTCCCCGGAGGGCACGCTAACCAACCAGAACAAGCCAACCCTCAGCCCTCTTCGATCTAATCCAATCTGCGAGATTGGCAGCTCTGGGCGTCTCCAGACTAGACCGTTATCTGATCAGACAATGTGGAGACATTTGCATGCAAATGAGGGACACGGACCACCCAGGGCCAATCAGGGCAAAGACAGGGTGTGCATCCACCAATCGGATCCCCCCGGGATCTCCGGACATGTTACTCACTTGTGGAGTGAACTTTACTGGTTCCTGGTCAAACGGGGGTTACGGGCAGCCGATAAGGGTATAAACAGCGCAGCGCTAACGTCCAGGAGATGCACTTATCTAAACATACATAATTTACCCTAGCGAGGATTCCGGAGTGAAGATGCTCATGTGTATTAAAAAGAGTGAGTGAGTGGAAGGAGAGATGTTAGATTAATTATGGCTTAATCCACTGGAGTTGGTTTGCTCTGCCGTACCGAGGGACGCAGCATCCGGTTCATTTATAAAACCCGTGGCAGTGGCACCTTATTAGAGCTGATGGGTCTCCATGCTGCTGCTGTGTGTTATAAGAGGCAGGACATGTTTTATGAATTAATGTTCCTCATGTTCACCTACAGTTCTGTAGACATGCCAGGGTTTTTATAACCCCGCTCGGAGCTTCACATCTGCGTAATGAGACGTGCGAGAGAAGAAGACCGGCTCTCCTGTTGAAATCCGGCTACTGTAGGAGAGGGGTCAGCGTCCTGTCCTCCTTGGGAACTGCATCGTAAGACATAAGTGCACATACATATTCATACGGCAACTGCAAGGTCAACGGGCAACGCTAATATTGCTGCATTCGTTTATAGCGTGCGCCAGAAACTGACACTGAAACGCTAATGGAAAATGAGTCTAAGAACATACTAGTTTGCAGCTGTTGGTGAAATTGAAATTAATTTTAAGTTAAGCTCGTCCCAAAACCTAGTGAACATAATATGACAGCACTGCATGTATCCTTTATAAAGAACACAATCCCAAAATGCATTGCATCAGCTACTGTATATAATCTATTATATATATTAACAACTTAATAATGATATATAAACAACTAGATCAAACTAATACACATAGCCACGGCTTGTACGTTTCTAACTTTATTGGAGAACACACCCAATAGTAGGTATATATAAAAATAAATAAAAATAATTTTAAAATAAATCTATAAAATAAGTAAATGCACTATAATAATAATAATAATAATAATCAAATAATAATAATGACTAATAATAAATAAATAATTGAATATTAAAAATAAAATAAAATATTTTTATAATACGCCCCACCCACCATTAAACAATGTAAATCTAATTCTAAAAAAAAATCACTATTTTAGGGCAATATTTGTGTGTGCATATCGTTTTTTAATGATTATTAGAGTACAATGACAATAGTGTTTACTTTTGTCACAATTTATTTTAAGGTACAGTTCTATTAACAGACCATTACCTGCAACTTTTGCCTCAAACTGCTAATTTGCTGCTTATTGATAGTTAGTGAGGTAGTTTTTAAGTTTAGGTATTGGGTAGGATTAGGGATGTAGAATATGGCCATGCAGAATATGTGCTTTATAAGTATTAATAAACAGCCAATGTTTTAATATTAGGCATGCTAATAAGCAACTAGTTAATAGTGAGAATTGGTCCATGTATTAAAGTGTTAGCGACGATAGATTACTAGGTTTTGGGAAAGAGCCTTAATAATAAAATAAATATCATGTTCAATTTAGGTAAGTTGGTGGATATAAACTAGATACTAATGCTGTCATTCCACTTTAAGCATCATGTGATAAATGGAAGATGAGGTTACCATCAACGCATGACTATGCATGTCCAAATGTCGGAATAACAGAGCCCTCCTTCCCTCTACGGCGAGCTGTAATCCTGCTCTACTCTCCCAGGCATGGTTAACATGAAAACAAATGACTGTGGTCGGCCAGAAGATGTTTGACATGCAGCAGTGAATAACCACAGCAAGGCTGGAGATATTCTTGGCTGCCAGCATCGTGAGAAAATGTGGATCCGCTCAGGAATATTCTGGGGGAAGACCAAAATCTGGAAGCAATTATGAAAGACTCAAAACAAGTAAATTCCATATTAGCTCGGTGGATGTCGTAGAAGGGTGACTGGCGAGATGTATTTTGGTGAGGTTTACTTTCTGGAGCTTAGCAACATAAATTTGTTGTCACCGAACTATTAAACACAGCGTTGGACACATGTTGGCGGAGCTCGAAGGAAAGGTGCATGAAACTGATCATAGGATAGCCCATGTAATAATAAGGGAAATGGGCCTGCTGTTGGACTTTAATATCCCCCGACGACACTCAGCTGTCAATGGCCTCCACCATCGCCAGGGTGCATGGAGGCTTCTGCCAGAAACACTGGATTTATCCTCCTCCACATGGAGCCGGTGAGAGGAAATGCCTACAGTCGGTGGGAATCCATAAAGGAGGGATGGGAGAGAGAAACAAAGGAGATTAAGGGAACGAGAACGAGTGGAAATGGAAAAAGTTGTGGGAGAAAGGCATGGGATGAGATACAGGTATCCTCTGTGCTCTTAAAAATATAACTAACATCCTTCAGCTGCTGATAGAAGAGACAAAGGCTATCTGGGAATTTCACTTCTCAACTCTGGACCTGGAACGGTGATTTAAAACCGGGTCGGATTTCATACAATAACATGCACACACCTGGTTAACACGTTAGCCGATGCTTAACAGTTGTAAATCTGCAGTTTAATAGATACATGGCAAGGTTATTTACTACCATTTTCCTTCAATAGGGACAGCACAAAAGATATGAAACACTGTGTAAGCCTTCAGAAAAACCATATGTTCCCTTTTTTGTGCATTTCGAGCGAGTCTGAGAGAGTGCATGGTAACTTGATATTTCCCCGTACCTATGGGAGAGAAAACTCGGAGACAAAAAGATCAAATGATGAATTTCCTGCTCTCTTTTTTAGCTTTTTCCTTCAAGCTCTCCAAAGGGGCTCAGCTGTGGCTCATGTTTGAGCAATAAATGCTCGTGGTTCTAATCCTACCCCAACATAAACACTGTATACGTTTACAGTTGACTTGAACTTGAGCATTAGCTGCAATAAATCAGCGCAGTTATGCAACCATACGCATACTTCAGCGCCAAGCTCTCAGCACTGGCGTAGTAGAATAAAGAAAGCTTTGCTTTATGCATAACAACATCTTTTGACCGTGGTAAATCCACTGTAACATAAGCCTCTTGTGGCTTATTGGCCATGTAAAATGGCTGCAATATGCAATATGATAAAAAAGAAGAAAATTTTCTGAAGAAAATTAGAGTGATGTTTACTCATGGAAAAGGTCCCACTATAATGTAATGTTGTCTGAGCCCATATTTTTTTTCCACCTGTTTTAACATCTACCAGACAAATTCATAAATCATATCATATCATATCATTCAAAAGTAATTTCACACTTTGCTTCAACAAGCTGCATAATTTGAGGAATGTCTCCAGGAAAAAAACGAAATAAAATAAAATAATAGGTTTAATAATAACATATAAAATAAATAATAATATCTAATAATACATATTGGAATTAATAAATTCAGCTTGGTGAGCGAAAATAACTTATTTTAAAACATTAAAAACCTTTTTAAAGTATCTTATTTATTTATTTCTTAATTCTTCCTTTTATGCATTCAGTTGATGCGGCTGTGAGAGTAAATACGTTTATAACATTATAGATCTTTATATTTTCTTTAATAATCCTAGGAAAAGGTTTCTGCAAAAAATTAACCATCTAACTTTTTTCAACACTGATAATTATATAATAATATATATATAGATATCTATAGATATATATATATATATAATATTTTTTTTTTTTTTTTTTTTTTTTTTGTTTGTTTTTTTTTTCTCTCCTCTTTTTTTTTTTTTTTTTTTTTTTTTTTTTTTTTTCCCCTTTTTTTTTTTCTTTTTTTTTTTTTGCCCCCTTCCCTCTTGTTTTTTTTGTTTGTTTTTTTTTTTTTTTTGTTTTTTGTTGTTTTTTTTTTTTTTTTTTTTTTTTTTTTTTTTTTTTGTTTTTTTTTTTTTTTTTTTTTTTTTTTTTGTTTTCTTATCAAAATCAAATCACCATATTAAAATGATTTCTGAAGGATCATGTGACACTGAAGACTTAGTAATGATGCTGAAAATCCAGTATTGCATCACAGGAATAAACGACATTTTAAAATATATTACAACATGAATCAGTTATTTTAAATTGTAATAATTTTTTACAACATTACTGTTTTATTTGATTTTAGATCAAATAAATTCAGCCTTGGTGAGCAGAAGAGACTTCATTCAAAAACATTTAAAAATGTAACCAACCCTAAAATCTTGAATAGTATTGTAGTGCATTTTCATAATAACACATGATTGCACCATTAAGAAGCCTGTCGTTTTATAGATCACCATTTCTCTGTGTAAAGAAATGGAAATGCTTCTAAAAACGACAGCAATCGAATGAGGCCGTTTCAAGGCGTCTGTAATCAGCAAGCGGATAGCTGTAAAGCGTGTTAGCGCGAGTGTGGTAGTCAGTCATCAGCACTTGTTGCCGAGCATTTCACGCCAAGTGCCACAGCAATATGGCTGACAATTCTCTTGACAGAGGGAATGAGGGGATGCGTGACACATGTAAATACGAGTATCGCTCTCACACGCACATTACACCAAACACACGAGTCCCCCGGGAGCGTGTAATAACCGGGCACGTTTATTCTTCAGTTTTTTTCTTCTACACCCCATTACTGCCTTATCACAGACTCACTCCTCCTGTAAAATGACAGTTTGAAAAGAAATTGAGAGCAGGGAAAGGGGGAAAAAAAAATCATAAATAAAACACATATAGCGTAGTTCTGTTTGTCAATCATCAAAGTAAGGTTCAGCTGAAAGCAACTCAGATTTGACTTCAACTATTAATAAAAAAATCCATAATCATTTAGATTATTGGAGTGGAAACATACGGGGGCAAAAGATTCACGGGGAGAATTGGAATCAATTAAGACAGAGAACCTGAATGACGTTTTTAATATAAATAAATGGGCCATCAGGGAACGCTCCCCCATTACATGTCAGGAAAAGTTAGATTAGGAGGGTTGTGTTGCAGGTTTCCCCCGCTGATATCAGACTGTCTCGGGCGGAGCTATTCCCTGAAGCGAGGTCTCCTCAGCAGGCTTCATACGGCCGCAGAAAGGCCCTCTGGCTGTGAGCTGCATTTTTAATGGGGATTATATACAAGACTGTGATATGCTGAAGAGCATTATGCAGGTTAATATTTATCTCACATTCCACTGAAGGTCTGACCGGTTGTATGGGCTGGGGAATATCTGTGTATGTGTTTTTTGCACTTTAAAGTCCCAGAAGAGACGTCATGCAATTTCATGGAGACGTGTCTATTTTATGCATCTGCATTTAATTAATCAACTTTAAAGTCTAACTTCAAATCGTGAACATGAAAAAAAATAATAATTGTGACATCACTTACATTGCACAGACTATTGAATAATGTTAACCAAATAACTATTTAGCAAATTCACAGTCAAGTCTGGCTCTGAGATGTCTACTTTTCAAGGTCTAATTAATTTTAAACAATCAAAATTAATGCATATTAAATACACAGTTATAATATTTAAATTAATATTATTATTTTTAATGTATCCAGAGAACCTTATTTTCCATAACCTGGAGAACAATTATACTGAATATATTATAATCTATATATAATTACTATAAGCTTATATATTATAACCTATCATACTAAACTGCTATATTTGTACTGCAGTACTGTTTACATCAAATCTAAGGCATCTGCAAAAACAGCCATGGCAACAATATTTGCCCCCAAACACACATATATTATTAGTGACACATATATAATATTCAGTGACTTGAGGTTTTAAGAATTAAGTTGATTTTGTTACTTTTTATTACGCAGGAGTCAAGTGACCCCAACCTGATGCCGTACTCATAAAAGTGTGCAATATATCATCAGAAAGAAAATAAAAAAAAGTTTTGATATCATATCTCATTAAGATATTTTATGCTTCTCTTTTCCTCTTTTTGTCTAATTACGTGTCGACACTCGTGTGGTACCTGGGGGCGGAAGGCGAGCTACAGTTGTGGCAGCGCTGCACACCCTACAGATGACCTCTTTTCTCATTAAGAGCCCGAGCCTCACCATTTATCTTCCCCATCAGAACTGCTTCACACGGACCGCACCGACAGACACTGCTTCGTAATTATGCCAAATATAAATTTACAATGAATAATGAATACAGCTGCATTAACGCTGTCCTTACTGCTGTGAATCACACCTGCTAAAGACAAGCTGCTTTCAGAGAGACTTGCATCCTTCAGACTGAGGTAAGGAAATCTGTGTTTACAGCAGCGGTTCTTAACTGGTGTTCACAACCTAAAATAAGGCAAAAACAAATACATGCAATCATGCATATGTAGGACAGCAAATTAAATAGGTTTATCAGTGCCTCACATTTATTTTGTAGTGGCCATGAAAGGTCATGCATTTATACTCAAAGATAGTTTTGTGGAAACTCCTCAGCCACTTGCAATTATAAACAGAAGGCTACGTAATTAGAAACAGAAGGTAAACTGTAAATGGTAAATGTATTAAATAAAAATACTAAACATGATTTGTGCTATTGTTGTTCAGTGAATTATTGGCTTCTGAGGGCATGAAACCAATGGAGTTTAAAAGACATTTAGATGCCTATGTCAGGTTTATCATTTTGCACAGTTTTTACATTTTGCATGATTTTACATATATAGCCTAACATATATGTTTTGGACTATATATAATATTACCATGAACTATTAAGGATATTTTTAAACTTTTAAATGATACAATAGTGTTTCTATGGCTCAAACAGTCGAGCATCAGTCGTGACAATGATTGTCAGGGAATACATGAGCTGATAAAATGTATGCCTTCAATGCAGTTTACGTCAGTTTGGACAAAACAAAACAAAACAAAACATAACATAACATAACATAACATAACAAAACCCAACAAAACAACACAAACCAAACAGAACGAACAAAACAAACCACACACAAAACAAAACAAAACATAACATAACATAACATAACATAACATAAAACCCAACAAAACAAAACAACACAAACAAAACAGAAACAAACAAAAACAAAACACAAAACAAAACAAAACAAAATAAAATAAAAACACTCTTTTAGGTTGGTAGTTGATGTAGGGCCTTATGAAATTTGTTTTCCAAAATATATAAAAAAAAAAGCAATTTAAGTCACTTTACAAAAGTGGCTGTCAAATTCATTAACAAACATGCAATTAATTTAAACAAACCAACAAACAAACAAACAAACAACACTAGGTGGATTGATCGTTATACTTGATACCTGAATATAAAATTTAAAAAACAATTCCAACAAGAAAATGCACATTTTAAATAATTTTGGCAGCCAAATTCATGCATATAAAAATAATACTAATAATAATATAATAATAATAATATATAATAATAATAATAATAATCATAAGAATAATAATAAGCCATTTTATGGTTTAATAGTAAGTTTGATAATAGAAAAGGATAGTCAATCAATTGAATTTATAAAACTTAAACCTTTAATTATTTATTAACATTTTAGTGATAATATAGTTAAATGTTGTGAAGTGGTAGATGAAACTGTGCCGCTCATTCACACAGACTTCATATTTAAGTAGCAGTCTTTCTATTCACAGACACTAGTCTGTATCATAATTTGATTAAGTGTACAGCCCTACTTTTGATTTATTCATCCAAATTCCATGACATTCCACATTATACAGTAAATTTCTATTTTTATGACGCGGTTCTGTCCATGTTGTCTGCATTGCAGAAATCACAGGGCCCCAGTGCAAAAACTGGGCTATGCAGCAAGACCAGTTGAGAGACAGTACTTGAATCTGATTATTTCTATAAGTGAATCCATGAGTGGCCATCTCAGGTTAAAGATCTGAAGTGCTCCAACTGCGAAAGGTGATCCGTCCGAAGACGAAGGAGCCAACGCTAAGAATAATCTCCTTAACCCAGAAAACTACACCACATCACTGCTTAGAATGTTACATTGCCTCAGGCATCATTCACTCTTCCTGTCTTTCTCTCTGTCTGTGTCTTTCTCTCAGGCCCAGAGGCTGTGGTAGACCCCGCTCCTCACAGGTTCAGGAGTTCACAGCGGGGTCTGTAGGAAGAGGAACAGGCCGTCTGCCAGTCCTGGCATGTGCGGCTCTAATTGCACATCATTGGCATAATGCTATGCAGAAGCATGCTGACTCGAGATGTTCAGGAAGTACATGCACTCTCAAACAAACAATTAGCAGGGTTTTGCATCCATGCTAAATATGCATTGAATATAATTCACAGGTGCATATTCATATTTAGGTTTGACATTGCCGGAATAATACATTTTATGCAAAGCAGGTGGGTTTCTTCAACTATGGGCTCCCTTAAAACACACAATACATTTTTGATTGCACTACTAATAATGTCCAATAGTGTATTTATATACATCACAGGAGAATTGTGATGAAAATTATATTTGTTCCTGAATGACATATCTCAAAATTAAAAAAAAAAAAATTATAGACTAATTTTGTAGTTAACATTTTATGCATCCTAATACAATACACAATCAGAGCCACTGTTATTGTAGTGTAATTGGGATATTATTGTAGTTTTTATTATCTTGAATCAGTATTTATGTTTATATTCCGCTTTAGTTTAAATTTGAAAGTTGTATAATTGTTGTGTTGTTTGATATATATAGATAGCTATAAATGTTTTTTTTTTCTCAGTTTTGCTTTTAGATCTTTTATCAGTTAAACATTGAGAATGAGAACCTACTGAACTAAAAACGTTTTTTTTTTTATTTAAATATAAATATAAATATATGTTTATTTCAAGTAACACAAATATTGTGACAAAATATTATTTTAAGAATCATTATTAATAACTGCTGGCTGTAATGGAATACGGATGCGATTGAGGATGCACTTTTTCCACATAATGGATATTGAAACTATGTGTAGATTCCATCTTTATTTTAAATTATCATAGTTTTCAAATGTAACAATATGCTGATATTTATTTTCATTTTCAATATTCAAAATTCCCAAAACATTTTTTATTTTTAATTATCTTGTAAAACATACTCCAATAATCTATGTTTTTTATTTTATTTATTATTTCATTTTATTTCATTTATTTTGACATGTTAAAAACTTCCGAGAAAGTTTTAATGTGGCCTTTATATAACTGAAAAATAAATAAAGTCTTTGGATTTAGTCAAAATCATCCCCTGGGCCTGCAGTTGAAGAAACTGCTAAAACACATCCAGGTCACGCAACTCATTCTTATTTGGTGACACAGTGATTTGTAAGTAAACTTTTCAAGCACTCCAGTCAAACATCTTTTACTTTTCCTTCTTCATTCTAGCATGATATGCCTTAATAATAACATTTCAACTCCGCTCGAGTCGAAAATCCTATTATCAATTACGGATGTCACCGCGGGATGGAGTGAGGGCCTGGCTACGAGGCACGTGCGCGCAGTGAAAATTAGCTTGGGCGCTTCCTCTCCGCCTGGAGGTGCGGAGCGGGGGATTATCCGTAATCCCCGAACCTCCTCTCACTTACCCACATCACTCCCTCTACAGCCAGGGCAAATTGTTTTCACGCTCCGGCCCCGCGCTCGCTGCTAAAGACCTGCCTTTTCATCCAATAACATCAAAACAAAAGGCGGAGGAAAGGCTAGCATCTGCCATTAGCGGCAAATTGTCTCCAGCATTTCTCTGGGACCCGCTGCTGTCTTTCATTTTCCTTCTCCCCCTCTGAT
The DNA here is from genome assembly GCA_018155175.1 of Sinocyclocheilus anophthalmus. Taxonomy (NCBI): domain Eukaryota; kingdom Metazoa; phylum Chordata; class Actinopteri; order Cypriniformes; family Cyprinidae; genus Sinocyclocheilus; species Sinocyclocheilus anophthalmus. The sequence goes on from JADLZN010011256.1 coordinate 393,237, forward strand.
GGAAGTTACGTGCCACTTTTTAGTCTTGAAAGAAAAGGAGGGAGGAAAACAGCAGATTATTGATTCGCCTCTGACGAGGAGACCAACCTAAAAGCCCCAATGAATTGTCACTCATTATTGAAATTACTGAACACTAATTAAACTGGCAGCTGAACTCCCAGCAGGCCTGGCTCATCTGAAGCTAGAATTCAGCTCCGTGGACAGAGAGAGAAAGCGTTTGCTGCTACACGGATGTTAATGAGCTCTGCATGCTCCCCCCAAAGCTCTTTCTCCTTGAATCGCTCTCTCTTTATATGCACTCGAGTGTGCGTTTGTAAGCTTGAAGGAAAGGTAGCGGCGCTCTTTGAATGGACCTTTGCGTTTGCAGAGAATGCTTGCCTTTCAAAGGCCGCCATTAACCTACTTCATCAGCGAGGCACAATAAAGCAGGGTGTGGAGACGAAAGCAACACATGCCGTGGCCGGTTTAACGCGCACAATTGTGAAGTGTGAAAAGCAGAGCGGAAATCTGATGGAGAGGTGTGTGCCGTATACTGAAGCGTTTAACACACAGAAGCCATGAGAACTCTCACACTGCTAATGCTGTAATGGAGACGGCTGGGAAATTTCATTCACTTCGCAGCTCTAACAAATGGATACGCAGACATGGCAGTTTACCTGATGCTGCTGACACGCGTGTTAAACAGAGGTATTCTTTAACCCTAAAATGTATAAATGAAATGAAGCCTATTTTAAAATGGTTTGCCACGTTACATTATTTTCACGACAATTAATCATAACACATTCAGTTTCTTTTTTGTAATTCTCATTATTGCCACTTATTATTCTCTTTATTACTTCACCAGTGAGTGACTTTACTGATGCAATAATATGATTTTTAAAAATTAATATCAGCTTAAATTGAAGGCGCACAAATACAATACTTCTATTATACTTTACATATTTATTGATATTTTTTTTCTTTTCAGTACAGAATAGTTGTAGTTGTATTGCATTGATATATTTTGTGGGAAATATGTTTAATCAAATAAATAATGTCACAATGATGGATAAATAAATAAATAAACCAACTAACTAACTAACTGGTGTAAGATTACTAGAAATTATTTTCACACAGAAAATGTTAGTACGCTTCACAAATAATTACAAATAAATGACAAATTAAAAGGATATTGAATTAAGAATGATTTTTTAAAGACCAAAATTGTATATTTTTATGTTGTTGTTTGTAAAACATACTCCATTAATCTTTGTTTTATTTGCAACTTTGATTTTCCAAGACAATTTTTTTAATGGACCTTTATATATAAAAATACACATAGATATTTATACATTATATATAGTAAGTAATTTCACATCGAGTGGAGAAATATTTAATAAAATAATAATATAATAAAATCATAACAACAACAACAACAACAACAAAATAAAATAATAATAATAATAATAATAATAAGAATAATAATAATAATAATAAATTATTATTTATTATTTTATTATTATTTATTATTATCAGATAATTGTTCTTTTTTTATTTTAAATATTAAAATATTAAAATAATTAATTAACATATTTTTTATAAATATATACAATGTATATATTTAAAAATATTTTTAATGCAAAAACAGCATTCAATATTTTAATTCATTAAAAGTGAATAGGATCACTTTGACAGCCTTTAAATCTTATTTTGTAAATATTTTGCCTTCATTTCACACAGACATCCTAGCATCCCCTTGGGGTCCATGGAGCCCTGATAGAAAACCCCTGTTTTAGATCATATATGTATAACGTACAGTTATTCATGTGCAGACAAGAGCAGAAATGCCGTCAGAACTCTTGCTGGAAGGAATAAGATGAAGACAATGTGAGCAGATCATCTGTGATCCAGGGCAAGAATGAACCACATACAACAACTATAATAACCAGCTAGTTCAGCTGTGTGAAAATGTCCCCTGTGCTCTCTCTCTTTCTCTCATTCCCTATTTTCCTGGGCCGAGATGATGTGGCTTTCCTCAGCATCCGCACACATCGCCCTGCATCCCTGCAGGAAAATGCCCTTTAGAATAAACGCTGCTATTTGAAGCTCGCTTTCCTGAGAGATTCCTTTCCAGCGCAATTCTCCAGAAATGTAGCTCCTTCACCCCGGTAAATAGCACTACACTCGAGCTCTCTGGCAGCAGTCCATGTTTATTAGGAATTTTGACTTTTGGGGTGTTTTCTCTGTCTTTTTTTTTCCCTTTTTGAAAAGCAGGCCTTGTTTTGAAAATCAACAAACAGAAACCTGGCAATGTGTGCCTCATTTTATCAAATGGTACACAGCTTGGTAATGGTCTCCCCAGACGATTCCAGCTAATCTATGCTGATGACCACAGGGACGGCGATGATTGTCATGTTAGCAGAAAAAAAAAATCAGAACAATCATGTTGCGTCAGTTCTACCATTAAAAGACTTGCTTCTCTGCAAATTTCTGCACGCAGTAATTAATACTCTGGGGCTTGCCTTCACCAGACTGCTACTCCAGGCAACGAGATGCCACTCACCTGATAATTATTTTAGGAAACCATGCACAACTGAATGTGATTGACAAATGCAACATTGCTGTAATTGCCTGAAGCATACAGCGAGGGAGAGAGAGAGGGGAAGAGAAAGAGAGAGAGGAACAAGGAGTTAATGCCGCACTGTCAAATGAAAGGGAAACTAAAGAGGAAGTCATACAGAGATCTTGTCATTCTCTACAACAAAGGTGGACACTTACAGGTGTAAGGTCAGACGTATTTGCTGAGAGCCACTTCCGATCGCATCGGGCTCTGCTAGCAGACGTGCATGGGAACCAGCACTAGAAATTACTTTGAAACTGCAGGCTGCCAAGCTACAAGGTGCTCTATATTATTTGAAGTAGTTCAACGAGTCAAGCTTCTGCTTTGAAAAAGTAGGCTGCGCTACAAGTTTGTAATAAGAAGTAGCTGTTAAGGGAGTAATATATTTCGTAACCTTCTAATGCATGTTGGACAGATCTTTAAATGGCATGCAAACCACAGCTAAACCTCACAATAATTCAATATGACTGTCCTTTTCATGCCATTTTATATATATATATACAGTAATAGTGCTGTCAAACGATTAATCGCGATTAATCGCATCCAAAATTGACATAAAATATGGGTCTTGTTAATATTACGGTATATATATAAACACACATGCAGAATATATTTGTAAATCTTTACATGTATTAAAGGTTATATGTATATCATATAATTTATACCATATATAAATATACTTTTAATATTAGGGGTGTGAACCTACAATGGTCTCATGGTTCGGTTTTTTTTTTTCGGGTTTACGAGTATCATGTCATCGTTTCGTTTTAAATTCGATAATCACGAGTGCAGCACAAGCTGTGACAAAGGCACTGCGTCTCAATTTTCAATATACTTCACATTTGAATCCAATTTTGTCACAAAACAAGCAGTTCCGAATTGGACTGTACTGACCCGGTTTCGTAAGTTAGTGTATACCCCCTGTAGTGTTGTGCATTTGAAAACGGAATCGGAGCTTTTGTGTGATAGAGAATAAATGGGCGTGCGGTGAAGCTTGATTCGACGCTTGTGTGTGTTGTTAATTGTCATAGAATCACGTGACCAATGACAAAATGAAGCTTCACTTTCTGTCAGTCACGTGCGTTGAATTCACTTTGTGTGTCGAAATATCGGATTCCCCAGATCTTATTACGAATAAGTTTTAATTAGGACTTATTCAGTTCAATTTTAGATACCAGGTAGTATAAATAAGATGAAGAATACAAATATTTCAGAAAAATTCAAGATTTGTCGGATGCAATTCATATGAGTATTTCATTAGCAAATATTTCTATTAGATCAGTGTGCAATTCAATACCAGTAGACTATCACTGTTAATGAGTAAATTATTATCAGACAAACTCACAAAACACACACACAAACACAAACACACAAACACACACCACACACACACACACAAACCAAACACAACTGTTGGCTTTATCTTGTGCACGTAACTTGATCGATTGGGGAATATGTGGGAGATGCCTCGTCTACGGGGCTTTCACAGGCTTTTTGGCTGCTATATTTTTTATTAACCACCAGATGGCGCTGTTTTCGAGACACTTGAAGCTTTGAATCTTTTCCCGAAACAGTCAGTCAGAGGAAAGCCTCAGTGATTAACGGAGGCAGCACGAGGTTCATTGCCATCCTACACACTACATATTCATGCGCGTTCACCCCTGATTCCACTAAGCGTGCGGTCTTTCAAGGTCGTGTCAGGTTGTGCCTGATGCAGAGGTCGGCTTTTTAAGTAGTGGGAGTATTTTTAATACTCGCCACATTGCCATTAGGCGCGTCGATTGAAGCGCGCTGCGCAGGATGTGTGTATGACATCAAAGCACGAAAGCATACGGATCCGTATGCTCGTTTACGCTACTCGCAGTACTGGGTTCATACACTTGATCATTCGCCGGCAGCGGTGCTTAAGCCGAACGCGCATAATGTACGCTACCACGACAAAAACGTATGCAAAAAATGACGTCAGAAAAGCGTTCAGTTAGTATAAATCGGTCGTGTCTATCGAACGATAACGAATTGCCTGTCTGCATGTGTGTTTATATATTCATTATAATATACACAAACACACATTATATATATTTTTAGTAACACAAATTTATTTTGGATGTGATAAGCGCGATGACTCGGTTGGACAGCACTATATAGATATATATTATTATATCTCTATATTATATATATATATAATATAGATATATATATATACGCTATAGTATGTACACTATGTAAAATAATCGAAGGGGATTTATCATAATTAATCAAAAAAAAAAAAGGTTTATAAAAATTTTAATACAGATTGCTAGTAAATTCCAATTAATTGATGGAAATGTCAAGTACACTGATCTTAAAAACTATTAACAGAAAACCACTACAAAGTAATTTTCTTTCGAAAACTCAAAAAAATACAGAAATATATTATTTTAACCATGATCTTTTATTGGAATGAAATTAAACATTATTATCCATTGTAATAATAAGATAAAATAATATAAGCAATCAATCAATCAATCAATCAATGCTTTTTCTGTGTGGTTTAAGATCAGCATCAGAATTATTGTTTTTGATATGCAATCAGGATACTCTTTATTTGACAAAACGGAGGTCTGAATGAGCATTTCATAAACATACGTTAAAAACATAAGTGAAAAATACAAAATATAGTAATGCATAAAATGAATTCATATGCTACTGCACATCACTATATTGAACTAGATTGACTATACTGACCACAAAAAGAAACACAGACATGGACTCAATGATTCAGAGAATCATATTTTTTAACCTGTACAAAACAATTCACCAAAATGAAATGGAGAGAGAATATAAGGAGAACGTGTTTGATATTTACTTCAGTTTGCTTAGGTCTAAAGGGTGCAATACTATACAAACTAACAAACTAACTAACTAAATAAATTCATTTTTGCTATCCATTAAAAAAAGTAAACCTTGCTGAAAAGCTACTGTGGTTTGAAAACAGCTACACTGAAAAAATGCAGTAAAGTTAGTAGCATCTCTACTTTTCGATTGTTAATCCTCAACACTAATGGGACACAGTGGTTGTATGGAAAGATAATATATGTTTGAACTTATGGAGCTGCTCCCTGCGTCTGAGAGTTTGAAGTCTGGCCTCAGACTCCTAACAAGCGACAGACCAGTCGTGCCTCTTAATTTGGGACTGGATATCCCCAGGCCCCAGTCAATGTGGGCTTCAGAATTGGGAGCAGAGCGATTGAAATGTGGTGGAAGGGAAGCCTGGTCTATCCGCAGAATCTAAAACATCCAGGACTGAGCCAGAAAACTGGGCTACCTACATCCAGAGCATCATGGATCACGTCCAATTCCAAAGTGCATAAATTAATTTTAATGATGGCTTTGCTGGGAAGTGATTTGATCATGACATGCATATTTTGGAGGTAAGGCCACATGGCAGAAACCGGATTAGGGGAAAGTTTTTTGGCCTATTACTACAAAAGCAGCAAAGCAGATTAGAGGATATAAACATCCTTCATAAAAAATAATAAAGATGATTTAGACAAGTTATTTAACCTGCTGATCCCAAGAATAGTCTTGGAAATAAACTGTTCAAAATAAAATGGTTGCGTTCATGAACTCCTTGTTCTACACAATACTCATCTTTTTTTAACACAGATATTTATTCAGAATTCAAATAAATAAATACACTTTTTTTCTAGCTAATGCTTTATTTATTTTTTTAGACAATTCTGAAGATGCATAAAAAGGAAGAAAAACTTAAAAAATTTTTTATATATTTATATCAGTTATTTCTTAGGTAGCAGTTGCATTAAATAGGAGATTAAACTGAGGGGGGGGGAAGTATCTTGAAAAAAAAAAAAAAAAACGATACAAAACAAAACAAAAACAAATATTCTAGAGTTTCAGAAGGGATGTCCTTAAAACTGGGGGCCAAATTTTACCAAGATATAAAGTCTGCAATAAAAATAAATTAATAGATTATTATTATATTGTTATAGGTCTGCATTACTCTCGATGTTTTAGGCCTAATTGAACGGAGGAATTATGGTATTCTTCTGTAGCCTGACGACGAGTAACTTTAACCGTTGTTCATGTGAACTCAAAGACAGCCTGATGCTTTGTTTATAGACTATTTGTGGGTGGCTGTTTGTAGTTTCACCTATCAATTTGTGTCGATAAAGTATAATAGGGTAAATCCTGTATAGTGATCTATCCTATATAGTGCTTGCATAAAGCAAGTAGTGCATACAAAGATACATAACAGCTAAATTGCAAGTGTAAGTCATTGTAAGCCCTCAAATCCTTGACTTTTCAAAGAACCCATAGGAGCATCTCATTAACTGCTTTTCAGATGGAAAAAAAGTTCTCCTGAAAAATCCAGAAAGACACCAAAGTCCACAATCAAAACCCAGAAATATCACCATGAACTATTTAATTTCTCCTAAGCACTTTTTACGAGAAACCTTCAAGACAAATTAAATACAGCTACAAACTTCAATAGGTTCCCTGAGCCTTGAAAGAGCAACGACTGAGAAATAAAACTTTCCTTCATCTGTCTGTCTCACTCTTTCTCACATGCTCTGTTTCCCTTCAGAAGTGTTCGTCTAATTTCTCCTTCCCATTGTACACTGAATTTAAAAAGTTCGGCCTGTCGCTGCGGAGAGGAAATTGTGAGAATTTGGAGGAGGAGAAACGTAATTGGAAGGTTTTTACCTCCTTGACTTGCTAGTGAGTATCAGACAGACGGTCTGGATGAAAAGAAGCCTTGTAATAAGTAATGCTGATGTTCGGATGGTCTCTCATCTCTGTGATTAAACACAGGCACAGGAGTGTGGGAGAGAGAAGCGCTCATTAGCTGTCAGGTTTAAAGGGACACACACCTCACACACACTAAAACATGCAAAAGAAGCAGTAATGAGGTGCTCTTGATGAAATACAGCCAGGAACAAATCTTCAGCCGCCGACGTGGGTGACATGCCATTGCCACCCTCAGTTAGCTTCATACGTCATCTATAGCTTGAAGTATAGTGAGCGCTGTGACTATATGTTGAGTTATCATTGTTCTCATGATACTCAGTTAGGATATTGATATATAAGTATAATGCAAGATCACTGAAAATCATCTTTAAATAATGGATTGAAAATGTTATTAGATTTTCGATTATTTTTTATGTTGTTGCTGTTTATTAAAGTTAGTTCTGTCATGACAACTCTCGGAGGGATTGGCATGGTAATGTACATGACAATGTTAATGTATTTGGTCTTGGCGGAATAGATCTGCTACGCTGCTGCTGCTGCAAACATAACATACATGAAATAACCGCCATATAGCATACATGGATCACCTCGTAGCAGATCTATAAAGGTGGAGCTGGGGAAGGTGGAGGGTTTCTGAAGCAAGCTGCACTGCTATGGCAAGCACTAGTCATATATTTGAATGTTGAGCAGCTTGCTCATTGCCTACCGATACAGGAGAGAACCAATCAGCTGTGCCATGTGATTATGTCATTAGGTCAGATTGAGTTAGACCTATCGGACTGCGCCATCTAGAGCTTCATGCCAGAACTCTGTATTCATTTTGTTGTGTTTTTGGAATTTTTTGTGTTTTTTTAATGGGTCTATATTGCTTTTTAAATTGTTTTATTTCAGGTTTAGTTTTAGTTATTTTAGTTAGTACATCAAGTTAAACTAAATTAAAATGGGAAATGTTGCTGAAATAAAATACTGAGACACAGTCAATCCAGAAGAACTGTGGCAACGTCTCCAAGATGCTTGAAGAAACCTACTCTGGATTCTCACTGGATTATTACAATTAATGGCAAAATGAATGTTTGGAAATGTAAACTGATATTTCCTACTGACACACTACAGCAAAAGATAGAAACAACTGACTTAAAAAAATTTTTTGTTTAGCTGGTGAAAATACTAATGTTGTAATAATTTTGGCCACCACTGTATATATACATATATATTTTTTTTTTTACCACCAATTTTTTTCAGCATATATAAGGTCCAATAAAAGATCCAGATCATATAGGAATTGCTCCATAAGTTATCAACAGTACACGTTTAATGCATACAGTGCACACGCAACCAAAAAGGCAAAGGAAAGTGATTTAAGAAACGCTCAACAAATCATGTTCCTCCATGGTCTCCATTCAGCTGAAATAGAGATGGGAGTTGTGGTATCATGGTAATTCTGCACTCAATATAAAATCGCTTGCTTTTTAACTGCACTGCAGATTTGAGTTATCCATCAGGCCTCAAAAAGGCACAAACTCCCTGTCACAACACTTCCCAATGAGGGACTCTGACCGCTGCGGTCAGGTTTTTTCTGTGACGTGCTGAGTTATGATTGTTCTCAACAAGCCATTTTTCTCTCCTGCTTTCCACCGCAACCATCATAAACTACCCGCCGCGTCACCGTCGACAACAAAGCTCGGGGAAGGAATGATGTGTAGCTATTTGTTTTGCAAGGAAATGAGATATTTATCGTTAGCAAACACCCACCAGGAACAGAGAGCGGACGGGCAAAGGCTCATCTCTGGACCCTGTGGCAGTACATCTCCTCTGGGGCAGAGAGATGGGCCATGTTCCTGCTGGGATCCACCTCCACTTCTGAGTCTGGATTTCAAAGCCTCCGAAAACCGCAAAGGAAAGGTTCTGATGTCCCAGGAAGAGAAATAGAACGAGACGCAGGGGTCGGCTCAGTGGTTCTGGTGTCGAGTCAATTACCATCTGGGTCGAAGAGATGATCTCTGCTCAACATCAGCCTCATAACAGTTCTAGTGCGATGTGCTGTGACCCACATTCACTCATGCATTGCCAATTCATTGCATGCAGGGATTTTGCAATTCTAATACTACAACAATTCTCTTAGCACTTTTGAGGGAGTCATTGGTCCTTATTTTATATATGTAAAGAAAAAGCTTAATATATAATATATATATATAAGATTAAGGCCTAGACAGAGTTTTGTTTTGAAGAAACAAAGTCTCTTCGCCTCACCAGCCGATATATTTAATAAAAAATACAGTCAAAACGAATAATACTGTGAAAAATTATTACTATTTAAAATAACAGTTTTTATATTTAAATATATTTTAAAATGTAATTCATTCCTGAGATGCAAAGCTGAATTTGCAGCATCATTATTCCAGTCTCTAGTGTCACATGATCTTCAGAAATCACTTTAATATTCTATCTTAACAATGTTAAAATCAGTTGTGCTGCTTAATAATTATGTTTATTTATAGCTTTTTTTTTACATTTTTACATTATTTAATTTGTTTGTTTCTTTTTTTTAAAGTAAAGTGGCATTATTAAACAGACGGCAAATGTCTATTGTTTCTTTGGAGAGTATACCATCCCAAATTTAACCTTGATGCAAACTTTACATTAATGCATCAAAAAAAAAAAAAATGCAAAGACAGCAATGGGATCTAACGCAAACAAAAGCAGAGAAAGTGCAAAAAAAATAAATAAATACAATGTTAAATGTAAAATGCTTCACATGACTGTAAAATGACAAAAAAAAACATGCTTTGCACTTTTTACAACATGAAGATATGCCTTCTGCTGTTATAATGTGACAGTACAACCTGAGGGAATAGGCTTCAGATATTTAAAAACAGTTTATTAAAAAGAAAAAAGGAAAGGAAAGGCAAGACTGGTGTGGCATGTGAAAACGACTGCAAATATCTCAAGGAGAGAAGATGAACTGGATTATTTTGAATTTGACATGAGGAAACCACAAACACGCTTTTGTGGATTTACTGACGGTGTCATTGAGATGCTCCTGTAATAGTCTGCAGAAGCAAACATGAATCTTTTAAAACCATCTAGACAAAATGATCCAAGGCAAAGACACCATTATTAATGTTTAAGACTGTCACCGGATCCATCTTTCAGCATGACGTGCAAGCATTAGCGCAGATACGGCCTTCAAAAAATACAGCATTAATCCATATTTTGATTTGATTTTGGGCTCTCAGAAGGTCTGGGTCAGGCCAATGTAAGCAGCTCTGGGTAAATCTGTATGTCAGAGCGGCCGTGTAAGTCCAAGGCCACAGAACTGACATTTGACGAACGTTCAGAGTTTTGTACAGACTTCTGGTCCGTGGAGGTATGGCCCAGGACTGCCTCCCATCGGTGGCCTGACCTGCTGCTCTGCCTGCTGTTAAGACATGAACCAGAGTTTGGGGTCTGGACCCCTGCGTGTCAGATGAACCCCCCAACGCCTCAGCACTTACACACACACACCTCGGGAGGAAAGTGTGTTAGCATACTTATAAATCATTCAGAATATCAGTCTTGAGGTGTTGAATAAGAGATTTCAACTTTCCTCCTATGTAAATGATGACCTTAGAATAGACTATATGTCTGAAATATTACACAATCAGCTCATTTCTATAGGATACTTTCATAGTATTGTGTAACAGTGATCGCTGTTGGGGTTACTTTTAGAAGCGATGAGTTCATTATTGGTATTTGATAATGAAACAAATGTGTTATGGATATATTTGGAAACAGAATAAAATATAGCTGTATGCTATTCAATATTAGTAGAGAGAGAGAGAGAGGATGGAGAGGAGGAGCGAGAGTAAAAAAAATAACAAATTCATAATAAAAACAAAAAACTAATTATGTTATTATTATTTTATTTAATGTTGTTTATTATTATTGAATAATAATAATAATTATATTAGCGTCGAATGAAAAAATGTATAAAATAATAGAAAAAAACAATAATAAAGGTGGAAATAATAAAACATTTTTTTTAAATGTAGCACTATTGAAAAAAAAGAATTTTATTTATTATTAACAATAAATACAGTATATTTTTTGTTATATATACGTACTTCAGGGACCTCAAGGCCAACTTTATATAAAGAATAGTAAAGGAATATGAGAAAAGGAAAACAATAGCCAGGATTTATTTATTTATTTAGTGGCAATAAAACAGTTTTACAAGGGGGAAAAAAATACTATTTCAGGTTTTCTACATTATATTTTTTACATTCAAATTATTTCTTTGTAGCATTCTGTTGGCATTTCTTTAAGCAATTTCTATTTTTGAAATTTACTAGGAATTACTGTGAAAATTGTTTCTATACATTTTTTTTCCATGTAGAAAAAGGACAAAAGTGTAAACAGAGGGAAGAAACAACACCAACAAAAAATACAATGAGCAAGTATAAAATCCAATCAATAAAACAAAACACAGAAGTTATACAATAGCAGAAACAGACCTCATGAGAAAAACAAAAACTGTACTTTTTACACTACTAGACTTTTTGGCAAAAGTAACTCCAATATTATGTTGCTAGTCATTACGACTTTTAATTTACAAATGATTACTTTTACAATGTTACCACCAACACCGGATGCTCCCGATCACAGGATGATTAAATAAAAATGATAACGTAATCACACCTGTTCAAATTCAAGTAATGAACTATTACATGCATTCCCAAAAGAGTTGAACTGAAAGGGTTGCAGTTTTACAGCCCTTCTGACCATGTCGTTGTCCCCTCATTAATGGCCAGTGTTTCGATGAGGCATCTAGAGCCGTCTGGTTCTGGTTAGCCAAATTCATTGTCCAGCGAGGATCGTGAAAGTTGGAGCAGAAGTGGGCGTCGGGTAAAAAGCAGCTGCAGGAAAAGTCTGTGGGTGTTAACCTTGTCAGAAAGTGTTGGCCTGCATGCCGTCTCTCCAACCTCTGCCAAACAGCAGGTAGAGAAGAGAACTGTAAAAGTCATTCTGCTCTCAGAGATGGTCTCAGTGCCTCTAATAGGCCAGAATAAAACATAAGCATCTTATTAAGACCAGCTTCATTACATAGGCCTGCTTTTTATGGAGGGGACTGATGTGATCGCAATTACTGCTCGGATCCGAGAACACCTGGAAGCGTCGGGTTGGAGGAGGGCGAAGCTGCGCTTAGAGCTTTCCGAGGCTTGTTTAGTTTCAGCTTTATGGCTTTTAAAGAGAGCAGACCTGACGTTAACCTCTAGCAAGTACATGCTATTGATCTGAAGCAGCTTGGAGAAGCCACACAATAAATGCTTTCCGAATTACCCTGACCCAAGATAGATAGCCCTTTCAAGACTAAACCTCAGAGGAAAGCCTGGCTAATTCATATCTTTTCACTTATCATTACAGTTATGCTGAATGATCATATTTTTAAGCGGACATAAGAATGTCATACTAGCTGGAACCTCAAGATTTTCTTTGATTATGATCTAAAAGGGATCAGTTTAAGAATAAAATAGCCAATAGCTAATTGGTATTACAACTAGTTTTGTTATTAAAAACGAAAACTAAATATTTTTTTAATTTTTTGTTAAATAGAAAAATAGAGCTGAAATTAAATATAAATATTAGATTAAGATGTGAAACTTGGCATGAGAAATGTTGCCTTGGCACCTAACTGAAATGAATATGTTGATGGTGAAGTATTAAAATGACTATATTATAACTATAAATATTAAATGCAAATATAATTAAAAACTAAACTGACTGAAAAAAAAAAAATATATATAATAAATTAACACTTACTACAACAATTACGATAAGCAGTGGAAAATGTCATTGATTTATTGCATCTGTTTGCTTGTTTAAAAAATAAATAATAAATAAATGATTCACCAATTTGACTGTAAGGAAAATAGTGTGGTATTTTTTTGTATTTTTTTTAAATGGAAAAATATTTAGCTAAACCAAAGAAATATTGTGCTGATGAAATAATCATATAATCTGATGGTTGTATATTATCTTGGTGTTGCTCTGCTAGTCAAGCAGCAGGAACACAATTAATCATTGCAATAAATAAATAACGACCAATAAAATGTGAAAAGCATCAGATCCTTAGATGTCTAGAAAGTAAACCTCACTGTACAAGTTCAAGGGCAAAGAAACTGCAAAAACAAATTGTGATGAAGAGGTGTAGAGTGTGTGTGTTTGAGTAAAAATAGTGAATAAACAACATGCCTGTCCTCTATTCAAACTGTTTAAGCCATTATGAAGCATGAATGTTAAACCCATTAGAGAGAGAGAGAGAGAGAGAGAGAGGCAGAAGAGAATAATTGTACTTCTATTCAGGCCGTGATGGTTCGTCCCTCTCCAACATCAAAGTGATCATGATTGAGTCAGTCTCATCGTGGCATTTTTCCCCCTGTCGATAAATCTACCTGGAGAAATTCTTTTGAATGCACGTTCATTTGATCTCGTATGCAGGCGACACATGTCACAGTAGGTTTCTCCCATAGTTCATAGTCTTTCATAGCCTGCCATGCGGGCAAAACTTGATTTCTTTTGGCACCAGGGCAAAACAGCTAGTGCGGATTTCAATAGCGGTGTAGCTTAGCATGCAGCGTATAGCTGCTGGAAACCCCATTTGTTGTTCAGGACAACTGTACAGTAATCCAAACGGACTCCCTCTCAGCACAACACGAACAGCCGTCCCATGGCGCTCAAAGCCCCATCACGCAGACATGCAAACACTTTTTGTTTTACTTATTAGCGTTTCATATTAATTTGACTTTATATTTTATATAAAGACCTTCCGATGGCATCAGAATAAAGATGATAAAAGGGAATTCTCTAAGAATGAAAATATAAGCAGAATGCATTTTTACATTACATTAGAATGCTTTTACTAAATATTTAGAGTACACAAAGGTTTGTTCTGCTCATTGCTAATATAATAAAATCATCCATATATTGCATATTTTATATGCAACTATTGCATTGCAGATATTGCATTATTTGAAAATGTACTCACCCTCAGGCCATCTAAGATGTAGATTAGTTTGTTTCTAGAAGAGTTTGTTTCTTCATCAGAACTGATTTGGAGAAATGTAGCATTGCATCGCTTGCTGACCAATGAATCCTCTGCAGTGAATGGGTGCCGTCAGAATGAGAGTCCAAACAGCTGATAAAAACATCATAATAATCCACAAGTAATCCACACCACTCCAGTCCATCAGTTAACATCTGTGTGTTTGTAAGAGACACATCCATCAAGTATTTTGACTTTAAACCGTCGCTTTGTTTTTTTCTACCAAAAAATGTGTCCAACATCCATTTATATGTCTCTGCAGAGGAAAAAGTCCATTCCCTGTCCTCTGACATCAAAATCCACCCACACATTTGTTTGGAGCAGTTTTGGCTTGTAAACGGTGCTTGATCTGCACACATTTCTCAATTGATTCAGACAAGACTACTTTTTTCACTGGAAGAAGTGTTATTATTGATTATGACCTCATATTTTATGAGTAAGCTCCTGTGTACCTAACTAGTCTTCTACCACGTTACAATCCATCACGCTCCCTAAGGTCGCAAAACTCTGGACTTTTGGTAGTACCTAGGATAGCAAAGTCCACTAAAGGAGGGAGAGCTTTTTCGCATTTGGCTCCCAAACTCTGGAATAACCTTCCTGATAACGTTCGGGGTTCAGACACACTCTCTCTGTTTAAATCTAGATTAAAGACACATCTCTTGGCCAAGCATTCAAATAATGCATCTCATAATCTTGTACTGCAGTTATATCTGATCAAATGCACATTATTATTCTTTAGCTTGGTTTAAACAAATCAATTTTGCTTGGTTGGAACAGCAGCTAGCTAATTATGTCTCTATTTGTTTCTCAGCTTTTTGCCACGGGTAACTAGGATTTACACAAGCTTCAGTCTGGATCCAGAAACACCTGAGAAGAGATGATGCCAACCCCTCAGAGGACCTCAGATGATGACAACCCTGAAACAACATACAGAACTACCACATTTTGCTATAAGTTTTATTACATCATATAATAATTGCTGTTAATAGTGTTCATCGTCTGTTTGATTACGTCTTTAATTGATTTTTCCGTACATTTCTGCCATATGTACATTAACTGACAGTCACCACTGATAAGCTACTACTAAATATTGTAGAAACTTAATTTGCTGTAAAGTTGCTTTGCAATGATTTGTATCATGAAAATCGCTGTACAAATAAACTTGAATTGAATTGAATTGAATATTTTAGGACACAATGGTTTAAAGTAAAATGGGTTTTCAGAAACATGCAATTTCTCACTTAAAAATACATTAATTGAGGACTGGAGTTGCGCATTACTTATGGATTATTGAGATGTTTTTATCAGCTGTTTGGACTTGCATTCTGATGGCACCCAATCACTGCAGAGGATCCAATAGTGAGCAAGTGATGGAATGCTACATTTCTCCAAATCTGTGTGATCTACATATTGGATGACCTGAGGGTGACTACATTTTCAGCAAATTTTCATTTTTGTGTGAACTATTCCCTTAATGTTTGTTTAGAGACTTGATCACACACATCTGTATTTTGTATTCATGTGTAAATTCATTAAGCTGCAGCGAGACTCTAATTCAAACCTTCATCACAATTCATCGAGGACAACAGCAGCCTGCTTATGTGGACTGTCACACGGGTGACAGCACGTCAGGATGGATTGACAGCTATAATTACACATATCACTCAAGCAACAACACCTGAAATTAAGCAGACACTCAGTAATGGGCAATCTGGACCTGATCCTGCTCTGACAATTCATTTCACTGCTGTGGCAGTTTTAACCAAAGGGGGAAAAAGGGTTATTCAATGCAATACTAACAATTATCAAACATTTAGAGCAGCTTTTGAACAATAAAACATCATAAATGACAAAAAAAGAAGTGATTTATGCTAAATGCTTATTTCTTGCAGTAAGTTATTCTCTTATTTAGCAAGAATGCTTTACATTCAGTAAAAGTAAATACATATATGTTACAAAATATTTCTTTTTTTAAAATACATGCTGATTTTTTTAACTTATTCATCAAAGAATGTTAAAAAATATCATGGTTTTCACAAAAATATGAAGCAGCACAACTGTTTTCAACATTGATAATAATCAGAAATGTTTCTTGAGCATCAAAGCAGCATATTATAATGATTTCTGAAGGAACGTGGCACTGAAGACTGGAGTAATGATGCTGAAAATGCAGCTTTGAAAATATATCCAAATAGAAAACATTAATTTTAAATTAGAACAATATTTCAAAATATTACAGTTTAACTGTATTTTGATCAAATAAATGCAGACGTTTTATTTATTTAATTTTTTTTGGAGAAATGTTTACTTTAGGAAAAGTGTGCCCTGAACAAACACCAAAAAAGTACTCGGGAAGTCAGCTTTGCCCTTTTAACAAATCCAATATATTTAAATATGTTAAAAAGGTCCCTAACAGGAACCTCCAATAGATCAGTGTCCCTACTCAAGACAGAGTATATAAGACAATTATTCAAGAAAGCCGGGGGATATTCATACAGACAGAATCGGGGTCGGGGGAAGCAGAGAAAGCTGCAGTTCTGGGATCAAGTTCTCTAAGCTCACTCTACTGCTGGGTATTAACCAATCAAAGATCGTTTTTTCTCTTCCTCTTCTGTCTCTCCTTACCACTTTTGGCCCGAAAAGGCTGCAGGCTCGAAAATAATCGTAATGAACAATTCAAAAAGAACAATAATGAGCCTTTTATATTCTCTGGCTAAAAAGATTGTAATAATCAGGATAATTATGTTATATTTCTCCAGGTCATCCCTCATTAAGATCAGAGCTGTGAAACAGCTCGGTGTTAATTTGGTGTCCTCTTTGTAAGAACAAAGTCGTCCTGCGGTCAGGTTAGTCAGAGGACAATCAAACCCGCGCGATGATGTGGTGAAACCATCCCTATAGGCGGACACCATCAGGAGTCATGACAGAGAACCAGAAAAAAAGACACATCGAATGAGAACCGGCCGTGAAAATCAACTGAACAGCCCAGCGGTCTGTCAGAGAGGCAGTGCTAGAGCTAACACAACATAATCACTCATGTCTTTATAACCAATAAAGTCACGGCAGACGCTGCCACACAATTAATGATGACAGAGAAACGGCGGTGGTTATGCAATGCATTTTATGTAAGATTACATGCTGATGGATGAGCTGATCTAGTTCCAGACAGTGAAACTAATTGCTGTGAAATTTTAAAGCCTTCTGATGATAAGGGACTGATTTTTTTTGTTCTGTTACTATTATTATTATTATTATTTTGAATGATTAATTAGTGTTGTTTGCAAAGGCAAGCATTACACTTACATGAGATCAACCCAAACCAGAAGGAGAGGATGGCAATCATACATAATACCCTAGCAACAGCATACATGTTTAAAAGCACCTTAGTGGCTACATAGCAACTCCTTGGCAACCTCCTAGAACACCCTGACCTACTCAGCAACATCCTAGTAACGACATAGCAAAATATTATACATTCAGAACACTTAAGGACCCACATAGTACACCCTGGCAACCACCCATAACACCCTAGCAACAGCATAGCAACACCCTAGTAACCACATAGCAACCTATTAAACATTCAGAACACTTAAGGACCCACATAGTACACCCTGGCAACCACCTAGAACAATGTAACCCACTTAGAAACACCATAGTAACCACATAGCAACATACTAAACATTCAGCACTGCAAAAAAAAAATGTCTTTCTTAGTTTTTTTGTCTTGTTTCCATCCAAAATATCTAAAAATTCTTAAATCAAGAAGGATTTTCTAGACAAGTACAAATTAACGTTTTTTTGACAAACAAGACAAAAAAAGCTAAGTAAGGAAAAGCAGTTTTTTTTGCAGTGAGAACACTAAGGACCCCAACAATAACACCCTGACAACCACTCAGAACACCTTAACCCACTTAGAAACACCCTAGTAACCACATAGCAACATATTAAACATTCAGAACACTTAAGGACCCACATAGCTACACCCTGGCAACCACCCATAACACCTTAACCCACTTAGAAACACCCTAGTAACCACATAGCAACATATTAAACATTCAGCACTGCAAAAAAAAAATTCTTACTTAGTTTTTTTGTCTTGTTTCCATCCAAAATATCTAAAAACTCTTAAATCAAGAAGGATTTTCTAGACAAGTACAAATTATTGACATGTTTTTTTCTGAAAACAAGACAACAAAAAACTAAGAAAAGCATTTTTTTGCAGTGAGAACACTTAAGGACCCACATAACAACACACCCATGACAAACACTAACCCTGCAATCACCTAGAACACCCTAGTAACCACATAGCAACATATTAAACATTCAGCACTGCAAAAAAAAAATGTTCTTACTTAGTTTTTTTGTCTTGTTTCCATCCAAAATATCAACAGATTCTTAAATCAAGAAGGATTTTCTAGACAAGTACAAATTATTGACATGATTTTTCTGAAAACAAGACAAAAAAACTAAGTAAGAAAAGCATTTTTTTGCAGTGAGAACACTTAAGGACCCACATAGCAACACCCTGACAACCACTCAGAACACCTTAACCCACTTAGAAACACCCTAGTAACCACATAGCAACATATTAAACATTCAGAACACTTAAGGACCCACATAGCAACACCATAACAACCACCCAGAACACATTGACCCACTTAGAAACACCCTAGTAACCACATAGCAACATATTAAACATTCAGAACACTTAAGGACCCACATAGCAACACCCTGACAACCACTCAGAACACCTTAACCCACTTAGAAACACCCTAGTAACCACATAGCAACATATTAAACATTCAGAACACTTAAGGACCCACATAGCAACACCATAACAACCACCCAGAACACATTGACCCACTTAGAAACACCCTAGTAACCACATAGCAACATATTAAACATTCAGCACTGCCAACAAAAAAAAATTATTACTTAGATTTTTTTGTGTTGTTTCCAGCCAAAATATCTAAAAATTCTTATATCAAGAAGGATTTTCTAGACAAGTACAAATTATTGACATGTTTTTTTTCTGAAAACAAGACAACAAAAAACTAAGAAAAGCATTTTTTTTGCAGTGAGAACACTTAAGGACCCACATAACAACACCCTGACAACCACTCAGAACACCTTAGTAACCACCCAGAACACCCTAGTAACCACATAGCAACATATTAAACATTCAGCAATGCAAAAAAAAAATGTTCTTACTTAGTTTTTTTGAATTGTTTCCATCCAAAATATCAACAGATTCTTAAATCAAGAAGGATTTTCTAGACAAGTACAAATTATTGACATGATTTTTCTGGAAACAAGACAAAAAAATCTAAGTAAGAAAAGCATTTTTTTTGCAGTGAGAACACTTAAGGACCCACATAGCAACACCCTGACAACCACCCAGAACACCCTACCCACTAGAACACCCTAGTAACCACATAGCAACATATTAAACATTCAGAACACTTAAGGACCCACATAGCAACACCATAACAACCACCCAGAACACATTGACCCACTTAGAAACACCCTAGTAACCACATAGCAACATATTAAACATTCAGAACACTTAAGGACCCACATAGCAACACCCTGACAACCACCCAGAACACCTTAACCCACTTAGAAACACCCTAGTAACCACACAACAACATCCTAAATAATCAGAACACTTTAAGGACCCACCTAGCAACACCCTGGCAACCACCCATAACACCCTAGCAACCATCCAGAACACCCTAGTAACCACATAGCAACATATTAAACATTCAGCACTGCAAAAAAAAATTCTT
Organism: Sinocyclocheilus anophthalmus; assembly: GCA_018155175.1. Taxonomy (NCBI): domain Eukaryota; kingdom Metazoa; phylum Chordata; class Actinopteri; order Cypriniformes; family Cyprinidae; genus Sinocyclocheilus; species Sinocyclocheilus anophthalmus. The sequence continues at coordinate 413,455 of JADLZN010011256.1, forward strand.
ACTTAGTTTTTTTGTCTTGTTTCCATCCAAAATATCTAAAAACTCTTAAATCAAGAAGGATTTTCTAGACAAGTACAAATTATTGACATGTTTTTTTCTGAAAACAAGACAACAAAAAACTAAGAAAAGCATTTTTTTGCAGTGAGAACACTTAAGGACCCACATAACAACACCCTGACAACCACATAGCAACACCCTAGCAACAACTCAGAACACCCTAGCAACCATAGCAACATATTAAACATTCAGAACACTTAAGGACCCACATAGCAACACCATAACAACCACCCAGAACACATTGACCCACTTAGAAACACCCTAGTAACCACATAGCAACATATTAAACATTCAGAACACTTAAGGACCCACATAGCAACACCCTGACAACCACCCAGCACACCTTAACCCACTTAGAAACACCCTAGTATCCACATAGCAACATATTATACATTCAGAACACTTAAGGACCCACATAGCAACACCCTGGACACCTTCTAGAACCCCCTAACCCACTTAGCAACACTCTAGCAACCACAGAGAAATGTGATAAATATTCAGAACACGTTAACAACTGCATAAAAATTTAATTTTTTGAAAAGTCAATTTTCAAGTTTTATATTTGTGTTATGTAAATGTATAAATTAATAATATGTTTTGTTAATTTTCCATCCAAAAACTGTACAAGGAAAGGCCTACTGGTAACTCCTCAAAAAAATTACCATAAATTATTTTTGAAAATATATGTACTTTAAAAAAGCCCAAAATCCTTTGTTTTGTCTGCTTTGGGAAGGTTCAAGCTTTAATTAGGGAGGTCAGACCCCCTAAACCCCCCATAATTCACACCCTGGTCAAGAGAATGGATGGGAATTTTCTGAAAACATTGCAATTGGAAAGGCGTGACGAAATTCATTGCTGAAGGCAGGGGCGAAAAAGAGAGCAAGAACTGACCAAAACTGACCTCTGTCAGGGCCTGGCAAGACTTCAGCCTCTACCCGGCAGGGCTTCAGATACGGCTGACCCCTGAATTAATCTCCGTTCTGCTTCCATCACACGCACAGAACAACAACCTACTGATGCAATGAAAGCTCTTTCTAATAATATACTGCATGCAAAAAAGAAAAAAAAGAAAAATACATTGGAGGGCGATGAGTCCAGGCCTCAGATACCAAACCTTTTGACCAGCAAAATACAAACCATCTGGAAATCACAAAAAAAAGCCACAAGACAGTGGACGAGTGATGAGATACACAGGGAAATGATTTAATTCCCCAGATTGAGGATAATATTTTAATTTTGCATTTTGGGAATTTAGTTTCAGTCAGATAATTCACAGTCATTTGCATTACAATACAATTGTTATTTTAGTATTATTTATATACTATTATAGTATTTATTAATATTTTAAATAAGCATTTATTTTTATATTTTCAGTTTAATTTTAGTTTAAGTAATTTTGTTATGTGCTTTTATCATTATTTTATAATTCTATATTAAAATGTATATAAAGCCTTTATGTATGTTTGTATGCATGTATGTTTTGGAAATTTTAGTACTAAAATTATTTTAAGTTTTTTTTTTTTTTCCGATATGTACATTTTATTTTAGCTTGATTTTAACTACCAAAAACATTTTTTAATAGTTTTAGTTAACAATAACAACACAGCTTTACAAATTGCATACATCATATGCAAATTTAATCTCAAAATAAATATTAGTATGCGATCAGTATGCGAAGCTTGCTGCCAAAATGTTGGTTGCCAGGGCATTTTTATGTATTAAATTATTCTGAATGATTTTAGCATGTTGTTATGTGGTTTCTTACTCAAACGAGTCCCTCTCAAGTGTCTATGATATTCCGGTTGCTAGATTTGGCTTGGATCCCTCCTTCAGTGCAAATCTTAAGAAATAGTTTGGCACATTGACAGTTAGAAACACACAGAAAAGTAATGTCACACCTCTCCTCAATAAACCAGCCAATTGTGGATATCATTTATGTCCATAGCACTCAAAGTTTGCATGTCAACGTTTGATACTTACTTATTGTTCAAATCCCTAACCCCAATTATGAACATTAGTAATTAGCTTCTACTTTGTAATTGTGATTTCTAGAGGATTGCTTGGTGATTCTATGTATGACTTTGTCCCAAAAATCTGTTCATAGACATACTTGGGGGAAAAAATGGGGGAAAGGATTGTACATTCTGTCCAAATCCATACACCCCTGCAGGTCTAAGAGTCATTTGTTATGGCGCTTCCTCTTGGAAGACAAAGAGAATTCGAGCGCTCAGGAACTCAACATAGCCAACGCTTCAGAGCGGTCCAGAGGGACCGAAAGGGAGGTGAGGAGGACGAGAGTTAGCCACGGGCCTGTCCAAATCCCCCCCGCACGCACACACATATGTCCCTTTCTGCCCCCCACCACCAGCTTTATCATGGAACCAAGCGAAGTACTGGCTTGCCAAAATGGGAAGCTGATCAGGAGGTATGCCAGATTCTCTGCCACCTCGCCTCCACTGCTCCAAGACTCCGACTTGCTTAATTATGATTAATTGCTGCCTGGATAATCAGATACAGACTCAAAAGGTTGGAGATGACAGTCCAAGGACACGCTGAGAAAGGCAAGGTATGTGTTCATTAGGAAAAAAGCGGTTACCTCCACCGCATAGCCTCACCTTACTTATTTTAAGTATTCCAAATAGAATTAATTCTAAGATTATATGAGAAGACTCCCCAGGGAGGACAGAGACTCCAGTGTGTGTATTTCCATCCCAAACACACTTCCTCTCTCTATTTAGCTCTTTCTCAGGCTCACACCTCTTGCAGCGCTGTCAGTTTGATGATTGAAGCCGCCTTCAGAATGACTGACGGCAATCAGTCTTCATTCTCTGCCGTTACTCGTTGGGTGGCACAAAGAAAGAGAAAGGACATTTCACTCAACTTTGCTTCTCAATTAAAGGCCATTAATAGAGTAAACATAGAAATTTTGAAGAATCTTTTTCAATACAAGGAGTGTTCATAGTCACCACATCAAAAACAAGCCCCACCAAAGTAGAAACAACCCGATCTTACAAGAAAATGTAACAATTTTATTAGGTGGCAATGAATTTGTACGAAGTCCAAGCATAACCATCACTGGGGGATTAGGACATTGTTCGAAAAAGTACAAATTAATATGAATTAGCCACCAATTTGCCAAAACGTAAAATAGTTACGAATTGCCAGGATATTGTTGTGTTGGTCTACATGACTCGTTTGCTAAATTTAGAATCATCCAAAGACGTATGATAGCTTTGTATAAGCTTTGTATACTTTGAAATATAATTTGCGTTCACGTTCCTTCATGGTGCATTGATGCGTTGCACCACACTAGACATAATTGGTACCAAACACCGTTGTTTATTGCGTATAATAAACTGTGATGAAATCACAACAGCCCAAGAAGCTTCTTTTTCTTTAGGAAATGTATAAAAGTCGGCTAAAAACTACTCAAGTTCATATATCTCTAACAAAAACATTATAGGGGAAAGTATCGCTTTGGGATTCCTGAGATTTGTGAGTTCAGGCCTGGAAGTAATTGTGTTTGTTTTAAAGGGTTTTATATTGTTCTCCCTCTGAGCCATTTAATGTGCAATTGCATTGAAACATCTGCATATCAAATTTAAACATTGCAAAATTGACTATTCAGTTGGATTCGAGTTATTTGTCATTTCAGGTTTTGCTTTTCTACTAAAAGTGCATAGTAATAATTTAAAAATTTTGTAATGAATTGACAAGGTCCTGCCTTCTGAAGCGTTTAAGGTGCTGGTTGAAAATCTGATGAGTCAAGATTTGGAAGTTATTTGAACACAGCCACAAGAGACTGACTAAAAGTAAAGCCTAAATCTTTTCCATATGCAAAATTTAAAACTCCTAACCAGTGTCATGAGATCAAGACCGAATTTATAAGAGTGTAATCCTGTCCGGATCTCAGCCCACTGGACTTCCATTGAAGCAGAAATAATACTGGCATTCTGAAACTCAGAGGGGTTAATAATCCAGTCCCCACATGATCAGGTACGTTTAGAGTTGGTCTACATCGGTGTACTTTGAAAGAACTGCATGTGCTTTCCTTAAAGGGGTCACATGATGCTATTTCAAGTTGTTCTTTCTCTTTGGAGTATTACAAGCTCTTGGTGCATAAAAAAGACCTGTAAAGTTGGAAAGACTAAAGTCTCAAAACCAAAGAGATATTCTTTATAAAAGTTAAGACTCTGCCACGCCCCCCTAAAACGGCTCGTTCCAACATGCCCCCCACATATCTACCTCACTATGTGGAAATATTAGCATAATGTCGCCCAAATGTGCACGCAAAGAAAGAAGGCGGGGTTTCAGTAACTGCAGTTAGTGTTGAAGCAGCTTGTCAGGGAGACACTGTGTGTTATTAGGCGAAAGCAAAAGCACTTTATTTGGCCTTCCGAAAGTAGATGCATTTAGGAATCTTTAAGATTACTTAACAGCAATGAATTTTATGGACGACCATTTCGTGAACATAGGAGAGGAGGTAATTCTGACTTTGCTTCTGACAATCGGGCGAATTCTGAATAAGCTACTTTTTGTTATTGTTTTAAGTATTTGCTATTGACTGTTAAAATGCAGAGTTTTGCGCATCGTGTGAGTGTGTGTGTGTGTGTGAGAGAGAAGAGAGAGAGATAGCGAGAGAGAGGACCCCTGGAGAGAGTGAGGAGAGCAAGGACGAGAGAGAGAGAGAGAGAGCCGAGAGGGAGATCGATGAGCGAGAGAGAGAGAGAGACAGGGTCACATCACAGTGGAGTCAGCTGTCTTAACCATAACTTGTGTACTGCAAACACATACCAGACGTGTCTGTCACGTGACTCTGTTCCCCATTCGGGCTCTGTATTTACATTTATTTTGAAAGATGAAGCTCACGATTATGGTAAGGGGCGTGACATTTCCAACGCATGCTTGTGGTGTTCAGCCAATCACAAAGCACTGGGTCAGCTAACCAATCAGAGCAACTGCCGCTGTAGGAAGGAGGGGACTTTGTAGTAGTCAAAACGAAAGTATTTGAGAGAGGGGGGAATAGAGGACCTACAATAAGTACAGTACTTTGAGAAAAATGTGTTTTTTGAACACAAATATCACCAATAAATGATCTTTAAAAAAGCATCATATGACCCCTTTAAAGAAAAGTTTGGCAATATTTATTCTCAAACCCTTATACTTTTTTGTGAGGGTGAGTAAATAATGACATAATTTTTTTTGTTAACTCTTCCTTTAAATTCGAACCCAAGTTCAAAGGAATAGAGAAAACCCTCAGTTTGCTCAGGATCCCTTGGGAAAGCCCTGGCCATTTCATCATGTAGTGATGGTGGGACACACATCCATTAATTCTCTGTGTACTACTGTATAATATATGTAATATCATTTCTACTTGGTTACACTCACAGCCTAATGTTCAGAATCTAGGGAAAAAAATCCATAATTCACTTGCGTTAATGGGCTATGTGGAGTAAAAGCATTTTTACTCATAAGTGCATGGAGATTACTTTTAAAACATCTATTGAAAATTTTCTCCAACTGTATCTGATGAAATATTCAAGCCCTTGACCGCACGTTATTCTATGTCATATTACCAGAAATATTGATCAGCGAAATTATTTAGTGCTCAAACAGTGATCCAAGACTATATTTTTCAGGTACATTAAGCATTGGAGATGTTCAAATAAATAATGAATCTCATGATGGACTGTAGTGCATTGGTAGTCACTGGAACAATTTCCCTAATGCTGAATTCAGATAAACCACATGACTGACCAAAACTTGATCATAAACTGACCAAACTTGACATTATTTCGCCTAATTAAAACATTTTAATAGAACTAAATAGGACAATGTATTGCCATGTGACAAGGCTGGGGGAATTGCACAATATAATTGTAGTATAATATGAAATCCACAATAAAACATACAATATATTACAATAAAGCAATAGAGTTTGAATTTACAGTGATTTTTGCCATAGGTAAGGAGTGTTCAAATCACTGCTACTTTTATAAAAATGAATTATCAGAATGAATAGTCATTCTGCCAAATAGTAAAAACCTGGTTCATAAAAAAGTATGCAATATATTTATGCATTAATAATTCATTGTAAATATAATATAAGCACTTGTATGCTTATTATTGCATGCGTCCTCTACAATGCTGGACCCGTTTCATTTTGTACCATTACATCCTAGTGTTTTTTCACCTGGAAACACTTTTAACTGTTACTCAAGACTAAATGTATTTTGCAGGCCTCTGCTGGCTTACATATTACATACGAATATAAATACTGAGTGAATTAAATCAAAGAATTCAGACAAAAATGATGAACAGGGCTATTCATTGGACACCCTGCCAGAGCTTCATGGGATACTCGCAGCAATTTTCCCAGCGGTTTTAAACTAAAGCCTCCGCTGGTTTATATAAGCTAAAGCGAAACCGCAATAAATACCTTGAAACATTGACGGATGGGCTTATTCATTATTTAGCATGTAGAAGAATGGGGACAGTCGGGCCTGATAAAATGAACTATTTGTACAATCCACAATCAATATGTGGCCCTTCTCCCACAGTGCAATGCCACAACAATTATTCTGAAACAGCCACACACATACGTACACATCCAAGCACTCTGTTACTCAAACAAATTATATCTTTTCTTTGCGTGAGGTCAGTTCATACAGTAAGAGAAACTGAACGTATTTCATTAGTGTAAAAGGAACGTGTCAATCGGATCCAAATGAGAAAAACAGAGAAATTGTGTTAGATGCTCATGCACAGTAAATCTTTTACATTTATCTGTGGAGTATTAGCACTGTCTTGGGGAAAGCGTCACTTCTAAAGTCTCCTTCACCCAGATGGGCTTTGAATCTCTAATCCTTTGTTGACATTTATCATATAGAACCAGAGAGACTGATTTATTCAGAGAGATCAGAATTATGCACTTTGGCTATCAATCCAGTTAGGAATGCTACAAATCAGCCGCTAACTTCTGGTTATCTATAGTTGCCAAATCAGGTAAGGGTCTTTTTCATGCAATTTGTTTATAGGCTGCGTCTGTTAAATTTTGCCGATTTTTAAAATGTGAACACTGAATGCTGTCGATTAGCAGAATTGTTTTCTTGCTCCTATATCTGACACTGGTCAAATAAACAGATAGTACTGCCTCAAACTCACACGATTGGTTGAGTCATAAGTACTATACGTTCACATGCACTAAACTTGCATCAGCCCGAAATAATCCAATCACATTTCAGATTTTGAAAATTCTGCATATATAAATGTTGCAAGTATCAATAATCCTTTTAGCCATTTGAGATGACTTTCACAGGATGACATCTAGGTGTAGTTCTGTTTCAATCAAAAGAGTCACATTTTCTGAGCCATAATGCAACATTTGAGCTGGGAAAGGTGGCATTTCCAACTTAATACTTGGAAGTGCAATAAAAAGCCAGTGAGACTTCCAACATGGAAACTAGGAACTCTGATATCACCATGATGCAGGAGAATGACATCACGCGAACATGGTGGCAACCAGGAAGATATAGAAAGTGAATGAAAAAAAAAATCACTTTTCAGCATAAACTGTACCAATGAGTCAAGATTCTGAAAACTCTGCATATATTAACCCCAAAGTGCAATTTTTTTGACTTAATGTTGCTTTTTGGAATATGTTTAGTAAATTTCATAAGACATTTTGTATGACATTAAATGTAAATAAGCACACACACATCCGTAAGATGTAAAGCAAGGTATTTTAGAACCTGGTTGAGAAAACAATCAAATTTAAGGGTTTAAATGCTTAATTTTTTCCTGTTGATTGTATTATTTCAGGTCTACACCACTCCTTTCAATCCAGTCGAAATTTAATTCTGATCAAGCTCGGTCAAATTGAGAAGTTTATACGAAGGCTTTTCAGTCTGATTGATCAATCAATCCCAAATAATAAACATATTGTTTCGGTGCATGCATATGCAATACATCATAACTACTGTTGCTATGCAGGGGCAAATATTGAACACACCACTCTTTTAAACTTTTGTGGGAAATAGTTACAAATAGATCATAGCTGTTGCTGTTAAATTATAAGAGAACATATTTTAGCATTAAAAATATTACATAATGTATCACCATTGAAGTTTAATAGCTGACTAATATTTCCTGTTTGATCGCAGTGTAATTTTTCCAGACGTGTTTAAGTTGACGTAACATCTTGGTATATTACTGCAAAGCACTTCATAAGAAAATCTAACAATCAGACAAGTCATTCTCTCTGCATCCATTTAATAATCCAACCTGCACAATGTACACTTTTATGCGACTCATTTTAAAGAGACAAATTAGTCTCGTAGGAAATGACAGAGTGAGTGTTGAGAATGTCTTGATAATGGCAATACTCTAGTACTCTGACTTCATATTAAACCCTGGAGCTAATTTCCCCACAGAATGCACAAGAGGGCACTCACATTACTTTTTAATGCATATTCACTGGACTCTTTTGGGTTTCTGCTTATTTATTTCTCAAGTGCTGCCAATGAAAACCATGTTTCCCAGAGCAAACCTGTATATTCGCTCAAGCCCCCAAACACACCGTGCAGCTCTCCACTTCTGAGAAACATCAGTGTGTGTTTAAGGGAGTGAAGACTGTGGTTTTTAAACTCACCGTATGTGTGTGTAGAGGTTAAATGAACTTTAATGGAAATAGGAAGAGTGCGGGAGGGAGTGGAGATCCAGCCAGATGCCATTCCCATTAAAGCCATGACTCAAAAGTTGGAAGCCACCTACAGCGCAACAGAGAAATGAAGGGAAAATGGGCTGTTGTCATGCTGCGAGGATTGGGCCACTCTACTGTAGAGATGACTTTCACATGATGGTAAAGGAACTTCATCCAGGTGTAGTTCTGTTTCGATCAAAAGAGTCACATTTTCTGAGCCACAATGCAAGATTTGGACTTAGAAAGACAGCATTTTCAACTTCCTACTTGGAAGTGCAATAAAAAGCCAGTGAGACTTTTCACTTGGAAACTAGGAAGTCTGATTTCACCATGATGTAGGAGTATGATGTCACACGAACATGGTGGCAACCAGGAAGATATACAAAGTTAATGATAAACATGAGCCTTTAAGCATAAAATCTGTATCAATGAGTCAATATTTATCAGATTTAACACCAAGCAAAGGGCTATAGAAATAAGTCTATAAAAATACAACTAATAACAAAAGATGTCACTTAAACCCTCAGAAGGCATTACACCATAGACTGTAAAAAAAACATGGACGTAGTGTCCGTGACGTCACCCGTAGATTTCTGAAGAGAATTTCTGAAGCTCAAAGAGTGCAGAGACTGCCGTTGCCATCCTGGCTACGCGTCACTGTGTTAATTTCGTTGACGAATAATTTTCATCGTAATTTCCGTCAATGACATTTTTTTCACCGATGACAATGAGACGATAACGAACTAAAACTATTTTTGAATGACAAAAACGATGACGTAAATCTATTGACATTTTCATCTCGTTTTTTTTTATTCGTTGATGAAAATGTCAATAGATTTACGTCAGTTTTTGTCATTCAAATAGGGAGGGACGATTTGGGAAGAGATTCATTCAGAAGGGGGGGGGGTGGGGAAAATCGGCTGGTGTGGTTTGAAGTTAGATGCCGTACATATGAACCGCGGGGACATAAGCAACATCCCTACACTTGCGGCACGTCTCATAAAAAGTTCAAAACTGTCAATATGTGGGAGTAAGAGAAGAGCAGACATATGGATAAATCTGACGACGCAAGAGAGAACTCAATTCGGTCCGGTTTTCTGAGCGCAGACACTGAAGCATACACACACACAGAAAGCGCATCTCACAGCATGCGAGTACTCTTTCGCGTCGCATGAACAGAAAATTACACACAAAATGATGTCGAATTATCCGTTTTGAGGAGTATTCACGTAAACACAGTTGATTAAGTCTTAAGTGAACGTAAACAATAGGGAGAACGTGTATCAGTACATTGCATCCATTGCAGCTGTCCATTCGGTTTTAAAGTGATAGCAGCCTAATTTAGTTGCTATTGAGTCATTGATGTTAATCAAGCAACAAAATAAAGACAGAAAATCACGCACTGCTCTTGACTGAAAAAACTTTAGTAGCCCTAAAGATTAATCTAAATTTATTTATAGGAATAAATATGTCTGCTTGAAAGAATGAGGAATATGGTAAAGTTGCTATAAAGAATGCATATTTAGCCTATATAACCATTGGTATTTCATTAAAAAGAAGACCATGTTCTTGTTCTTTATGAGAAGTGGTTTTATTTAATTTTAACATAAAGGCATGTTGTGTGTCACCGCAGTTAAATCGGTGTCTATCATGATAAAACCTTAATATCAAACCTATATAATGAGTTTGGAAATTTTAGAGAAATGCTTAATAAATGCACTGTAACTAAACCCATTCGATTTTAGCCGACTAAAACTAGACTAAAACTAAAAAACAATTCAGATGACTAAAATATAACTCAAACCAAATGGCAGACTAAAACTAAATCAAAATTCGCTGTCAAAATTAACACTGGCGCGTCACTCCCGGATAATCGATAATGGGCAAAAAGGCAAAACGTGGGTGGAGCTGGTTGCTGATACCACACCCACCTAGCGCGTGACAGCAGCGGCAATCCACCTGTCACTCAAAAGGCCACGCCCTTAATTGTGCAGAACTTTAAGGCTTAATATAATTTAAACGGATGAGTTAATAAAAAAATGCACCCCTTCACAGTTGTCAGGAGGGGCAAAATTAGCTATATAGACCAAAAAACACTTTTTGTACCAGGTTGTAAACGTTTTTTTTTCTGCTGTAAAGTTGGGCATTTTAACATGGGGAGTCTATGGGACTGACTCCCTTTTGGAGCCAGCCTCTAGCGGCCAGTCGATGAATCGCAGTTTAAGTCACTTCCGTGTTGGCTTCAAGAGAGAGACCGGAAGGTTGCCGCTTGCATTACACCTTATTGACTTATGACATCAAAAGTAATCTTAAATAGCAGATCAGATAGAAACAACTCCTTACATACAAGTGCACAGTTTTATATTTTATAAAGGCTGCAGGTCGAATGGTTTCATAATTCAGTCACTAATTGCATTATTTCCTCTCTTGTCTTGCTTTGAAGTACTATGAATGTGCTGAAAGCATTCAAATCGATTCCTTTGCAGTTTGTATCAGCATGCATGAAGGCAAATTGAACTTGTGCTTGATGTCAAAGTTTGTTTGGAGGTCTAAAGTCCACCGTCGGTTCATGTGCCTTCATAAATAGCGTTTCGTTACAACAGATGAAACACTCAAAGCAGTCAGTTACGCTGAAGGTTTATATATGCAAGGTCTTTTTAAAGTATCTGTAAAAATTAATTAGCATCAAACTGTGAAAGAAGGTAAGGCTGAGAGGTAAAATGTGGTCATTTTCACCAGTTAATAAAGCAATGAGTGCTGTCGTGTCCTTCCAAGTATCCTATATTCAAAACAACAGCACAATTCTGTGATATTGTTTTATGCAACACTTTAATTAACAAGAAGTTAGTGAGATACACTCTTAAAAATAAAGGTGCTTCACGATGCCATAGAAGAACCTTTTTGTCTAAATGGGTTCATAAAGAACCTTTAACATCTGAAGAAAAGGTTTCACAAAAGGTTCTTTGTGGCGAAATAAGGTTCTTCAGATTATAAAAAGGTAAGAAAGAGATGGTTCTTTAAAGAACTTTTGACTGAATGGTTCTTTGTGGAACCAAAAATGGTTCTTCTATGGCATTGCTTGAAGAACCTTTTGAAGCACCTTTATTTTTAAGAGTGCATTTCTGACGCGATATTACCAGTTACTCTTTCCATTTTTGCTCCACAAATAAAAATAATTAGACTCAACCTTCAAGGATCACGCTGTAGTGTTTAACGGCTCCTATACGAATCAGTTTGAACAAATGAATCATTTGAGTGAATGATTCAATGACTCGCTCAACTTGTTTCGTACCTGGATAGGAATGAAATTCAACCAGGTTGAATGAATGGTTCACTGACTCACGCATAAACACGGTTACTTCTCGCCACCTAGTGAGGAATCGATGAAACATGCAGAAAGTCGCTACCAGATAAGGTGCAGACTTTCAGAAAACATAGCTATAGAGACAGAGCACATTTAGGCCACGCCCACAACGGGGTGGGGGTGGGGGGTGCAATCCAACGCTCTCCATTGACTTTGACTTGCGGAAAGCTGTTAAAAAAAAACCAAAAAAAACAGAACAATGCCTAAAAGCTGCTGTGTGACAAGGGCTACTGTACAGCAAACAAGCTAAAAAAAAGTTTTTATAAGCTATCGACCCCCCCAAAAAGAGCGTTTAAGGACAGAAATAGTTGTAGATGTCAGGGTATTTCACGTTGGGCCATTCAGTTTGATCATTTCTCAAACAAAAGGAAGGTAAGGAAAAGGGGCACTGACATAGACCAATACAATTTAGTTTCTCAATATATCTCCTCCTCTCAGGTTCACATAGGATGGTGAAATAATCATTTGACATGGTTAAAATAATTCCTGTCGCCGATTACGTTTCCCTTCAGTGGGCATCGTTCTCAGAGTAATATGATACATTGTGCTCTACTTTTGTCCTTAAACGCTCGCTTTTTGGATCGACAACTTCTAAAAACATAGTTCTGTTTTTTTTAGCATGTGTACTGTACACCTTGTCACATAGCAGCTTTTAGACATTGTTCTGTTTTTTGTTATAAGTCAGAAATGACAAGAAGTCAGCTTCCCCGCAATACAAAATCAATGGAGAGCATTGGATTCCATTATAGTTAAAATGGGCTGCACTGTTTAGAATTATGTGTAATAATGGCTCTCACAGCATGGTGCAAACTGCAGTACTTTCTCTCTTTCTGGGCTTAAAGATTCATTATTCCTCCTCCAAGATGAAGAGAGCCAAGGCCTTGAAGAGCTGCTCAGCCCTTTATAAATAACACAGCACTCAGCCTCAGTGTCACTGCATTTTGTAAAACAACATTTAAAGACACATTAACGTCACACGCAAACCCGGGTCCATACACACGCCAGACATATGTTCCACATGCCGGCTTGTTGTAAACAAAAGAATAAACACGCTTGAAACTTAGCGTTCGGAAAGAGGCTTAGAAGGAAGCTGTCGGGCTGCACCTCATTGTCTGCAAGAGATGAGAAAAAAGCTGCCCTCCATTCGAAGTGTTTTCAGCGTAAAGCATTAACATAATTTTTTCGACTGCGGTTCTCCCTGTCACGGTCTTTGGGTAGAGGGATGGAGCGAGGACTCAGTATTGCAGAAAATGGGCTTTTAATGGGTAATAAAACAAAACAAACAACAAAAACTACCCCGAGGGGGAAAAACAGGCTGGCAAGGCAAGGCAAGGCAAGGCAAGATCTGGACACATCCAGGGATAGACGATGACGAACTGACGCACGACTGCAAACACAAGGAGAATAAATGGAGAGCAAATGAGGAGGGTAATGAGGGATCACATGTGGGACAAATTAACTAATAATCAGGTAACAAGATGGGAGGGGTCAAGACAATTGACATGAGCACATGGCACACCGAATCAAAGACAAAAAGCCATGTGCTCACACAAAACAAAACACAAGCACATGGCCAGCAAAACAAATCACAAGCCATGTGCTAGAACAAGAGACACGAACACGCAGCTAATGAGAAAACTCATAAGCCGCGTGTTCACACAAGACAACAAGAAAAGCACGCGGCTGAACACAAACCGCGTGCTTCACAAAACACAACACACGTGGACAGAAGAGCGCACGGCCGGGCGAACTCGAGACCGCACGCTCCCACAACAGACAGAACATGGAGCACGAGTGTCCGGACCCCGACACGAAACCGAAACTCAAGACATGAGTGCCGGGATCTGAACACCACGCTCCAACATGAAACAGTACACGCAGACGAGAGCGCACGGCTCGAGCACACTCGAAGCCGCACGCTCACATGAAAACAATGACATGACACGAGTGTCAGGGCTCTGTCACAAAACCATGAATTACACAAGACCGAAGTGACAGAACCCTGACACTAGCCCCCCTCAAAAGGGACGCCACCTGGCGTCCCTAACGAGACACAACAAAAACAAGACAGGAACATGACAGAACAAACATGACAACACAAGACCACTACATAACAGGCAACACAAGACAGGAAAACTCAAAACACTGGGACAAAGGGGGGAGGGAGGGAGGGGAACCAAGCCAGTGCCAGCAGTACAACCCAGAAAGACATTACAGGAACCAGGGAGGGGCGGGAGGGTTGAGCCAGGGAGGCTCAGGCAGACCAGGAATCTGGGGGAGCCAGGGCGGGACCGGAGGAACAGACCAGGGAGGCTCCGGCCTAACAAGAACCAGGAACCAGGGAGGGGTGGGAGGGTTGAGCCAGGGAGGCTCAGGCAGACCAGGAATCCCGGGGAGCCAGGGCGGGACCATGGGAACAGACCAGGGAGGCTCCGGCCTAACAAGAACCAGGAACCAGGGGGGGGTGGGGGGGTTGAGCCAGGGAGGCTCAGGCAGATCAGGAATCTGGGGGAGCCAGGGCGGGACCGGAGGAACAGGCCAGGGAGGCTCCGGCCTAACAAGAACCCCAGTAGGCCACCAGGGCGGGGCCGGAGGGGAGCCTGGGCGGGGCCGGCAGGGAAAGGAGCCTGGGCGGGGGCAAAGGGGGCTTGGGCGGGGCCGGCAGGGCAAGGAGCTCGGGCGGGGCCGGCAGGGCAAGGAGCTGGGGCGGGGCCGGCAGGGCAAGGAGCTTGGCGGGCAAGGGAGAGCTTGGGGGGGGCCGGCAGGGGCAAGGCAGCTTGGGCGGGGCCGGCAGGGGCAAGGAGCTTGGGCTGGGGCCGGCAGGGCAAGGATCTTGGGCGGGGCCCGGCAGCGGCACGGAGCCCGGGAGGGGCGGCAGGGCAAGGAGCCGGGAGGGCCGGCAGGGCAAGGAGCCCGGAGGGCAGGCAGGGCAGGATGCCCGGGCGGGGCCGGCAGGGCAAAGGAAGCCCGGGCCCTGGGGGCCGGCAGGGCAAGAACCCGGGCGGGTGCGCAGGGAAGGAGCTTGGGCCGGGCGCCGGCGAGGGCAAGGAGGCCTGGCGGATCTGAGGACGGCCTCCAGGACAGTCAACAGCGGGCTGCTCCTGGATGACCAGGCCAGTGGATGGAGGGAAGCCCCTTCTCTCCTCCTCCTCCGTATCCGAGAGCGGCTGGCAAGACAAAGTCAGGCGGCCATCTCTTGGGGCGCAGCCGCCTCCTCGGCCTTCACTGGGACCGCTGCAGCTTCTCCGGTCATCACTGGGGGCGCTGCAGCTTCTTTGGCCGCTTCCGGGGCCGCTGCAGCCTCATCAGCCACCCAGGGGGCACTGCCACTTCGTCGGACACCTCTTGGGGCGCAGCCGCCTCTTCAGCCGTCACTGGGACCGCTGCAGCCTCATCAGCCACCCCCGGGGGCACTGCGGCCTCCTCGGCCGCCACACGGGGAGCTGCAGCCTCATCAGCTGCCTCTAGGGGTGGTGAGGCGTACCCATGCCTCCTCCTCGTCTCCGAGAGCGGGGCACTGCCACTTCGTCCGCCACCTCTGCAGTCATGGGACCGGATGAGGTGGACCCGTTCCTCCTCCTCCGTTGGCGGGTCATAGGAGGGCTGGGGACTAGGTAGTTTGTGAGGAGAGTGGGAGGAGGGCCAAGAGGAGGAAGGCCACCCTCCTCTCCACGGTGGTAGACATACCCCACAAACTGCCAGAAGGACAGTATCCCCAGCATTCCCATCTCCCAGGCATGGACGGGCTCATTAAGGCTGGTGTTGAAGATGTCCTTGAGCTCTGCGTCACTGATGTTGAGTCCCTCCGCTGCAAACAGGAACTGGTGTGCAAAACCCTTCACACTGGCTCCCCCTTGCCGAAGAGAAAGGAGCCTCCTGTGTTGAGCAGCTAACTGATGAGCGGAGGGGCAGGGAGATGGGAACAGGAAGATGCCCATTGTTCTGCTGAGTCCTCTATTGTTCAGTTCGTACTGTCTGGGATCCTGGTAGAGGGATGAGGCGAGGACTCAGTACTGCAGAAAAAGGGCTTTATTTTAAAATAAAACAAAACAAACAACAAAAACTACCCCGAGGGGGAAAAACAGGCTGGCAAGGCAAGGCAAGACAAGGCAAGGCAAGGCAAGGCAAGGATCTGGACACATCCAGGGATTGACGAAGACGAACTGACGCACGACTGCAAACACAAGGAGAATAAATGGAGAGCAAATGAGGAGGGTAACGAGGGAGCACATGTGGGGCAAATTAACTAATAATCAGGTAACAAGATGGGAGGGGTCAAGACAATTGACATGAGCACATGGCACACCGAATCAAAGACAAAAAGCCATGTGCTCACACAAAACAAAAAAACAAGCACATGGCCAGCAAAACAAAAAAAATCACAAGCCATGTGCTAGAACAAAAAGACACGAACACGCAGCTAATGAGAAAACTCATAAGCCGCGTGTTCACACAAGACAACAAGAAAAGCACGCGGCTGAACACAAACCGCGTGCTTCACAAAACACAACACACGTGGACAGAAGAGCGCACGGCCGGGCGAACTCGAGACCGCACGCTCCCACAACAGACAGAACATGGAGCGCGAGTGTCCGGACCCCGACACGAAACCGAAACTCAAGACATGAGTGCCGGGATCTGAACACCACGCTCCAACATGAAACAGTACACGCAGACGAGAGCGCACGGCTCGAGCACACTCGAAGCCGCACGCTCACATGAAAACAATGACATGACACGAGTGTCAGGGCTCTGTCACAAAACCATGAATTACACAAGACCGAAGTGACAGAACCCTGACACTCCCAGGACCTGCTGATGAAGGCTCTACCCATAATTCTAATTGCATGGACTGCATTCTTAATTAAAAGCGGTACAAATGGATTTTATGCCATGCCAAATTAAATCTAAATTCATTAGATATAAACCCCTTTTAAAAATTGATGCAAATATTTGAATTTTTCAAAAGTTTGAGCTCACGCTCTCCATTTTAGATGAGCGCGCCATTATACAGGAGGAAAATTAATGTCTTTTTGTAAATGAATTATCTAGGTATTATGAAATATTTAACAAACCTTGGACGTTGTGTCCTTTATTTGGCCTGTCTTTCATATCCCTATGCCTTCAATATATTACTGTCAACACTGACAGATAAAAGAGAATGCCAGAAAACTCATTTGATGCTCTAGAAACAATTAAGAGCTTTATATCAATGCAAACATGGATTTCAGCCTGATGTCTTCAACCATCTTACAATAACATCAAATTAGAGAGAGACAGAGCATCCATAAAAATGCATCATTTATTCTATCAAACTGGCGATAAGGCCCAGGAGACTGTCTGAAGATAGAGATGATAAAATAAAAGAAATTACCCACATAAGACAACAAACGAGTACATTGGGTCCACGAGGAAATTCTAACACCGCACCTGTCGCCTTCAGCATTTATAGCAAGACTCTCAAAATGTCCAGTCGACGTTTGCTGTTTTCGATATACTGGTGCTGATTTTTGCACAAACAACATGTTTAAGGGTCAGATCGTGGATATAAAATGTATTCCATCCACGCGCATATTTGATAATATCTGTTAAACACAGTATGTTTTAAAGCTAGCAAACATTGGATCAACATCACAGTAAAAACTGTAATATGGTGAGCTATTATTACAATGAAAATATTCTATTTGAATATATTTTAAAAAGCAACTTATTCCTGTTATTCCTGTTATCAGCCATTTTCACTCTCAAATGGTTTTACGGTCACATTTAATGAATTTAATGTATCCTTGCTGAATAAAAATATTAATTTATTTTTAAAAAATGGTAGTACATATACTTATCTCACTCGCTATTTTGTTAAAAGTTGATATAGTGCATATACTTTACTAAAAGTCAGAGTGAATGTAAACAAAAAAAAGCATTCAGAATTATGCAATTTAATCTCTCAATTACTTCTACACATATTTCTATATTTTTAATATACTGTATATAATATTTTATGATTTTGCAATAAACTTCAAAACATTACTTTGATAAAACATTTATACAATGTTGCTTATTTGCATACAGTTTCTCAACTTTGTTGCATTTCTGAACACGTCATAAACCATCACTATCACTTATGTCACTAAAAATCACCAACTCCTGTTAAAAATCAATGGCCTTTGGTTGTTTTGCTGCTGCAGATCGCTGCATGTGTGAACGGCCCTTTAGACTCAAGTATGGAGGGATGTGGGATGAAGGCAGAGTGTTAGCGAGAGAACGAGGGAGGAGGAGTGTGTGGAAAATATGTTTCCACCAGAGGCCAAAGATTTATGGATGCTTCTCTGTGTCTTCTGTACTCTGCAGGGCTGCAGTCTCACAGTAATGGATAAAACAGATGTTTGACACACCAGCACCTCTTCATGGGTCTGCTGCTCTCAGAAAGGCTCTTTTTTTACAGCGGCTACAGCTTGGTGCAGGACTGAGCGCGGCAGCGAGGGGTAGAACGGAAGTGGAGGTCATTGTGAAACATGAGGCCTGGGATAAGAGTCTCTTCAGTCATGTGTGCCACAGCTGGGCCCGTATTCCCACACATACACACCCCCCTCATGGAAAAGTCATATTTGATGTCTTTCAATGCTTTTCTTACTCTGACTAGTTAGCACTTTCTCTCCGGCTCTCTGTTTCTCCATCCCTCTCACCTTTCACCATGCCCTTTCACTACTCTTTGGGATAAATGTTTTCTTTTCATTTATTATTCGAGAGTGTGTTTGACAACAGTTTATACGTTCCTGTTTAAATGTAATTTCCACTATAATGAAATATCTTTTTAACTAAACTAGTTTTGTGGGTATTTTATGCTTCTTGTAGTATATATACAGCGGGTAAAATAAGTATTGAACACATCACCATTTTTCTCAGTAAATATATTGCTAAAAGTGCTGTTGACATGACATTTTCACCAGATGTCGGTAACAATCCAAGTAATCCATACATACAAAGAAAGCAAAACAAATAAGTTCAGAAATTAAGTTCTGTGTAATAATGAGAGATGAGAGATTTTTTAATATAAGATATATTTAAGATATTCATAAACTTTCAGATTATTTCACTTTACATAAATTAAGATTACATTTAAAGTTCCCTATTGACATTTTTTAACCAAAATGTTTAATATTTATTATTCATTATTATTAATAATAAATTAATCAATTATTAATTAATTTAATAATAAAAATTATTATTTAGTAACACCCTTAGTTGCTTCATATAAACTTTGATATGATTTTTAAAGATATTTTCATATATAAACTTTTTTGTTATAAAAAATTCAAATATATGCATTTATTTTAATGTTATTTTTTATTTCACTTCAAGAAAATTATAATTTAAGTGAAAATTCCCCATTGACTTGCACTTTTTTTAACCACAATCTGTAACTATTATTTTGTGACACCATTATTTGCTTCATAAAACTTTACAAATATATTAGACGTATATATACATTTTATTATTTATTATTTCATAAGATTAAGATTAAAGTTCCCCATTGATTTAGATTTTATTTATTTATTTATAATAAGCAAAGTCTTTAACAGTATTATTTTGCAACACCATTATTTGCTTTTGGAAATGTCTATATGTCTATAAAAAAAAATCTATAACTGCAAGCAATGTCAACCAAGGTCATGGGTTCGATTCCCAGGAAATGCAAAGAATGCAAAACTTTTACCTCAAATACAGTTGATTTGGATAAAAGTTTCTGCAAAATGCATAAATGCAAATACACAGGCGTATTTAAAGAATGAATGTTAGGAAGATTTTGAAAACCTGAAAGGACAGAGAGGAAGGATGTGGTCAACCACACAACTCTATTCTGCTCTCACTCCCAATCCATCTTTTTCTCAATCATTCAGGAGTTGAGGATGTGTGGGTGTGTCTGTTTTTCTGTCCTCACCTCAGCTCTTCCTGTTTCATTCATTTCCAGAGGGGTGAGACAGCGCTGGAGGGGGAGGGAGACAGATCTGGGTCTGCGCTCAGCACCTGAGGCGCCCCAGTGTCATGAGAACTCAACGCAGTCCTGTTCATTTGTGGAACATCTGTAGCACACACACAAAATTATTAATAACTCTGCATTCTCATCTGTCAGATAGGGTGATGAAGTGGCGATATAGTCCAGCAGGTAAACCTGAAAGGAGAGAGAGAGAGAATTAAAGAGGGAAGGAAGAGAGGTATTTAGTGCTATAGCTGAGAGAAGACGGATACAGAGACATAGCAAAGTTCTTTGACTTGGTGTCAACACTGGGAGGTTTATGGTTATACTGTCTATTACAGTACAGTTCATATCATGGTGCAATTTCATGAGAATGCACTGAATGTGATGCTAATGACAGACTCTGCAAAGAGTTTTCCCAAAGAAGATAAAAATCATGGATTGTTTTTAACATCACAAAAAATCCAAAATGAATTGTTTAAATAAAGTGCACTGTAAAACATGAGTATTAGACTAGAGTAGATAGATATACTATCTGAATATATAATATAGCATCTTTATTTAGACCCGCTAACTCTAGCACACTTCTATTCTCATTCTATTCACGTTTGAAAAAAAAACGTTTAGACTTGCACTCTATTCATTTACTAACTGCTTGTTTTCTTAAAAAACACTAACACTAGCTTCTCTATTCTTTTTGCATTCTATCTCTTTTGTTTTTATTTATGTATACAATTAAATAAAGCAACAAAAGGCCGCCTAACATTAGCTTGCTCTGTTCTTTTTCAGATTTTGATTGTTTCCATTGTCCTCATTTATAAGTCGCTTAATGAAAAGCGTCTGCTAAATGACTAAAAGTACATGTAAAAATATATATATATTATTTGAGTCATTGTACTTCAAAATTTCATGTTTAATTCACTGTTAATAGCAGATTATTTGTAATTATTTAGGAAATTTACTAATAATTTCTGAGCAAAAATTGTTTCAAGGTACATGAACAGCATACAAAAAAGTAACGTTTTTTCATCATATGCACCTTATTTTCCATTGTATTACTGAAAAACTGATCTAAACCAACTCGAGTTAGACTGAAAAAAACAATTCAAAAGATCTCTCAGCTGTTTTCTCTTGACCCCACACGGTATGAAAACAAGAGGCGGGGTGTAAAAATACGGTGACTGTGATTGGCTGTCGTGTTTGAGACCCCTGATGATTGGGAGTTGTTCCCGGGGGGCGGCAGACAGGCGTTTGTGCGATGAGGAGGCCTCGGGGAACGCTTTGCTTTATTACAAGCAAAACAATTTTGTGCCCGAGTATACCCCACGGGGTTATTGTGTAGGTATTAGGGAACAGTCAAACACAGAGAGCAGGATTTGCTGACTTCCTTTTCTACATTACCTTCGGACGGAGGAGCTAAACTCTCCTTTGGCAGCTTCTGAGAGCGCTTGCGGCAGGGTGAACATGTGCTTTCTAGATATCATCCTACCATTAAAGACATTGGATTAAGTAATGTTTATTATTGAAATATTTTTAAACATAGTAAATAAAGAACAAATAAACAAACAGATAAAGGATACATTTTTGCATTTATTCAATATTCATTTAAAAGTATTATATTTTGATTGTTTTGACTTTAGCCAGTAAGGAACTACCCAGAACACCCTAAAACAGCTAGCACACACACCTGCCAACCAAGGGCTAAAAAGATTTTCGAACATACTTTAACAACTGCACAGCAACACCCTGGCAACCACCCAGAACAACATAACCCAACATAGCAACACCCTAATAACCATAGAGCAATGTCCTAAACATTCATAATACTTTAGTAACTGCCTAGCAACACCCTAGCAACCACCCAGAAAAAAACTAATCCTAACCTCTTTAGCAAACACCATAAGTAAACCATATAAGCACTGTCCTAAAACATTCGCACTACTTAGTAATTGACATCGCACACCCCTAGCAACCACCCAGAAAACCCTAACCCACTTAGCAACACCCTAGCAACCACACAGCAATGTCCAAAATATTCAGAACAATTTAGCAACCACAGAGCAACACCATGACAACCACCCACAACACCCTAACCACTTAGCAACACTGTAGTAACAACACAGAAACATCCTAAACATTCAGAACACTTTAGCAACCACATTGCAACACCCTGGCAACCACTCAGAACACCCTAATCCACTTAGCCACACACACAGCAGTGTTCTAAACATTCATAAAACTTTAACAATTGCATAGCAACAACCTGGCAACCACCCAGAACACCCTGCCCCACTTAGCAACAGCCTATCAACAACATAGCAACGTCTTAAAATTCAGAACCCTTTGGAAACTGCATAGCAACACCTTGGAAACCACACAGAACACCTTAACTCACATAGCAGAATCCTAGCAACCATACAGTGATATCCCAAACATTAAAAAACGGCATAACAACACTCTAACGAACTTAGCAACATACTAATAATCACTTTGGACACTTAAGCAACTGCATAGCAACCACCCAAAACAAAACAAAACAAAAAAAGTAAAAATTATCTTTTGCTGTATGCTTCTTTTTTTCACCACACAAAATAAAATAGATTAAACCCAAATCAAAATTTCCATATATTCAATGTCCATATATTAATTTATTTGGTAAGTAGTAAGCAAGATAGCAGCAATAAGCAAAATGATGTTCACTCAGCTAGTTATTATTGCAAAGTAACCCCCTTCAAGGTAATTCACTCATCCAATTCCATAACCTACCTTGTTGTACTCACTTTAATTTACAATACACAATAAAATGTAGTTCACACTGAGACCTAAATACAATATTAGAAAAACTGAAAACTCAAAAGAACACCACATCAGTTTGGCACGCCGCTAACGAAGGCTCGCTGTGCCAGCAGTGTGACTGACAGTGAGAGCCACTGGACGGATTAATTAGCATATAATGCTATTTAAGGCCCAAGCATCTGTGCCTCTGCAAGTTAGCACACATCCAGCGCCACAGCTATCACCACCATCCGCTCGCAGCCACAGAGATCTGGCGGAGTCCTTCCTGTCAGACAGCTGCTAATCACCCGCTCTCATATTTGAAACGGAGGTGTAAGATTGCGCAGGTGGTTGCGTGTTTTTGTGGAATGTCTGAACTTGGTGATGCAAAGCTGCTACTGAGGCCATTTTATTCTGAAACATCTGTCTGTTTTGGATCCTTAAAGAAAAACTTGCCCAAGGCATTTCTTTTAAGAAAAAGTAACTCTGCATGTTGGACATCTTTTTTGATCTACGAAAGAGAGAACGTTGTGATCTTCCTTTGGATCTGGCAGTTTTTCCCAGCCGTGTCATTTTCCAAAGAGCCATTTATAACCATAACTCTATACGATTCGCATAGATACAGAGTGAGCTCCAAAAGACAGAAACCACATTGAATTAGATGCGTTTTTTCAATCTTGACATATGCAATGCATGCATTTGAATATTTCACGTCATTATTTTATTGCACTTTTATTTTATTATTTTCATTTATGAAACTGTATATTATTTAATTTTATATATTTTTTATTTCTTATGCAACTGGATATTTCACTCTTTATTTTAGCTTATTATTTTAATGTATGCAACTGTATATTTAACATCATTGTTTTATTTTATTTTATTTTGAATTATATTTTATTTTAAACTGAGTTTCTATGTGTAGGAATTTAGAACAGAGCACTTCATTTCACCTCATTTCTACATATGGAAAATAACTTGACATGGTTTATGTAAATCATTAAGGTTTTAAAGTCACGTTTACATAGCAGACTCTTTCATTTAATAACTTCTTGACCAGCTGCTTGATTCATTGAGGTTTTGTTCAGGAGCATCTGTGGCCATTACTGTTAAGAACCTTTCGTACTGCAAAAGCTTTTCACTCTTCCTGAATGAATAAAGCTGCCTGACCCATATTTGTCAATCTCATTTGCAGGAAAGCACAAGGTAACCTTAATAATAAAGTGCTCGCTGAGAACAATGTGAAGCCTGGAACCCAAACTCTCAGGGCGACACACACTCACAGGGTTGTTGGATTTCTTTCCTAATGACTATGCAGTCTGAATTATGGCCAAAGTCCCATCAACTTCCCTGGGAAAGGAAAAAAAACCTAAATACACTATTAGACGTCCATCTGGAAATGTAATGCGTTAGACTTCTGTGCAGTTCTTGGTGAATTACCCCTTAAACCATTATGGTTTACCATAATTCTTGCCAAATACAAGACTGCTGCTGTGTTCTTTGATATGTGATTCACTGATATATTATAGCACTGAAAAATCTTATGCAACAGCCATTCTGTAGTATTGTGAAATAAAAAGTTATGTCAAGTCAAACGCAAACTGTTACTAGCATAAAAGAGCCCTTTCATTATTTATGGCAGCACGAATGCAAAATGGTTGTTAAAAATGTAAATATTTAGTTTTTAGAATACGTACTAGAGGTCTGGGGTTAGTACGATTATTATTTTTATTTGGAAAAAAATGAATACTTGTATTCAGCAAGGCTGCATTTGGAAGCAACTAACCAATAGTGACGGTTAATATAAAAAAAAAATCTTACCGACCTCAAACAATAGTGAAAATATGGTTTATATAAATAGCTGCTAAAGTTTTGCTAATGATACATAAAAAATAATAATAATTGATTTCTGATTTCTTGTCTTATAAATGTATATCATGTAAAATAACATGTCTTTAAAGAAGGGGCAAATAACGAATGACCGTATATATAGATATATCTATATATATATATATATAGTATATATATGTAGTATTCATCTATAGTATATACCGTAGATATTACGTAAATTATATAATAATATTTGTAAATGATAAAAAGGAATTTGCAACACCATTGTTGCGTCAGGACAATTTAAATCTATATATTTTATTTTAAAATATTATTTATTAATATTAGTCGAAAATATGCTAAGTACATTTTCCATTTTTTTCCTTCAAAATTAATTCAAAATTTCCAAGTTTAATTAGAAAAAAATCCCACATTTTCAGTGTGTTCTCAGATGTTTTGACCCTAATATACATTACAGCACTAAACTGAAAACTGCTCCAGAATAAGAGTCCACTATTTATGCTCTTGATTTTCGCTCTGTTTTCTCAAGGTGTAAATATGGATGTTCAAGGCACTTAATTGAAAACAGGCATGTTGTTTAGACTTGTAGATCATGTATGTAAACATCATTAGCTTTTTGAACTTGTTCAGTGAAGTAAAACTGCCAGGCTAATTAAAAGCCATGGAATCGGCTCTGGCTCAGACGGCAGCGTGTTTTCCTGAGCGCGAGGTAGGGTGCTGAACGCGTGGGGCCGCAACTTATCATTTGCCTGTCACGGGAGGTAAATTGAACCCTTGGCGGGGCACGGCGATGGGTCAACAGGCACAATTCGTCCACCATCAACCACTTTCAAGTTGGATCCAGCGAGCGAGCGAGGGGAGAGAGCTGCTGTCAATCAAACAGTGTGACGATCATTACTGGTTTGCAGCGAAGCAGAAAAACACGGTAATAAACAGGTCAGGCTGACTCCATCGGGCCGCTCAACGAGGGCGCAGCCCTGTGGCCTCACCGGGCATCAAATCCCCGTCTTCCTGTTTGACCCCATTACTAGAGCATGATGGGCCTGCCTGTCACCACGCCGAATGCAACAGTCCGACGCGCCGAATCACTCTTCCCGACAGGTAAGCCGCAGCATCATTTATTTCAGCCGCCAGCTACGCTCGACTTCCTGTGGCGACGGGGCATCTTTAACGCCGCAGATGTACAGAAACCCTCCATTGTTGCTTCCGCAGACTCTCTCGCCAGAAGATGACAGGAAACTGTGATCTGGAACGACAGAGCATTGGGAAAAAAACGTTGCTTCAGGTGCTTATGCTAGCGGTGATTCGATGAAGGTGGGCCTCATTTGCTCTCCAGCGAGGTGTGAATTTGCTGTCTATTCAGAAGACACCTGCATAGACACCTAATGCTCCCCGTCAGACACACTTTGCATGGCATACATGAACAGAATGATACCAGCCATGATTAAACCACCAAACCGTACTTAATGGACAGTGCTGGGAGTGGGGAATATTCACAGTAACTGGAATTATTTTGCGTTCATGTCAGAGTTGAGCAGTTTTTATTTATATTTAATACAAAGAAAGTAAATTATGGATATATAAATATTTAAAGACATACTTTTATGCAGCAAGGATCATTTATGATCAAAAGTTTATTTTCCCAATAATGCTGTTATTTGACCTTTTCCATTCATTAAAGAATGCTTGGGGAAAAAAATATTTCTTGAGCATCAGATTAGTATATTCAAATGATTTCTGAAGTATAATGTGACACTGAGGACTGGAGTAATGACGCTGAAAATTCAGCTTTGCATCACAGGAATAAATTACAATTTAAAATATATTCAAATACAAATTATCGTTATTTAAAATGGGTTGTAATAATATTTCACTATATTTCTGTTTTTATTGTATTTTTGATCAATAAATGCAGCCTTGGGGAGCATAAAGACACTTTTTTTGTAAATAAAAAAAAATTGTGTAAATAAAATGTAATAGTTACTAATTTCAGCTAATATCTATTTTTAAATACTTATAATAAATATATCATATATTAAAAACAGACTATAATATAAAATGCATGAGTAACAAGTATACAGATTTGCATTGTTTCCCTCCACCAGAAAAGTTGAACTGAACCATGAATTGGATCAAAATCTTGATAATGTTCTCTAGCATGATCTGACAATCATGCAAAACAGCCATTGTGTTCTTCATGGAAGATTAAATCATTTCTCATAAGATACTTTTTGCATATTCTTTTTTTCACCAAGAATCATTTCCAAAATTACATTTAATAGAAGAAAATTCCCACGTAAAATCACATAGTCTCAGACATTTGAACCCATTTTATATTGTAATGATATTTCACAATTTTAGGTTTTTTACTGTATTTTTGATCAAATAAATGCAGCTGTGGTGAGCATAAGATACTTCAACAAAAAAAAATAAAAAAAAAATATATATATATATATATATATATATATACAGGGGTACGGTAAGTATTCAGCCCACTGTAATTTTCACTCTTTGTTATATTGCCGCCATTTGCTAAAATCATTTAAGTAAATTTTTTTTTCTCATTAATGCACACACAGCACCCCATAGTGACAGAAAAACACAGAATTGTTGACATTTTTGCAGATTTATTAAAAAAGAAAAACTGAAATATCACATGGTCCTAAGTATTCAGACCCTTTGCTCAGTATTTAGTAGAAGCACCCTTTGATCTAATACAGCCATGAGTCTTTTTGGGAAAGATGCAACAAGTTTTTCACACCTGGATTTGGGGATCCTCTGCCATTCCTCCTTGCAGATCCTCTCCAGTTCTGTCAGGTTGGATGGTAACCGTTGGTGGACAGCCATTTTTAGGTCTCTCCAGAGATGCTCAATTGGTTTAAGTCAGGGCTCTGGCTGGGCCTATCAAGAACAGTCACAGAGTTGTTGTGAAGCCACTCCTTCATTATTTTAGCTGTGTGCTTAGGGTCATTGTCTTGTTGGAAGGTAAACCTTCGGCCCAGTCTGACGTCCTGAGCACTCTGGAGAAGGTTTTCGTCCAGGATATCCCTGTACTTGGCTGCATTCATCTTTCCCTCGATTGCAACCAGTCGTCCTGTCCCTGCAGCTGAAAAACACCCCCACAGCATGATGCTGCCACCACCATGCTCACTGTTGGGACTGTATTGGACAGGACATGAGCAGTGCCTGGTTTTCTCCACAAATACCACTTAGAATTAAGGCCAAAAAGTTCTATCTGGTCTCATCAGACCAGAGAATCTTATTTCTCACCATTCTGGAGTCCTTCAGGTGTTTTTTAGCAAACTCCATGCGGGCTTTCATGTGTCTTGCACTGAGGAGAGGCTTCCGTCGGGCCACTCTGCCATAAAGCCCCGACTGGTGGAGGGCTGCAGTGATGGTTGACTTTCTACAACTTTCTCCCATCTCCCGACTGCATCTCTGGAGCTCAGCCACAGTGATCTTTGGGTTCTTCTTTACCTCTCCCCAAGGCTCTTCTCCCCCGATAGCTCAGTCTGGCCGGATGGCCAGCTCTAGGAAGGGTTTGTGTCGTCCAAACGTCTTCTTCACTTTTTTTTTTTTTTTTTTGTTTCATTTAAGGATTATGCGGCCACTGGCTCTTAGGAACCTTAAGGGCAGCAGAATTTTTTTTGTAACCTTGGCCAGATCTGTGCCTTGCCACAATTCTGTCTCTGAGCTCTTCAGGCAGTTCCTTTGACCTCATGATTCTCATTTGCTCTGACATGCACTGTGAGCTGTAAGGTCTTATATAGACAGGTGTGTGGCTTTCCTAATCAGTCCAATCAGTATAATCAAACACAGCTGGACTCAAAATGAAGGTGTGACATCTCAAGGATGATCAGAAGAAATGGGCTGCACCTGAGTTAAATATATGAGTGTCCCAGCAAAGGGTCTGATATTAGGACCATGTGATATTTCAGTTTTCTTTTTTAATAAATCTGCAAAAAAATGCAACAATTCTGTGGTTTTCTGTCAATAGGGGGTGCTGTGTGTAAATTAATGAGGAAAAAAATAACTTAAATGATTTTAGCAAATGGCTGCAATATAACAAAAGAGTGAAAAATTTAAGGGGGTCTAAATACTTTCCATACCCACTGTATATAAATATCTTGTTTTGCACTTGCAAGTAGTATGTTCTCCTGCTTCAAGCACTCATTAAAGACAAATTCATTCAGATCAATTACCCACAGCTACTTCATCTATACAGGCTAGACACTTAATGTATTATGAACACAAACAATGCATGCTGCTGTACGCCTCTGTGCTGTGTCTGTTTTTATTTGAATTTGCCTTTGGTCTCAGCTTCGTCTTTGAGGATTAGAGGCGGACGGAAGAAGGGGCAACCCCCCCCCACCCCCCCCCCCCACCTCCCCCCCCCCCCCCCCACCCCCCCCCCCCAGTTTGTGCTGCACTAGTCATAATAAGAGTCGCGTCTGTGGCCTCCAACTCTACAAAGGCTCCAGATCTAAATGCTATGCAGTATATATGCATTCCTAGTCCAAACACAGGCAGAGACTAGAGCCCAGGCGTTTGATCCTGAACCGCTGTGTTCCCTTTCATCTAGTTCAAGCTTTCCCAAACTGTCCCCGTAACTTTCCTCACAGAGAAGGTCTGATTACGACTCGTGATGTTTCTCCAGCCACAGGTGCACGAGATCCATCCGCCTCATGCTAATATTAAAGGCCTTTGTTGTTGGGTCATTAAGTTTGCCGGTGGTACTCTCAAAAGTTGTTTCAGTTGTTCACTTAAAAAGAAATAGAAATTATCATTATTTACTCATCCTCATGTCAGTTCAAACCCAAATGCTTTTGTTTTCTGTGGAACGTAAGAGGAGAATTTAAAGCAGCTCAATTTTCATGTTTAAGTGAAGTAGCTGTTTAAATATTCCAGTGAACTTCAATGGAAAATAGAGTTCACTAAACATCCCTGGCCATGCAAAAACAATGTCCTCCCAACTATCGACTTTTTAAAATGGCCAAAGGTCACATAACCAGTGCTGATTCTTAGCTCGTTCAAATACAGAGGTAGTCAAGCATGTGAACTTGCCCGTTTGATGTCATGTTAATCAAACCAGACTACAAATTTTCAATAAACTTCATTCATTTGACAACTAATGTTGGTAAGCTACATTAATCAATCCACACCTTTTCAAACTCTTACTCAACAATAAATACATTCAAGAGTTGGATATTTGTGATCTAATGATGGAACCATGAAATAACAAGACTGTGACCACTTGTAAAGTGGAGAATTAATCAATGTTTTAGAAAGTCTGTGCAACTATGTGCTTCACGTTTATCATTTGGCGCTTTTCCACTGCGTGGTACTACTCGGCTCGGCACAGCTCAGTACGGTTTGCGTTTCCACTGCAGTTCAGTACCGCTTTAGAGTGGGCGGGATTATTCACATGTCGTTATAGTTGCGCCGCCTCTACTGCCACGACTCCTAAAAAACTTTTTCATTCCGCGTCGCCCCATCAAGCTCTCGCTGGATCCGCTCCTCTGCTATCAACGAGAGGAACATCTGTACTTCCTCAACACACAACGAAACAGCCACTTTTTGGTTGTTAAAAAAGGTGCGCTTGTTCAAAACAGTTGCGTTCGATCCTTCACTGGCTGTGCGGATTTAAATCTAGCGGTTCTGTTGTGTTTGTGTTTCAAGTTTAGTGACGCAGGTAGTGACGATTCTCTCCGGCCAATCAGTAATCAGCAGAGTTTACACGTCACGTTTTGGTAACGGTACGGTTCACTTGAAACCTCAACCGAGGTGGTACTAAAAAAAGTACCAGGTACTGTACCCAGTGGAAAACCCCCCAAAAGTGAACCGTACCGAGCCGTACCGTGCCGTACCATGCAGTGGAAAAGCACCAATTCATACTTGTAATATACAACCTATACAATCACTTGGTTAAATGGATTTTTACAACATGCCAATTTGTTAATTTAATTCTCCTTTAGATATGATTTATATTGAAATTATATTTGTTGAACTGACAGAACAAACCCTTGTACAGAAATAAGTGACATCCAATGAATAGCAAGTGGCTTCTTTAATGAGTGAATTTATTAAATCTTTCATGAATCCAAATTGATTTGTTCAAAAACATGAATTAATTTACAAACAAAACAAGTGACTGTCTTTTTAAGTGAATCATTGACTCATTCCCACAACAGAATCAATTCTTTTCAGAATCAAAAAATTTGTTTAAGAACTTTTTTTTAAAGACAAAACAAGTGAAACAAGCAAATTGGTGAATCATTCCCAAAACTCAATCGATCCTTTAAAAAAAACAGTTTCATTCACAAACAAAGCAAGACTTCAGACTTCCTTTATGAGTGAAATTAATCATTCACGATTTTTTCAAAAATATGCATTTAGGAATGAAACAAGTGAAATCATTCCAGAAACTTAATTGGTTAGTTCAAAAAAGTTGATTTAGGAAGAGTAAAAGTGAGTCACTGTCTGAAACCACTTACAAGAACTTACTTTGGAACCTTTATAAAATATGTTCTATATGGTATATGTGTAGTATGAATAAGATTGCATCGATTTCTCCAAAAACAAGGATTCATTTAGGAATGAAACAGGTGACTATCTTTATGAGCAAATAACTGAATTGTTTCCAAAACCCAATCGATTCCTTCAAAGACAAAACTGCCACCCTTTGGATGGGACCGAGAAATGACCCAAGAACTCCAGTTACCATTCGATAAAGCTCCACCGTTAGGCCGCGCTTCCGACAACACTAAATAATTTTAAAGCAGGTTTAATGCGTTTCTAAGTGCAAAAAACCACATGACTTTAAAAGTCACCCCATTCATCGCCATTTAAACATGCTTTCCCGTAGTCCTCAGTTAAGGTCCTCAAAATCCAATCAACGTGTCAGTGAAATGGCTCTTCATCTGCGGAGATTAAGAGCGCCTCTATTACCTCCGTTTTAGCAGTAGACCCGGCACACATTTCCGCACAGCTATTAGTAACACCTGGAGTCTTTCACATTAGTTGAGGATCTGGCATCATAAATTCCGGCCTATTAATGATTATTCTGACTTCTTGGGATAAATGGCTCAATGTTTTTGATAATGAAAATATACACTCTGCTCAGAGAGCCCGTTCCTGCACTCACATTACCTTTGTAATGTACTTCATGGTTGATCATATCAGACGACGTCATAACTTTTACCAAGACGGACTTATTAACTCAGAAATGCATTTCAGAGAGTCTGAGATTCTTCAAGCTTAAAGTTCCTGATTTAATGAAAGGTACTTACTGTCTCTGTACTTTATTTGAAGTGATTCTCTGCCGCTTTTAAATTGGAAAAAACGTCAGAAGGTTTCATTGTGGAGTCGAACACGTGAAATATGGCCTCTTCTATGTGTAGTTAATTTTGGAAGCTCAATTACAGTGCCATTTATGATAAAATCTTCATATTGGTTCTCATGTTAGAATATGCTACAGCTGCGAACAAGAATCATGGATGAGGATTTATGTGAAACCAGACATTTTTATAGTTGAGTTAGGCAGTCCAGCTAAACCAGAGGTCACCAATTAGCAAA
The DNA here is from genome assembly GCA_018155175.1 of Sinocyclocheilus anophthalmus. Classification (NCBI taxonomy): domain Eukaryota; kingdom Metazoa; phylum Chordata; class Actinopteri; order Cypriniformes; family Cyprinidae; genus Sinocyclocheilus; species Sinocyclocheilus anophthalmus. Next base: position 445,753 of record JADLZN010011256.1, read on the forward strand.
CCGCCTTCTGGATCCAGACCCAAGACCGGTTCCACGAGGACCATGAATCATTTATCATAAATTAATATTATTTTTCTCCACACATAGAAAATGAGCACCTGAAACAGCATATATGCAGTGCCAGGTAGATTCCATACACATTCTAGTCTGTTACTGACTTTACATGAATTTACTTTTGAAATTACATAATAAAAACGTAGTTATTAACGAAATCCATTACATTACACATTTTAGGCAATACGTTTGATTTCTTTTTACATACGTGTTTATAACATTGATGTAAATAGGAACATCTTGTATCATATTGATATTAAAGTATAAAGATAAAGAAAATATATTTAATTTGTTTTTATTATCAACATGTATGCATTAAACATTACATTACATCAAAGTTTCTTTGTTTGGTCATGAAGGAATTGCATGGGGTTCGAGAGTTTAATGAAAAGCTAATAAAATTATATCATAAAAATGTCAAATTAAAACAAATCAAATGACCGCAATCAAAATACAACACTTAATAAAAGGATGAAATATTGTATTTGTTTACCTGCATGTCATATGACCATTAACTAACGTCATGCAAATGTGTCACTTCATTTTTAACTTTTGACTTGAAATCTAGTGGGGGATAGGTGACAGCAGAATCTCTCTCTGCATTACATGCAAATAAGACATAACGTGAATTCGTGCAGTTTGAAGACAAAAGCCTGCGGAATTGTAAAGTGAAAAAAGAAGACTTAGGGAAAATTCATAATGTATTGCAGGTTGTGATAATAAGTCATCAGCTGTAGTAGTCCTGATTACAGCATTTTTAAATGCAAAATACTCTAATTGCAAGTATTTTTTTTTAATCTGGTGCCAGTTGTTCAAAAGTAATCTGATCAGATTTAGGCCATCGGATTGGATCAAATCTTGAAAATGGGTTGTTCAAAAGAAAAGAAGGATTCTGAATTCGGTTTAGATCACACAATCCAATCTTGATTTTGATCTGGATTAAATCCTCAATTCAAACATTTTAGTAAGATTGGGATACTTCTGATCCAAAAAACTGGATTATTCTGACCCTAGCAGAAGGGTGGAACAAAATGTAATAAAACTTTGAAACTGGTCCAAAAAATACAACATTTGTAACAATGTATCCCCAAATTCCCAAACAGCTGTCGATCAATATTAAACAAAAATATTATATTTAAAGGTTTTTTTTTTTTTTAATCACTGATTGTAAATTACATTGGCACAATTATCAGAGATGGACCAGTCAGAAGTAGTTATTTAAATGCAATGCAAAACTAGAAAGCAAAACATTGGCATTATTTCCCCCATCTCTCTTTTTTTTTCCCTTCTCCATCACCATGTCCCTTTAGGGGCTCCGTAGAGCAGTAGTAATCCAGATTTGGGAATCTGAAAAAGTGTGTATCTGGATCAGGGTGATCCAATCCAATTTTGCTTTGAAAAACCGGTTGGGGTTACCTGAACCTGGATAGCAAAACATGGGATTTCCAAATCCAGATCATTCTGATCTAGATTAAACTTTTTGAACAACTGGCCCCTGATTATGTGATCCAGATTACACGTAATCAGTTACTACCAGCACTTCATACATGGCACGAATAGATAAAAACAGATACTTTTTTTACTCCACCATTTTGTTCTATTATTCTGATCTCTCTAAAACGGCAATTTAAACAATTACACTGTGAAGTATGACATAAGACTTTTTAATGGAATTTAATTATTAGCATTCCCATGCTGACCAATTCAGCAATCCTGGAAAGACTATTTCAACTATTTAGGATTTAGAATCTCTTACATGTTCATAATCATACAACATATTGGCAAATACTTAAAAACTTACGTAAAATAGAGTCAATGGGAAAAACAATGGAATAATCCATTATCATACTCCTTATTTAAACTTCTTAAAGGGAGCAGAACGGAAAAAGGAAAACATGTAATTATGCTAGCTGCATATTTTCTGCCTCAGCCGACCAATTGCCTTTTACAATCTAGTCCATTAACTGCCAGTAAATGGTTGCGAACTGGCAAAAAAGTAAAAAAGCAAATAAACAAACTAATAAACAAAACACATTTATTTAGGTACAAGCCCACGAACTCAATAGGAGCTTTTTGTATTGCATTATAGGCAGAGCCAAACTAAACGTACTAGTGGTTTTATATTACAGTGGAACAGAATCTGAAACACCACTGTGGAAAATAACCACACTTTGGTTCTATCCCATGACTGGCAGCCGTGTGCAAAAGGGACTCCAACATTTTCCAGAATTATATGTGGCTCGTATCATGAAAATTGATTAGTTCAGGGAAAAATGTGACACCAGTTAATCGAGACCTTAAATAAAAGATATAATTCACAGGGCATGCTGAAAATTGTCACTCTCAGCGCTTTTATGACTGTGCCAGCCTTTATGACTTCAAAGAAAATGTCACTGGCAGCAAATGACGTGCTACTGAATAACGTCGTTACAGAGAGGAAGACATTTAAAACTTGACGGTCTCTACAATGGAGGGAGTACTTCTGCTGAACATACATTTTCTCCAGCCGAAGAGACTAGACAAAGATACCCAGACCCTCGTCTTCTGTCATGTTCACATTTCAAATGAGCTTCTGCAGGGTAATTTCTACCTTCCAAAGCTTATCAGCCAGGTCCTCCTAAATTAAGAAGCCATTGGCTCTGGGAGCAGAGATGACCATGTCATTTACAAAGTGTCATGCAGGGCTCTACTACAGTAGATTTTACCCAGCTTAAACCAGCCTAAGATGCCCAAGCTACAGAAGTTATGTTGGTCAATCTAATGGCTGTAGAGGGTTTTTAGGCAAATGTCAACTGTGCAGACTGGAAGACTTACTTAAACAATTTAGACGACCTAGACCTGCAAGACTTCTCTATAAAAAAAAATCTATGACTAACGTACAATCATGGGTTCTTATGCAGATAGAAATAAATCAAAATAAAATGTAATGATGTTGTCTTTGCAATCAATCAATCAATACAATACAATCTTAGTTTAACAAGCATAGACAAGCAGCAATATGAATTGCATTCTCTTTTACTATAATTCTAGTAAAATATATGTACATTATTAGAGGTTCACTTACATACAGTATACAATAATTTTTTCGAATTTGTAAGTAAAACAAAGATGATTCAAGTACATTTTACAAGAAGAAAAAAAAAACATTATGCTTCAAAATTTCCTGTTTAATTAAATGTGTTATTTAATGTTTTTTTTGGAAATTTGTGAAATTTACTAGCAATTTCTGAATTATTTTTTTTTAGTGCAGCTACATTATTTGATCCAATTATATTACTGTATTCAAATTTTACACCATTAACAACTTCTGCTAAAGTATACATTATTTTCCCACCATTTGAGAACTGTACTTTCAAATAGATTTCATTTAATGTATGTGTGTATGTGTTTTGTGGGTGTGTGTATATATTATAATATAGAGATAGATATATATTAATATATCCACGAAACAAATTAGAATTGCAACACTTTGTGTTTTTTTTCCCCCCATTTTTCATGGGGAGCTGAACTCAAAGTCTAGACGTTTTACACAAAAGGCCTATTTCTCTCAATTATTGCTCACAAATCTGTCTAAATCTATGTTAGTGAACACTTCTCCTTTGCCGAGATAATCCATCCACCTCACAGGTGTGGCATATCAAGATGCTGATTAGACAGCATGATTATTGCACAGGTGTGCCTTAGGCTGGCCACAATAAAAGGCCACTCTAAAATGTGCAGTTTTATCACACAGCACAATGCCACAGATGTCGCAAGTTTTGAGGGAGCGTGCAATTGGCATGCTGACTGCAGGAATGTCCACCGGACTCACAACTGCAGACCACGTGTAAACACACCAGCCCAGAACCTCCACATCCAGCATCTTCACCTCCAAGATCGTTTGAGACCAGCCACATGGACAGCTGCTGCAACAATCGGTTTGCATAACCAAAGAATTTCTGCACAAACTGTCAGAAACCGTCTCAGGGAAGCTCATCTGCATGCTCGTCGTCCTCATCGGGGTCTCGACCTGACTGCAGTTCGTCGTCGTAACTGACTTGAGTGGGCAAATGCTCACATTCGATGGCGTCTGGCACTTTGGAGAGGTGTTCTCTTCACGGATGAATCCCGGTTTTCACTGTACAGGGCAGATGGCAGACAGCGTGTATGGCGTCGTGTGGGTGAGTGTTTTGCTGATGTCAACGTTGTGGATCGATTGGCCCATGGTGGTGGTGGGGTTATGTTATGGGCAGGCGTATGTTATGGACAAACAACACAGGTGCATTTTATTGATGGCATTTGAATGCACAGAGATACCGTGACGAGATCCTGAGGCCCATTGTTTTGCCATTCATCCACGACCATCACCTCATGTTGCAGCATGATAATGCACGGCCCCATGTTGCAAGGATCTGTACACAATTCCTGGAAGCTGAAAACATCCCAGTTCTTGCATGGCCAGCATACTCACCGGACATGTCACCCATTGAGCATGTTTGGGATGCTCTGGATCATCGTATACGACATTGTGTTCCAGTTCCTGCCAATGTCCAGCAACTTCTCACAGCCATTGAATAGGAGTGGACCAACATTCTACAGGCCACAATCAAAAACCTGATCAACTCTTTGCGAAGGAGATGTGTTGCACTGCGTGTACATATATATATATAATATATATATATATATATTCACACACATGTATGTATGTAATGTATGTACATATATACACACACACACACATATATATATATATATATACACGTAAAATTCTGGGGTGTACTTTTCTATTGTTTAAATCATTCCAGGATATAATTAAGTGCAAGATGTTGTAATCTACAATGCTGACAAAGACCAGAATAATAAGTGAACTAACTCCTTGATTATCTTCCGTATTAGTCCACAATTTGAATCTGAAACTTTTCCTCTTTAAATGCTAATCTTTCCCTCCGAATCTCTGCCTAATCTTCTACATCTAATTACTATGATACAGTTGATAAAATACTACTGCTAGGTTTCCATCTGAAGCTTGTACACAATTAGTGTAGACACAGAAAATAAATCAATATTCCCAATTCAACTGTAAAAAACAATTAAAGAAAGCGGCCTGGCTGCGAAAATAACAGTGAATAATAGTTATTAACCACTTCACAATTCACCACGGGGAGCAGTACCCAGAATGCACCCTGCTCAAGTGCATGACTGCAGCTAATTCCAGATGCATGACAGAACTGACAGATGTCAATAACGCCATTCAGAAACATGTGTGTGGAATTGAGGGATTTAATGAAAAACAAAGCGAAATGAGTCTCAGCCGAACCTGAACATGGAAAGTTGGGTGAGGTCTTACGGATGTGGCACATACGAAACAAGCCACGTACAAGGTCATGCTTATTCTCTTACATTTCCTGAGTCTGGATAAAAATCCTCGCCCTCTATTATTTTACTAGATTCTTTTAGCATTTCTATACCGGCCGTTCACTCATCAAATTGTGGGGAGATGAATTACACTGGAATTATATTTCAAACAGAACAATGTGTGACCCTTTTGTTTTCAACAAGTTCAGCGATGACACAATATGTTTTATAAGGGCAGAGGAGAAACTCTGGAAGAAAAATAACTGAACACTTCCTTGCTTTAAGCAAATATGTACCTGATATAACATGATACTAAAGTTTAAAAGCACATGCAAGAAGAAAACCTAATTAAATTTGCCATTAGTTTTGAAAATAGCAACATTTACACTTTCTAATTCATCAAAAATGATCACTAGAATGTCTTAAAACAACAACACCATTTCATAATTTACGTTCTCATTATTTTATAAAATAATGACATAGTACCATTACTCTCTACCCATAAAAAAATCCCTGTAAGACTATAATTCAATACTTCATACATTAGAATATATATTAAACTTTTTAAAGAAACTTTCTACTACGTCCTGGCAGAAGAAAAGATCCTCTTTCTTTCTGGTAGAGATTATCTGTATTACTTCTGTACACTAGTGAAAGATGAGACTAGCTATATAGGCAGGAATGTAATAAATGTTCATCCTCTCCTATCATAAAATCTTGTCGTCAGTCTCTGCTTGTGAACGGTGACGGACACACAAAGAAGAGCAAAATGAGTCTATTAATAGGAAAACTACCCTCATTAAAGGTTTCGGCTTATTTTAGGAGCAGGATGAAGACCCATAAACCTCTTCATGATTATCACGGTATTTATTTCAATTTTAGCGCCATCTAAAATAAAAAGAGGGAAAAAATGTCTTAAAGGAGATAAAAATAAATGTATATATTTGCTTGAACCTCACAAAACCTTTGACCTGAACATTACTTCATGATTTAACTGCTTTCACTACCAAAAAAGAAATAAATACATAAATAGTAGTAGTAAAAAAATGAAAATAATATATAAAGATTAGTAGTAGTAGTATTATAGTAGTAGTAGAAGTCCTTATAATAGTCGGAGAACTGATTGATATCATAATTTTAGATCTTATTTTAAAAAGTTATTAGAATATAAATGTGAAATTAAATACTGTAATATTACTGTAATATTTCAAAGTCACTCTAATTTATGTACTGCAGATATATTATATATATAATATATATATATATATGTGTGTGTGTGTATATATATATATAATATATATATATTATATATATATATACCTAACCTGGCCACAAACACTAGTCTTAAGTGTACATTGTCATCTGACTAAATAATCTTTCCATTGATGTATGGTTTGTTTTGATAGGACAATATTTGGTTGAGATACCACTATTTGAAAATCTGGAATCTGAGGTGCAAAAAAATTCTAAATACTGAGAAAATCGCCTTTTAAAGTTGTCCAAATTAAGGTCTTTGCAATGCATATTACTAATCAAAAATTAAGGTTTAATATATTTACAATAGGAAATTTACAAAATATCTTCATGGAACATGTTCTTTACTTAATGTCCTAATGATTTTTGTCATAAAATAAATATCTATAATTTTGACCCATACAGTGTTTTTTTTTGGCTATTGCTACGAATATACCCCGCGACTTAAGACTGGTTTTGTGCTCCAGGGTCACACACACACTATATATATATATATACACACACATATATATATATTTATATATATATATATATAATATATAATATATATATATTAGATATATATATATATATATATCATATATATATCATATATATTTATCTATATATATATCAGTTTTACAAAAAAAAAAAACCCCTACCTTAGAATTAAATACACTTATACATAATTTTAACTAAGGGTGTAATTCCACCGGAAATCCCTCTATTCCCTATCTTTGGTCCGAACCAGATACAAGGTTGATTTTTTTTTTTTGTTGGTTGTTGTTCGCTTTCACACTTCCCTTTCTGCAAGTGAACCAAAAGTTTCTTAAACAAAACCACACATGTGCTTAATGTCATCCATTCATTGGTTCATCCATTCAACCGTACCAGAGTTTGTTTGGAAGCGGACCGAGACCGTACGGTTGTTTGGTCCACACCCGAGTGCGATTGCTGTATTCACACCTGCCCAAAAGATTCACAGCAAGGGGGCAAACGATCTTGAGTTCGATTCAATCGAACCAAACAAGGCAGGTGTGAATACACCCTAAATAACTAAATCCAAGTCTAAAGCTAGCCAAAGAAAAAAAAAGTTTTAAAATTATACACCTCATTTTCTTCTGTATTCATAATATAATATATTTTAAAAAATGGTGTCATGCATGATAATATAAATATTTCTATTTTCTTAATTTTGTCTTTTGAGGGACAACTATAACTCACAGCACCTCTAAATTCAGGTTTTATGATGTGACTGAGTTGATTGTACCTGTAAGTGAGATTTATCGTGACCCTTGACTACCGTGGGGTAACCACCGTCTGGGATCTCCTCACCAGCCCTGCAAACACGCTCAATGTTGGTATTGCTTTGATGCCAGAACTCCAACTTTTACTGGCCAAAAACTTGCATTACTGGATGGCCACACTGCATGACACACACCACAGTTTTTGCTCCGAGACTATTTGAATATTTCAGCGTGTCAGTTAGCCAACGGATCATTTGGCTTTCCAGAGAAAGTAAACAGACATAACATCGTACACAAACATGGTTTTACAGGCTCCGAAACGCAAACGCAGCCTGTGGAAATACACGCCATTGACACGATCATCAGGCCATGATGTCAATAAAAACTCCTTCGTATAAACATTACTTTTGGACTGTGAGAGAAAGCCGGACAAGGGAATATTTAGTAATACGTTTGGATCTGATGACATTGCTAGCACTGAAACGAAAAGGTATATTTAGTCATAAATGGCCAGACAAATATCTTAAATATTTCCAGCCGTGTATGGTTTAAAGTGTGCTTTTTCACAAAACATTAGCAGATCGCTAGGCTAAGCGATCGCTTCAGTTATGTTCCAGTCTGTTTCTGAGGGTGTAACTTTAGCTAAAGAGTGGCTTGCCAGAGGAATATGTTGAACATGGCTCATGCTTTATATCAATATTCCTCTTAATGCTGATTTCAGCAATTTTAGTATGTGTGCCACCGGTCTTCTCTCCCAAACCCCGCCCTCCAAAGTCTTGTCAGCCAATGAGAACAAGCAAATTAGCTGATAGGTGCCTCAAAGCTTTTTGATTGGCTAACAATCTGTATTTCTTTATTTTGACTTATTCTATTACATTTTTACAAACAAAAAAATTGTGATCAAAAATGATAAAATCAATGGGTTTTCATATACAATTAAGACCTAAATGACCTAAATTTTAGCATTCTCTCTCCAGCTCTTCTGAATCTTTTGTTAATATTATTCACATCCGGACTTTTCCCCCACCCACACTTTAAACTCATCTTCCGTTTTATTTCTGACTCTCTCTCTCTCTCTCTGGTAATAGATTTGCTGTGTAAGTGTGAGGTGGCGATCAGACTCCGCTGGGTGCTTCGTTAGTTAAAGGAATCCAGCAAATGGATTTCCATAATTCAGAAGAATCATGAAAAATTCAAAAAGTAAAGTTTGTTCAAAAGTGCTAAAATCTTCTCATGGGTACGTTGCCTTATTTATTTGACATTTCCATATCTCTCATTTTTACTTGTTTTAGACATGCAAAATAGACAAACAAGACGTAAATGTCTAACAGTAATTATAATATAATGCGAATAACCATTTATAATGGAAATCACAAAAAAAGTAAAACCTTTAGATGCATTCCAATAATGAGAAAACATACTTGTTAATGTTATGAAATGTTTGTGAAATATACATTTCTTATTTTCTTACTTTTAATGGCATTTCAATACAAATACCTGTAATAAATTAGATTTATGTGGAAAAATGGGTAACTATACTATTATAAATGTACATTATTAATAATAGTCCTAAATTGTAAATCATTAGATTCCTTTAAAGTTTTCCATTACAAATTATAAACATGATCAATCAACTTCTTTAGATTCCAGTCATTTCAATGCGAAAAAATATTATAAATATACATAATAAATGTCTAAAATAAATGTACCATTCTTATGTACTTAGTAAAGTGGAATAACTAGGTTTTAGGTTTGTTAACTAAACAAAAAAACTAAAAAAAACCTTGACTTGGCAACAAACAGATAAGTTGGTTGAACTCCTAAAATTAATAAAACTAAAACATAAAACTGAATATTTAAAATAAATTTGTTTTATATTTTTAATATTGTTTTAAGATTAAAAAAATAACAAATAAATAACAACAAATTTGAAAATAAAACTACTTCAAATATTCCTAAATACTATAACAGTAGATACATAATACTAAAATAACACTGAGCACCATTTCAGTGGAAAAGAGGTATGAGAAACTGAGAGAGAGAGGGGTGGAGAGAGAGAGACCCATGCAGTTCACACATTATTCAGAGCAGGTATTTTAGTGGTCAGAGCCCCTCAGCTGCTGTCCTGTCACTGCCTCTTTGTGTCTCATGCAGCTAAAACGACTTTAAAAGGATTTACAGCATTCAGACCGCAAAACATGTGCTCTAACCCGATCCAGACATGCAAACGATCACCAGAAACTTAGCGCAGGGAGAAAATCCCCAAACAAACGCTTTTATTAATGTCATCCAGCGCTCTTCTGGAATTTTCAGTTCCTGGGAGAACATAAGTCTGATTTTGTGAAGCGTACTTGATTCCTTCCAAGTGGCAGACACATGGGCTGCTTAAATGCTTTACCGTTCACTTCTACATAGAAAATGACCTTTCAGAGTAAATCAGTCAAACATCGGATGGTTATAGACCTATAAAGAATATCAAATTTATTGGCAAATTATGAAACACATTTTATTGAAACTTGGGGGCAAGTTTCGGGGAGGCGCCAGAACATTTTTCCAGTGACAACGCTCTCTGAGTTTTAGTGCATTTTAAAAGAGCTTAACGATGACGTAAAGTCAGTTTTTCTCCGTCCCCTCTCTCTCAATTGTGTTCCGTTGCCGACAGCGTCTAATGAATCAAGTGACTTAAATGGGCCGCAGTGTTCACGGCGTTTACAGTTCTACAGGCGTGCGGCTGGGTCAGACTTTCTGCAGTTCAATACACAGAACGCATTCACACAACGTGGGGTTTGTTGGGTAACCCCATTACAGTCTGAAACTATTTATTGGGACTGAACTATGTTTGCTTGAGTTCTATGCAAGCAATAAAAAAAGTCAACCAATGGCATGAGTTTAGGGTGGGGCTATCTGTTTGTCTGACCAATGAAGGCTAGAAACAACTGGAAAAGAGAATGGGATCAGGAAAGGACAAAAAGACAAACAAACAAACCTGCACAGCAATAAAAATAAAACTAAATAAAAATTCAGTGTCTACATAGCAATACCAACAAATAAATAACCCAAAGTCTACATATCATAAATTAATGAATGAGTGAGTGGTCTACATAATAAATAAATAAAGACTCCCCAGGTCATTAATATTAAAAATAAATAAATAAATAAATACACAAACCCACGTCTACATATCAATTAAATTTTTTTTAAATTAATTAAAATAAAAATCCAATTGTGTGCATCAATAATAATAACACAACAATAAATATCCATGAAAAATTTAATTAAATAAAATAATAAAATAAAAAAAACTTCAATACATTTTATCCGTTCATGTTTTCCCTGAGTAATTTCTAACACCACAACTCGGTTGTTTGAGCAACAGGAACGCACATGTTTGCTATTCATATTAGTGCCATAAGTGGACACTTCACCTTTAAATTATCAGTTGACACAATGGTCTAATTAGTGAAAATTGATGTCATAGTCTTCTATCTTTCACACAGCCCGTTTACATGAGCGGTATTGTTCGCACGATACAAGCGTTTGCTAAACCCAGCCCGAGGCCGTCATTATGCGTGGAACATCATTCCTTTTGGACAAATTCACATTCATCTGTACGGCTGTAATCACATTTAAACAATTGGACATGCTGAGCTTCTTCTTTCAAACAACGTAAAGCTCTTGTTTGGCGTTAACATCAGGCGTGTCACATGCCCTGGAAACACGGTTGTTTGGTGACCCATCTTAAAGCATTTATAGTTACATTTGAAAACTGCTTTTACTAATGTGGGTAATTGTAGCTTTAAATGAGACATACTTTTTTACTCTTTGACAAGGTGACAGTGTTCGATGATGGCACACAATGGCAGCTAATGACTCCTTTGTTCCAGTAAATTGCGGGAATACTCATTACAGCTATTTTAAATGCGCCCAGTCTTAGAGCTTAAATTGGGCAGTACTTAACCTACTTAAACATAATAAAACGTCCCAGCTGCTGCGGTCCTTGGGAAACTTAGGCAAAGATGCACAACTTTGATCTCAGAAGTCAATTAAACACTTACTAAGATTTTAAAACTAGAGCAGCATCCTTTTGCAGGATTCATATGCATGTGTATATGCCATACACACGCATATGAACCAAGAGCAGTTTGGTTTTAGGGTGACATGTCATATCTGCAGCACTTAAAGAGCAGGTCATATGGGTTTTCGAAAAATATCTCTTTTGCCGTTTGTAAGGTAGCTATCCTTCAATGTAAACAGTCTGCAAAGTTGTTAATCAAAAAAGTGCATGATAAATAAAGATACTGTCTCTCAAAAGAAAGAGTTGACTCAGAATCGCCTTAACGAGTCGTTATATTTTCGAATCTTCTGCCTGTTACCGATCTACGTCACTGGGTAGCACATTAGCATAATCCCCGCCTGCCCACGAACTACGAACACTCTCCATGTCCAGAAGATGCTGTGTTCCACGATAGCACAGAAATACATTTAAAAAAACCTGGTTGTGCCTCGTTTTTTTCTTTTTGTTTGCCGCTTTTGTTTCTTTTGTTTTTTCCTTCCTTTTTTTCTTCTTGTTGTTTTTTGTTGTGCTCGTCATTTTACCGGGGACTGCTTCTCTAATCTTGCCTTTTATCTTCGTTGGCTTCTAATCTTCTTTATTTGGGTTAACAAGCTCTCCGAAGCACAACCTGTAAGTACGATTGATACGTTATGTGTACATTTTCAATTGAGTGCTCAAAATATCTATTTTTGTTTGTGCTAATATGAGATGTATACCTAGTGCAGCTTTAGGTTTCCAGATAAAGCATGATATTACTGTCTTACTGAAGTAGTTCTGATAATTCGCTGTGAACCCAGTATTTCCTAAGAATGTGTCGATTAATGTAGATTGTCGTTGTTCTAATTACTTCGTTTAATAATAAAGAATGTAGTGTAGCGCACAGACTTTATAATCATTGTGAAAATGCTGTTTATGTAGTTGTAGGGTTAATGCAGAGAGTAAAAGACCCGGTAGAAAGAGACGAGTTAGTTAGGCGCATGTGATACAGCTGTTCTGGTTATAATTAAAAGTTAAGACATGGAGCGTTTACCAGTCGTGTTTCGAGGGTGGTCCCCCTTTAAAAATCGCATTCTGGGGTGTAAAATACACACTTTTAGTCAGGGTTCCCCTGGTAAATTCACATTCCAGTGCCTAAATATGACGTTATTGGGGTCGCTACAACCCGCCACATCAAAAACAACCGCGGACTTGGCAACACAGATGGTAGCGCTCGCTAACTTACTCAAGCGCTCCTCTTTGTGCCAATCAACAGGTTTGGCCAGCTGACCAATCAGTGAAGAGTAGGCTAATGTAAGGGAGGGGTTACAGACATTTGCTCAGAACTGATATCGAACGACCATTCGGAAATCCATGATTGGCAAATGAGGCTGTGGGAAATAGCAGATGTTTCGAAAAACCTAGCTGCATTCAGAGCGTTACTTGTTCAGGGGACTCCAAACCTAATATTCTAGTGACACTTTAACGCAAATTACCATATGACCTGCTCTTCTTGTACAGCTAAGATGTATGTTTTCAAACAGGTTGAGGTGTTTATATCTCTCCTGCATCTCCACTGTCACGTCGGTACCAGTGTGCGCCCCTACGTTTTCCGGCCCCTCCTTTTCACAGTCGCCCACGACTTCCACTTTGCCGCTTCACAGTATAATGCAACTCAAACCTTACATGCATTACCAGGAAATAAACAAATGCTACCAGCCGATTAAGTTATAACCAATCTCTGCCAGTTTATCTTTTAGGTGGTAAAAGTTCATCCATCTAGAAATGGATGATCTAAATAACTTTATAAATGAAATAACTTACCTTTTCCACAGGAAAAGTGAGTGATTCAACAAATGTATCAAGTGACACTCAAGAAATAATTACTTAGATGCCAGGAAGGGATGTGACATATCCAATGTCAGAAGAAAAAAAAAACACAAATTTTGCTATAGTAACTACAAACATGATCACGTCAAGAGAAACGTGATACAAAAAAAAAAAAATATAATATATATATATATACATGCTCAGGGTGTGTGTTCACGGTTTGTGTGTGTTCCCTGCTGTGTGTGTGCACTTTGGATGTGTAAATGCAGAGCTAAAAATTTCGAGTATGGGTCCACATACTTGGCCACAGCACCTTCATCATTTATATCTTTATATAGATTATATATATAGATAGATGAAAGGTCCACCACATGGATGTGTATGCCCACCTATGTCTTGTTCCTGTTCTGCATGCCGTTTTACAGTATTTTTTACTTATGAGCAATTTTATTTCTATCTTTTTTGTATATAATGACTCTCGGGGTTGGTGGTCTCAAACCCCCCCCCCCCCCCCCCCACCACCCCCCCCCTCACCACCCCCCCCCCACTTCCGTGATTACACCCCCCTTCCACTTCTCCCGTATTCCTGGTTTCTCCTGACCACCCCCCCCATTACCAATGCTCCTCACACTTCGGTTGTGTTTAGACCTTTATTTCGTATCCAGTCCATCCTCTATTTCTAGCTCTTTATCTTATTTATGATTATGAGATCACGAGAGCCCCTTCTACCTTTCCCTGCCATTGTAGCTGTTCACCATGCAAGCGACCACGCAGCAGCAACTGACTTATCGCCCGAGCTACTTTATTGTGCTGCTTTTTTTTTGGTTAATTGGTGCCAAATGTGTGCAGTTTACTGGTTCTGTATTGAGATACTTAATTAATAGCCCACATTATGCCCTTAGTAGTAGCACACGCACTCCCCCACCTGCCACAGGTCACTACTGTTACACTAGTTCCCTTTTCATTCTACTTGCACGTAAAGAAAACACGTCAGTTAAGCCATATTTTGAGACTTGTGGGGCATGGTGTACCGGTAATAAGAACAGAAAGCTGTCAATCAAGTGATTGAGAACCTTCAAACATCAGCAGAGAAGGAAGACATCACCGATCTCTCAAAACATCACATTCACGTGCATGTTTGTGTGTTGCTGCAGTTTGTAAGTGACTAAGGTGTTCATCTTCTCTTCTCCCCCTTTAAAACACGGCAGATGCCAGGCGAAGTACCAAGATGCTACAGGCATTCGCAAACACACACGCTGCCGGTGAGAGTGGGTAGGTGGGTGAGGACGAGAACCTCCCGCGGGGCAAGTCTGAGAGAGCGGGAGGGAGGGAGACGGGGATGACAGTGGAAGAGACTGAATATGACTGTGTAATATTCGCCGTGGGCCTCAGAGGCAGAGTCCTTATAACTGCCTGTAAAAGATGCAAATTTGGTGAAATTATCAGCTGTAGAGCCGCAGGCTGTTTTCCAGCAGCCCTCTCCCGGCCCCCCCAGCCCCCGCGCTGGAGGAAGTATTAGAGCGAGGAGCAGAAAGAGGCAAAGTTCAGTTAGCTTGGGGCGAGCCCCAAACCAAACTCCTCCAATTGGGGACATATGAAGACTCCTTTTACTTGAAAGACCTCTTACGGCCCTCCACCACTCAAACCAAACACAAGCAAATAGGAAATAGAGACGCAAAGAGCAGAGGAGAGAGCAAGTGCCAAGGAGAAGCAACTGGAAAGGAACCTTCAGGCGGGTTACAGGGTCTCACAAAACTATAAAAATACACATAGATATAAGCCTGGGCGGGAGAAATATTCATATGGCTGTAAGTTCGCATGGCTGCTTTACATGCTAGAGCAAAGAAGAAACACAAAGTCATGCTTAAATACAGAGCGGGATGTGTCCTAAACAAGGATGGGGTGTTTCAAAGTCGGGATGAACTCAAACTCACATTTTATTTCATTTTAAATTAAATAGTTAATCATATTCTTTCCTTCACCTTACCTCCCACACGGGCCGTCCGCCAATGTGCCCGCACTCGCCCTGTAGCATTTGTATGTCCCCACCCCACGTTTGCCAGTGTGACCCACACTATTTATTGCAGTACCGTCTTAGTCGCACTATATCAGAAATACGTCAGATTATGAAAGTAAAATAGGTTGTAAAAGGGGTTTGTGTTGATTTTAACATGAGTGAAAAAAGCCATGCTTAAATACAGAGTGGGACATGTCCTAAAAAAGGAAGGCTGTTTTAAAGTCAAGATTAAATATCAATTTACCTTTTCAATGTGTTTTTGGCACACAAAAAGCTTGTCTTAATCATAACCACCACGATTCAATACGATAAACGATTCAAAAATCCCTTTTTAAACTATTTTAGCATGCCATACAATCAAATCTATTCCTGATGGATAAAATCAAGTTCAATCGCCTATTTTTTTTTACCTCATTGAACATCTTGTTTCACTCAGAAACGTCATATTTTGGAAGTAAAATGGGTTGCAAACAGGTTTCATGTTGACTTTATGCTCTCATTGTCATGCAACATTACAGTTTGTAGTTAATACCATCTTTGTCATATAAGTTTAATGTAAAAATAACTAATGTTATTAATTGTCATGATGTGAAATGATTCTTTCTGTGACGTAAAAGTTTGGTATTCCTGCCCACCTCGATATTACATAGACATGAAGCGTTCAGAACGGATCATTATTCAAGCAAAGGTACACATTGCAGATGTGCTCGTCAAACAAAGAGCCTCTTTCTCCTGAAAGTATCGACTAGGAAATAAGAGTCCACATCCAGGACTGTAAACACGAGCTAATCTTTTCCTAAAAGAGGGGGAAAGGAAGTTTGTGATTGGAGATGGAGTCTATAATGACTGGTGGTTGGTGGAACTGAGGGTGGAATCGCTGCATTGAATGATGATTATTGCAGCCCAGCCTCGGCAGGTTGAGTCTCGGGGTCTCAGAGGGGTAACCAGCATGGAGTGGCGGGGTGGTCTTTTTCTGAGCCATCCCTCATACCTGATTAAAATCTCAGTCATATTATCAAAAGCTACAGGGCACAAACAGATGATAAGAGTGACAAATTATTTTAAAAGGATGGTGGTTCTGAAACAAAGATGGTGTGTCTATGCAAAAATAATACTCTACTTTGTCATTCTCACAGCCCATATGCAGAGCTCTGTCGCGGCCTCACAAGCGCCATTAGACTGCCGTGTACACTTCCACCCCCGCCCACCCGCCCCCCCCCGCTTTGTGGCATATCGCTTCCCCTGCCTTATTACTTCTTGCCAGCACCTGCGCTCATTATAGTGCCTGGTGGCATGCGACTCACAGCACCACGCGTTTCGGCACAACACAATTAGCACTTCTCACACAAGTCACAATTTATTCCAATTTTGAAAATCCAAGTTGTGAAATGATGCTGCATGTTCATAAGCTATAATCTGATAGTCTAATAAGGATAATAATAATAATACAATTATAATTAGTTTTAATTAAAAAAATATGTTTACATTTTAAATTCAGTGCTTTATGCTAGTATCAGATGACAAACATAAGTATGTCCAAAAACTTAAGAACTCTTAATATTTACCTTTTTTTTTTTTTGATTTCCACATCATAGAAAACAAGCTGTTTATTTAAAAAGTTGCCAGTTGCTACTCAAAATATCGGTTGTGACTCAAAAAGGTTACCTATAGAAAAATAAAATAAAATAAGCTGTAGTATAATTAGCTGTACAAATTCCATTACATTCCAAAATAAAAGACCCTTATAAAAAGACAAAGGTGATGTTGCGCTGAATACAGAGCAATGTGCTGCAGAGCAAACTGTTGCATAAAGAAAGGCCACTACACCAAACGCATCTAAGCCACATTTAGCCGGAGGTGGATGGTGTCGGTGGCCACCCTGCGAGTGCGAAAGGGACTTAAACGTTTCACCTTTAACTAATTGTGTTTTTTAAGCTCGGGTTCCTGTAATTCTGCAGGACGAGGTGATCCTGGGAGGAAACATATGGTGTGGGACTTCTAAAGCTCTTAGCTGAGGCCCATCACACGGAGACGTCTCCGTAAACGGCGAATGTCACGAGCAGGCGGTGCGCGAGCTCTCCACTCACCCATTAAAGCGGAGGAGAGGACAAGAGGAGAGAAATATCCAAGGCTGCGCCATCTTAGCAGCAAAGAAGTCAGCGGTTCAAATAATGCCAGAGTCTCGCTCCCCCCGGTAAGCTGCGTGTGATCTGTTGGGACCGAGTGATCTGAGATTGCTTTTCCCACCAATCTCTTTCAAATGTCAGAGTTTTTTCTTCTTTCTAGAGGAAGAAGGATGAGAGAAGGCATACAGCAATATACGAGAGCACGACACACAGGTGGAGACGATGCCGGGATGGAAACGGCCAGGACCTGAGTGGAAGCACCCTCTGGAGACAGCACGGGTTGGGCTGTAAAAATCCCAGGGTCCCACACACGCACACTTGCGTGCAATATAACAGCAGTAGTAGGGACCAAAGCAACTGCGTCACATCAGCAACGTAAGAAATGAATGTTCATTTTCAAGCCCAGACAGAATCTGGGCTTTCCAGACAGGAATACCTGTAGAAAGCAATGGAGAAATGAAGCTGAGAGTACTTCACTCTCTCTGAAAGCCATTATTAAATTAGTCAAACTAATTAAACGCATGTACGAAGTATGTGAGTTCTGCAAAACTAGCAACACCAAACAAATTGCAAAAATAATGACTGTTTCCAGACAGGTTTCCAGAACACTTGTCAGAAATAGATAGTCCTGACCTGAAAGTCAAAACAAAGGAACAAAGCAGAATAACAGTTCAAAATTGAATACAATTAAAACTTAGGCCTAATTATAAATCAGAAAGACAATTACATATCTGGTTTAAGCTTTAATATTAAAAAATAACTTTTAATAGGATTTAAAAATCACAATGTTTATAATAAAATGCTTTTAAGCTCATTTTGTTATGCAGAACAATGTTGTTCATCATATTTACTAAATTGCCAAGTTAGGGGCAACCTGACAGTATAATAAGCATTTAAAAACAAGTTAAACAATGAAATGTATAAATAATAAATGTATAATTTATATATACATTCTTACACTTCTATTTACACAATGAGCACACAGGAAAAGTACATCAATAGGAAACTCCTTTAAACCTTGACTGTCCGTTTTGGGAGCATGTCTAACGCATCATGAAAGCATATAGGATGGATCATAATTACAGATATTAACTGTACAAATTATTTTGCATGCATATTGTACACTGTTTATGAAAAATACTTCTAGTTGCATGTCAAAACTGTGCATCATTTCCCTGTGGCAGAACAAGAAGACTAAACTGCTTAGATAAAGCATCGATTAAACACCTAATGCACATGCTTTGCTCGTCACTTTGTTGCTATAGCACAAAAAACTCCTCTTTATCAGTACGTGAAAAAGACTAAAATACATCTAAATCTGTTAGATGTATTCATATGACAATTATGACTTCGGAGTTTGCGAAAAGGAACTTTCCAGGAGGGTTTGAAGGCAGCGATAGTTGCATTTGATGCAGAACTGTTCAACTGACCGAGGGAGAGAGAAAGAGAGAGTGAGGAAGAGAGAAAGCATGTAACTGCGGTTGGAGTAATCCAGTGTGTATACCACAGGGAGGAGCTGTGGTTCTGCCTCCATCAAACACACTGAATTAAGTCTCTCTCTCTCTCTCTCTGAGAGCTGAATGGAGTAAGTATTGGCTCTGTGCCTCTCTATGAGAAGTCAGAGTGGTTTTGAAAGGCTTTCTGAAGACTAAAAACTCCTAAGTCTTTCCTGTTAGCATGGACCGGAGAGAATAACGAAAAATAATAATCCATTAAGTAATCTTATTTGCAAAGGGTTACTTTGCATTTTAGAGGAAATTTCAATAATAAATAAAATCCATAAGTGGATATGAAAACAATTTGTTCATTTTTTTTATCCTTTAAAAATCGATGCATCACAATTCAATTGAGTAACTGACAGTAAATGCACTTTCGTGTTTGTCTTCCGTGTTCGTTTCGCTCTCTAAATCGTTCGAAAATACTTTAGATCACACGATCAACAAGTCAAATATTTTTGAATGAAAAGTTAACATCCTGCTTCAATGAAACGTTTCATTCATTTCCAGTGGATTTATTTTTCTTCGCTCTAAACATGTCATGATAATAAACCCTCTCGATCCCTTCCTGTTGTTTTAACCCCTGAAAGTATGTGAGCGTGTTTTGAGATGCATAAAGCAGTCAGACGGCACGCGGGGAGCTCTGCGAAGAACTCTCCGGCCACATGTTCCACAATCTCCAGTCCCCCGATGAGAGAACTCGATCAGTAAGAAGCCATTCCCAAAGAGTATCCGTTCTCCTCGGAGACGTGTCAAAGTCACTATTTCAAGCTCTCAACGCCTGATCCGAACTGCAAGGTGGTTCCTATTGGCGCTCGTGTTCTGTTATTGTGGGGTTTCAGTGGCACATGTGGTTTAAACGAAGCCTGCTGAAATATGGCGAGGAGAAACGCTCGCTGTTGTGTTGTTTATTTAACCCAATGTGGAGCATTAAATAACCCAGGAGAAAGTTTTATTGCGCAGAGGTTGCTCAGGAGACTTTTCAGATATCAGATGTCTCAACTTTATCTCTGAAGTTCCTCCTAAAATACCTAGAGAGACATTTTTGACAAATGAGAAAATTGTTGACATACTGTGCAATGAAAGTATAGAGCAACAAAACTCTTAACATTCAAAATGTAAAAAAAAAAAAAAGTTCAAAAATACTGAATGAATTTCGTCATTTGGGAGTGGAAATTGTTTCTACACCACATTTGTTCAGTGCATAAAATGATTCGAGGCTGATTTGATTTGAGTTCATATTTCAGACTTGAGATTTTTTCAGAAACTCCCAGCAGAAACAAAAACTGGAAAGCCAAAGATTTAAGTAAAAAAAAATCCCATTTTCTCTCCATTTAATTACATTGCTGTCTACGAGAAATGATTGTTTTTGCAGCATTTCAGGTTATAAAGTAAGCTTCAATTATTTGCTTTTGAAAAATTCGATGAGAAATATTTGAGTTTCTATTGAGATCTCTAACTTTTGATTTCACACTTTGGTATCTTTTCCCGAAACTCAAACTAAGAAGCAAAAGTCTTAAGTAAAAGTTTCCACTCTCTCTCCATTTAATTACATTGCCGTCTAGGAGAAACAATTGAGATATTATACAAATCTCATTTGAGGTTTTCTCTATCCTGCGGGAACTTGTATCTCAAAGTAGAGTTAAAGGAGTTTAAGAATGAGTGCACTAGTTAATTCTCCATCAGAAAAGTATCATAAAATTGGTTTTTATTTTTAATTTCTTTCCAAATCAATTGACCCCGCTCTTTGGGTCAGTCCTGTTCTGCTGAGATGTTTTCGGGGTTGTTGCATTATTTCTCTTGATTAATAGGGGCCCTTGGATGCAGCGCTCTGACCTCACATCAGAAAACGTGCTCCGAACACAAGCCGGCGGTGTCGGTACATCTGCGAGCGTTGTGAAGATGGCATATTTACTGCCCCTGCCAGCGGGGTCAAGCCTCGGGCCTGTTAAACGTAGTCGAGGATGTAAAAAGCAATTATTCGTCAACGTGTGACCTTTAAAGCCGCCATCGCCGGCTCCTATCTGCTCTTCATTATCATAGGTGATGATCTCCTACTTGTTCTGTGAGTTCAGCATACACCGTACGTCACACTCAGAAGAATGGCACCTACAGCAGCGAGCATTTACTGGCTGATACAGATGTATTTGTTCATTTTGAGCGCACGAGTTACAGGATTTTTAATTGTTAATTAATTTATATATGCACAAGACAGACAGTTTTGGCCATTGCCTCTTTTTAAGATAATGTTAATATAAATATAAAAAAGATTTTAAAAAATTATATCAAATTACTCACCTTCATGCTCTTTTTAAAACTTTTTTTGCAAAACAAATGAAGATATTTTGAAGAAATGTTTTTGCCCATACAGTAAAAGTCAATGGGGTCCAAAAAACAATAGTGGACCCCATTCACGTTCATTACATTGGCCAAAAACTAAACTAAGCTAAAAATAAATAAATAAATAAATGTGGCTATTCTTTGCCAAGTCAAGGTATTAATGAAATTAACTGAATTCAATTAAATATCACTGTATGCAAATTAGATTGAATTTACATTTACATTTAATTAAAAAAATAGATGTACATAAACAAATAAATGTTGCACAGAAAAAAAAAGAAATGCAAACTGGTTTGGAACAAAAAGAAGGTAAGTAAATTACAGAATCTTAATTTGTTGCATTAAACTAAGGAGAACATCAAATTTCAGAAACAGAATCACTAAATGGAACTGCAAAAATTATTACTATTCTCAAATAGGGTTTCCTGAACTTTTTCCCTGACTTCCTTTGGTCACCCAAACAAAAATTTATCTAATTTGAGCCAGTGATGCTGTGTTGAGATGCTTAAAAATCAGAACAATATTGAATATTAATTTAGTATGTATTATATTTTATTATTGATATTATATGATAATATCTTATATATCGTATTTTTATATTTTTTATTATCATTATTTATACCTTTCAGATGAATTAACCTTGAATGTTACAGATGCCTCTGCATAATAAACTGGTTTTGAAGAGAGCTATGTAATAGAAAAAATAAGACAAATCACTTTTGTTAAACTTAAAAAAGAATACATCTCATTATAACCTACCAAGCAAGAATGCATTTAGTGTAAATCCTATAATCACCATGTACAGTATGTGTATACTGTGCCAACTCTAACCAATCAGATGCAAGTTACCACTCAAAAACACCACAGAAACCAATCACAAAATGAAGTCATGCAACTGTTCACTGTGGTAATCTCTAAGCTACCAATACCCACCCATTCTGTATAACCCCAGAATCCCAAACTACACAGGGCTCTCAAGAAATTAGGAAGGTTTTTTGATTTGGGTCGGGGGGTTTTGAGATTAAGAGAGGATAGCAGAGAATGTCAAGTTCTCCAGTCATCCTAATAAAAACACAGCAAATAAGATGTCGTCCTGTTTGTATTCATTATCAGTTCTTACATGCACACACTCTTGCATTAAACATTAGACAGCCTCTGATGTCTGCTTAACAGTTTAATCCCCCCTTCACCATTCAGCCTGTCATAATACAACCAGCCAAGCACACAAAGTCAAATATAAGCACCGAGAGGGAGGGCGTGCATACGTTCGCCGCTTCGCTTCGTTCGCGCGAGTCGGAGAAGAAGCGTCATGATCTCCCCTCTTCACCTCGCACTCACGCAGGGCCGATCGCACCGTACGCCTCAAGTGTGACACTTCAATTCAATCTTCCCAGCGTGCCGAGGCCAGCCTATCAGCTGGCTGCAGGACGAGCGTGGCGTGCATGCGGCGGGACGATAGCAGGCCCTTCAAAAGACCCCCTCCTCTGGAGCCCCTACAATGGAGCCCACTTCTGTCAACAAAGCACTGAACGAAGGAACCCACATATCTACTCTATGGAAAAGATTAACTGTAGCAAATCCCTTTAGCCTGCCCTCAACACCCCCTTCCTCGACAACACGGCCCTTCTTCCTCTTCTGGTTTTGTTTTTTTCTATACATGCAAGTCATTTTCCGGATGCTGATCTGGGAGTGTTAAAAACGAGGAGAAGGGTTTAAAAGTGACTGATGAAACTAATAGGAAAGTCAAAATGAGAATCTCTTTATCGTGTTAGTTGTTCGACATGACAGCGATGGATGGATCTCCTAGGAAAAATACATATTAATCTCACCCATGTCTCTTCTGGATCCCCAAGAAAAGGACTTTTCTCAAACTGCTCAGAATTGCTAATATTCCCAGGATAAGACAGAAGAAAGATGTCTCAATGTGAACTCAAAAATGTATCATCAAAAACCCCTACACCTGCTATGCTATTCACATATTCTCTATTTTTATTTCTCTTGTTTTAGAACTTCAAGATGTTTTAGGAGAAACATCTGAGACATTTTTGGGGGTTGCTGAGTTCCAGAAGAGCAATGTCTCAATGAACTCAAATGTTTCTCATTAAAAAAATCCTTAAACCAGTTATGCTATTCACATATTTTATTTTTACAATATTCCATAAAAATATATTCCGTAAAAAGATACTCAGACATTCTGTATTTTATTTTTAAGGCATTTAGGAGAAACATCTGAGACCTCTTCTATAGGTTCAGAAGAGATCTCAGCAATATCCCAATATGAACTCAATGTTCCCAACTCCTTAAACAAGCTACCGTATGATGTCCACATATTTTTTAGCTATTGACACACTATTGTATTTCTCTAAAGGCTTCTTAGGAGAAACATCTGAGACAATGGTGATTCATAAATGTAACATACCTGAAGCCTCCATTATGTAAAAAAAAAAAAAAAAAAAAAAACTTCCTGATCAATCCATTTCTATTGTAGAATCTATAGAAAAAACACAAACAAGATCTCATTAATATGTCAGATTATTCTCCTAAACAGCAATGAGATCGCAAGAGAGACCCCAGCAGTCTTCACAAGATCTCATGCGTGCCAAATATTTCTCATCAACGCTATTTTTCTGATTCTGAATGTGGTGAAAATAATTTACTTCCAGTATGTTTTTTTTATTTTTTATATATACTCTGGCCCTAATTGTTATACAACATATTAATCGTAAGGAATTTTAGGAGAATCATCTAAAACAACTGAGATTATAATATAAACAAAGCTGAGACCTCATTAAGTCTCCCGAGCTATAAAAGAGAAATTCCTCTTCCTCTGGGAAGTGAAAGAGTTGGACAATAGGAAAGAAGGGAAAGCAGTGTAGCTGAATGCTTGAAAAGTGAAGCACCGAAGCTCTCCGAAAACTACTTCACAATGGCAGTGATCCATTGCAAATACAGTTTAATATAGAGAGAGCACATCCAACGGCTCGCGCGCCGCATGGGTTGAAACCACATGGCCATTTCTCTATTAATTCCGGAGAGGAAGAGAAAGAGAGAGAGAGAAGAGAGAGCAGGGAAATACGAAGTGACTTGCATGTCACCAGTGCGAGGTGGAAAAGCTCTACAAACAGTTCAATACTGCTGCCACTGTCCAAACAGCCCGATCCACTCATTAATTTTAAAAAGTTGTGTGAATCTGCCTTGAACAGTAAATATTTAACCAGCACTCTGCATTGGCTGGCCCTCGTAAGCTCAACTTTAAACACACACACACACATGCAAGCGTTCAGACTCACATGCACCGAGAGCGGCTGAAAACTAATTACCAGAGGCAGAGCCACTTGTCGGCCGCCATAAGAAATAAAAGGTCAAGAGAGTCAGTTCGGCTCTGACAAACAGTCACGCTACTGAATGATACAAATTAGCCATAGGGCAACTCTCTCGCTCTGCCATTACGCACCAGGAGAGAAAAGAGCGGCGTGATCCATATATCAGTGCGTGATCGGTAAGATGCTCGAAAAGGGAATGCTATGAATACAAGAGTCGCTGGAATGAGGCGGACTTTCTTACAGGGGACTTAATGATGTGTTTCTCGAGCCCTTTAACCATATACTGTGAATATTCCAGCAGCTCCCTCAAACTTTGTTTCATTATTGACCTCTGGCCTGAGGAGGATCTGGCAAAGCAGATGCGGAGCGATGCAGTAACGCTGCATATGAAATGTTCTGGTGCAAAGTCGAGCGTTGGCTTGATGGATTTCTGGGTTCGGCTCGACGATTTAGCAGCCGTGCCTCTTGGACTTTAAATGACAGGAAATATTTTACCTCCTCTTGTGATGGCGTGAAACGTATCAATCTGACCGGACGGAGAGGGGAGGGAGGGTCATTTTGGGGAAATGAGAGCTGGTTTGCGGATAGAGCGATTGATAGTTCAGAGAGAGAAAAATGCTACTGGGAGAGCGGGAGTCTCTGGTGATCACCGCAGACTGATGGATGACCAATGGGGTGTGATTTGCAGGGATGACTTGATAAAGAAGATGAGTGAACATCAGTGAGAGTTTAAAAATGAGTAGTGGGAAAAAAAGAGTCAAGTATGAGGGAAAGTCACATTGCAAACTTCACCACTTGAAGTTGTACCGCGGCAGAAGGGATATTAAAAAATGAAATGGTTGGGGTCGTGGCTTGGTGGTTGTAGCACATCATGTGTTCGAATTTGGCTAATGCTGAGTGGTTGTTGCTTGGAGATGAGCAACGATTAATTCTGCTTTGAATTCATTTGAAACTACTTTCGTTGGCAAAAACAGACAAAACAATCGTATAAATGTAAGCTACTCAATATTACATTCTTATAAACATCCAGATTTTGCAGAAATGTAAAAATGTTACGTTTTGAAATGCTTTTGCTAGTGAAAGCAAAGTTTCTCAAGGGAACGCAATGCATTTGTGAGAGAATGCAAATGTTTTGCAAGAGAATGTAACGTTTCTTGAGGGAATGCAATGGATTTGCAAAAGAACACAAATGTTTTGCACGAGAACCTTTCTCAAGGGAACGCAATACTTTTGCAAGAGAACGCAAAGGTTCTCAGGGGAATGCAATACTTTTGAGAGAGAACGCAAAGGTTCTCAGGGGAATGCAATACTTTTGAGAGAGAACGCAAAGGTTCTCAGGGGAATGCAATACTTTTGAGAGAGAACGCAAAGCTTTTTAGGAGAAAGCAATACTATCGTGAGAGAATGTAAAGCTTTTTGAAAGAATGCAATACTTTTGCGAGAGAATGCAAAGTTTAAAGGGGAACGCAATAATTATGCAAGAGAACGCAAGGTTTTGCAAGAGATCACAAAGTTTTTTGGGAGAATGCAATACTTTTGCAAGAGAACGCAAAGGTTCTCAGGGGAATGCAATACTTTTGAGAGAGAACGTAGCATAGTATTTCTTGGGGAACGCAATGCTTTTGCAAGAAAATGCAAAGTTTCTCAAGGTAGCGCAATGCTTTTGCAAGAGAATGCAAAACGTTCCAAGGGAACGCAGTACTTGGCAAAGAGAACACATTTTTGCACGAGTGCCCGCAAACACAAAAATATCAGGAAATGCGATATGTTTTTTGTGAGAGACATTGCCACCTACATTTTACTTGTGGGAACCGCAATACTTTTGCGAACTTTAAAAAAACACCCAAACATTTCTACGAAGACAGTTATAAAAGCATTGTGTATAAATATAGATATCTCTATTGTTTTTCTCATATTTCCCTCAACTAGTACCCTGTATGCGATGTCCTTCGGTGCGTCCTTTGTTGCATCGTTCACACAACATCGCCACCGCCTGGGCTTTGCACCTATCATGCCTAACTAACACTTTGTAGTACAGTTAACGTACCAGCACTACCACCTCACGTTAGCTCTCACCCATGTTAATCACCTTTACTCTACACCCCTGTCTAAGACAAGCCCCCTACTGAGTTTCAGCGTCTTATATCACTCTGGTATTGTGTAACACCTGTACTGGGGCTTGTAGATTTACGCTGGACCTACATAAGAGGCATATGTAGGCTCACGGGAGACCCGTAGTTCGGGATGGACTTCATTGGGGCATTTTTTCCCAGAAACTGCACAACACTAATTCTGTAATAGGATGCTGTAAGTAAGCACACATAACCACAACTGTGATCTGGGGAGTTTCTTGCTGCAGGTGTCACTTAACAGGCTCAGCATGTCTGTGTACCAAGCACGACAGTTTGGCTAATGTCTGACCTGGTGCTCACAGTCTTGAAGTAATGGCCTGATCGTATAGGCCACCTGGTGTTCATTTAAACTATAGGAAATATCCCACACACACAAATCCACGCATGAATACCAGTGCTGAGCACTCCCACAGCCAGCTGCAGACCACAATTTGATGGAGAAAGCGTGTTTCTGGTTAGCACGGCCACAGGAGTGAAATCCTGAAAATCCCAAAGTCAGATCCTCACCATGGGTACCCAGCCAAACTTGAATTTGTAACTTTGTAGTTTTATCTATTATCTCCATGCCAGTGGCTCACTGAGCCTACATGACTCGTTCCTGATCATGCACAGTTGTGCGAAAACAGACGGCAGACAAGAGTGCCACCTGACACATTCTTGTTTTCCGAGGCAACGCGAACGTGAAGAAATAACCAGGTGGAAGCACTATTTTACAGCAAACTGCTGTTTCCTTCACCCCGCTTGCCCCGTCTCGCACTGTGATGCGTGGTGAGCGGAGGACAAAAACACACAAACACAATAAGTGTATTTGTGCCACAGTTATTCTGGAACCGGCTTGTGAGAAGCTGTCTATGGGTATTATTGGTTGGGAGAGTATTGAAAGGTAACTAGTTCTTTGTTTGCATGAGCGCCCGTTCGGAAACATCTGCATTTGGGCGTCGCAAGGGGAAAACCACGTTCTTCAGAGAACCGGCCTCACGAGCTCCGGGTAGAATACATTTGGAGGTCAGCGTGTGTGGAACAGAAATTATCAAAGAGAAAAAAAGTCATATGAAAGGAAACGAAAGTGTCCAAACATGCAGAACGGACCACAGAGTCACGACCCGAACACAAAGCGAGAGACAAAACGCCTGTAAATGTCAGAGCTGCGAACGCTGAATATTTGCACACTTATCTAACCAGCTCTGAGAATTCACCGTAAGCTGTTTACATACATCTTTAATCGGCTCAATATCAACATGTCAAAGAACGGCTGAACATGCACGAGTGCTGAAATGCAAAGGCGATCCAAACCCATGTGGTTTCCTTTTGCTTGGGTTGGATGGTCAAACATGGACATGTGTTGTCCAAATTAATACTAACTTTCTTAATCATCACTTTTGTCTCGCGCACAGATAATCACACGTGCCTGCTGTCTTCCAGCTTCCGCAGAAACGTTAATTACGAATGATTAAATATCTCCTTCCCGCTTGGAGACGGAGGTATATCTCCGGCTCGCTGTCAATCAAACGCAACATACGCACACCAAAACCTTTCCACTGCATCACAGAGCAGTATGTTCTCAAAAAATTCTTATGTTTCTTTCCCACATTTCCAAACAGAGCAGTTATCTGAATGCATAAACTTCAGGTGTCAACAGCGGTGGGACGAGAATAAAGCAAAAATCAATCAATAAATCAATAAAAATAACTAGTCTTTCTAGGGCACATCATTTCTGGGTCTGGAGAATGAGATTATGCCCATGCCTGGTTTTGCTAATTATATAAGGGAATACTCGGATCCTTGAGCTGTCTATCAGAGCGCTACCCTGGTGATCCAGAAATTAATGTTTATCTTGGATCTTCAAAAGGAAATGACATCATAAAGGTGTCCAGAAAACAGGAAGGAAAGATGCCGTTGGCAATTATAGTCTGTGAGAAGAAGAGAAGGAATGAAGAGAAATATTAAGTCTATGAGTTAATAAAAGATCATGTTTATTTATTGAAAATCGGTTTTTATGTTTATAATCTTTATTCGTTTTTTTTTTTTTTGCTTTGTTAACCATTATTTAATAAAACATTAAAGTATACTTAATAATAATTATAACTTTAACGAACAACAATATATAATTATAAAAATAAGAATAATAATGTTTATTATTAATATTAGTTTTATTGTGTATTATTATTATTAGGTATTATTATATTATGTGTGTTGTGTTGTTGTTGTTGTTGTTGTTTTCTTTAATGAAAAAAAATGACTAATTTCAGAATAAAATGTTTATAAAAAAAAAAAAAGAAAATCCCAAATTGTAAGATTTGTTATATTAAAGGTGCAATAATTTCGGATTTATACAGGTGAACTGGACAATATTAGTGGGAAGATCCTGCCAAATGTTATCCCACTGGGAATTTTTTCATTCATTTGAAAAGTGTGCTTCTGCTTTATCAAACATTGAAAAAATTTAAGAGATTTTGTGAATTTCCTGTGAAGCAAATTATTTAGTTTAGGATTTAAAAAAGAGCTGAATTTATAAATACATAAATAAAGAAATGGATGATAGATGGGATGGATGGATGGATATATATTCATCACATGCAAAGGTTAGAATTTTTTTTTATATTCCAGTTAATATATCTACGTCTGTAAAGTTGTATGTATGTAAATTGGTTTACATTGTACAAGGTATCCATACATTTTATGTGAGTGTCTATCCAAAAGACAAAAGAAAGGAAGAAAGCTGTGCACAGGCACAAACGCCCCAGCAGGCATGGTTGTGAAGGACAGGTGATGATTTGTGCGGTTATAAGCACTAAGAGCCGCAGGACTGTATTTCCAGTCACTAGACTGTGGTTTACTCTTCTGAGAGATCTGTTCTGATAATACATACCTATTTCACTCCACACAATCACGTGTCTGTCACTCAAAGCATTTTAAGAGAGATTTATTAGCGCCTCATATGTGGCTAATTTATGATCCACTAGCAAAGACTGACATCAACTAAAAAATGAAATAATGTTTTATTATTTCGAGTCAAATATCACCTTGCCTTACTCTCAAAGTATCGAGGGAGAAAATATATCTGTTCACAATGAGCTTGAGGCCATCGTTTATGCACCAGACACAAGCAGATAAGTATTTTTTACAAGTATACAGGAAGAAATGGCTTTAGGGCTGCATGATATTTCTGTGATATACATGAAAATAAAATCACATTTGTTAAAACGGACTATAAAACTTACTGATCATACCTGAAAGGTTTTAACTTTAGTAGAGGGTCTCTAAAAAGCATATTTAGCCAGCAGAAGTTATATCCGTTATTTCATGTTCACTAACACCCCACCCCCCCCCCCCCCCCCCCCCCCCCCCCCCCCCCCCCCCCCCCCCCCCCCCCCCCCCCCCCCCCCCCCCCCCCCCCCCCCCCCCCCACCCCCCCCCCCCCCCCCCCCCCCCCCCCCCCCCCCCGGACTGCTGGGAACAATTGTCCAGTGATAGTATCAGAATATAATAATAAATGCATTATATAGTGTATATGTAGAGTGAATAAATAAAGGAATGAGTAAATAAATAAATAAATAATTCAAATCTTCTGTTTTTTCTCCTATTAGTGTTATTATTAGTCATTATATTATTATTATTATATTATTATTATTATACATACACACAGACATATAATACCCAAACAATAAAAAAATAAACACAAAGAATACCATGGAAGTTATAAGTTCTGGTATATATCTATAATCTATATATCAATACATTACATGAGTAAATGATGTACTGTACTGTAAGGTACTGTATGTACTGTAAGGTGATACCATGGTTTTATCATCAGGCTAGTGTCTAAAGACCTATGGTATTACCCTGGTTTCCCATGGTATATTTTTAAGGGTTATTATATGTTTCTCTCTCTCTCTTCCGCTCCCTCTCTCTCTCTTTTTTTCATATTTAATGCATCCCCCGTTTCTCTCTCGCCATCTGCCCTCCCCCCTCTAACATTCTGGAATTTTCATGAGACAGGACAAAAATGGGCATTTCCCTTATTACCATCTCACAGTGGAAATCAAATATGCAAGGGAAGTAGTGTATACACTAATTAGTGCGGAATTCATAATTACTGTGCTCATTGATGGAGATACATTTGAATACGTTCGGGCCCTCAGGGACCCACGCAGGCTGTCCAGAATAGGCAGAGAGAGAACAGGAAAAAAAACTGCCCTCAGCCCCTTTTTCTTCTCGAAATTAGGGATCTATGGCATGCTGTAGTGCTACGCGACGAAAGATCCAAAGTACCCACAATTTCTTTAAATATAATTAATCAAGTGGAGCGTGTAACTTAATGAATGTATTTGATAACAGGGCCTATTCAAATATGAGCTTTATCTGGCTGCTGTTGGGTTTGCTAAACGTGTCTGCAGTGGCAGGAAATGCAGTGCCGTGATGCTTCCTGTTCGCGTCTCCTGCGTGTCAGCCGTGTACACGCTCGTCAACGAGAGGAGGGGAGACATGTGACAGCAAAGACGCTCACTTTAATTGCTGTAGATTAATAACAATTAGAGATGCTGGGTAGAGCAGAGAACTCCAGATGAGAAACATCACAGCTCTGAGAGAGACACACACACACACACACAAACCAAACGGGTCCAGCTTGTCCTGAAAATTATTATCTTATGACATCATGATCTTCAGATCAATTATGGGACATGATAGACACTAAGACAGAAAAAAAGTACTGGTGAGGTACATGAGTAACATAAGCGCTTTGTGCACCCAGAAACACTATAAAAATGAAACTAATTAGGATTATTATTATGATATAAGGCATTGGTACTTATACATGATGATGAGTATTTTTTCTCTTCTGATTCTGTATATATATATGGCCAGGGATGTTTTTTTTAAGAATTAATTCGTCGGTAAAAACAAAAATTACAATTAATAAAATTATATATATATATATATAATATATTATATATAGATATAAGATATATATCATATCTATATTGTAAGAATTTATTGTTTTAATGATCCTCATAAAATTATTATTAGCTATATATATATATATATATATAATATATATAATATATACAAAATGTTATGTACACAAATACAAATACAAAAATGATATTATAAGTAAATTCTATATATATATATATATATATATATATATATTATATATATATTATTATATTAATATTAATAGATATATATATAGTATAGATATAAATGCATTTATTGTCAAACCACCTATATATTAATACTTGACTAAAAAAATAACAACCTAACTGCATTTTCTCCAATATTACATTCATATATGCTATAGGTAACTTTATTTAGATGTGCCAAGGCAAACTATTATAATTTTCATTTATAAAGAGAAAACTCAAGTACAATTCAAATTATATAGACCTATTTCCTAATTTGAAAAAAAAAAAACCACGACAATCAACCAATTTACTAAAAATGCATATAAAATGGACATGAAAATATAAAATTAAAATGAAATTAGAAAAGAAAAAACCAATTCAAATATTACTACAACCTCTATTGTATATCATGATAGTAAAAATAATGATGCATGTTCATCATATATTAAGATTATAGTTGTATTATAATTATTTCAATAAATAAGCTATTAACTAAATAGTTTTACCTCGTAAAATAAATAAATAAATAAATAAACAAGATTATTTCATAATCTTAACAAAACTTTACCTGAACTTACTATGGCATTCTTTTAATTTCTTAATATTTTTTCTATATGTGATCCTGGAGCACAAAACCAGTCACAGGTCGCTGGGGTATATTTGTAGCAAAAAACATTGTATGCGTCAAAATTATAGATTTTTCTTTTATACCAAAAATCATTAGGATGTTAAGTAAAGATCGTGTTCCATGAAGACATTTAGTAAATTTCATATCGTAAATATATCAAAACTTAATTTCTAATTAGTAATATGCATTGCTAAGGACTATATTTGGACAAATTTAAAGGTGGTTTCTCAATATTTCAGTAGAAGTGATTGACAGCTCATCTTCTGTCATTGAACTAAAATGGAATCCACCAGTTGATACCGGTGGCTCTGAAGTGACCAACTACTTAGTTGAGCGTCAGCAGGTAGGGCAGAGTATGTGGAAGAAGGTGTGGGATAGTTCACCCGACCACCTGTCCTTTTGAGACAGAAACATGTCCCATGGCAAGAAATACATATACTGAATCTATGCTGAGAACACTGAGAGCATCAGTGATCCTCTGGAGTGGAAGTCATCGTGGCTTAAATGCTTTGACTGGAAAACATTTTTCCACTTCTTAAGTGATCAAAACTACCCATGTTGCAATTCATCCTGGCCAACCCGCCCCTCCTAAGGTGGTCAGCGTTTTCAAAAACTGTATCAACCTAACATGGACTCCACCAGAGATGGCGAAGATGGAGGAACCAAAATACTGGGCTACCAGCTAGAGAAACGCAAGAAAGATACAAACCAGTGGGTGACTCTGAACCCATTAAAAAGAGTGCCTCTACCTACATGTCTGAAAAACTCCAAAACTGTACCTATACACACACACAATTCCCTGCTATTTCCAGATTAAATAAGCAACTTACATTGTTTTTCACATGGAGGATCACACAGGGGCAGATTATAAATTGCGGTTCCTTGCACAATAGTATGTTATGATCTCAAAACACCTTTACCATAGTGCATTATTTGTAAACTACTACATTTTGACGTATCACATAACCAGATTAATATGTATGGATTTTCTGATGTAGTAAACATGCTCGGTAACTCACCTGGTACATTGCACTTGCTGCAATGTGCTGCTGCAGTGCTGTGTAACACAAATCATGAACTAAGATAGAAGAGCTTGTAGACTTGTAAGGCTTGTAGAATCAAGCTAAAATTATATGGTTGTTTCAGCAAATACGTTATCTATCTCACGATTGCTGCCCATAGGGTTTAGTGTAGGTGGTTTGTTTTTGGGGTTTTTTAGTGTCACTCACCAGACATTTCATTTCCAGACATGCAGAGAGCAAACCCTTCAGATTCATGTTCATCTGTTTCAGATAAAACTGAACACACTTTTAGCATCACTCACTGGACATTTTACTTTGAAAGTGTCGCAAAACATGCAAGCAGTAAGGGAATATAATTTTGCAGAATTGTCGCCTCAGGCAAAATTTTCCAATGAGTCTGT
Source organism: Sinocyclocheilus anophthalmus (assembly GCA_018155175.1). Taxonomy (NCBI): domain Eukaryota; kingdom Metazoa; phylum Chordata; class Actinopteri; order Cypriniformes; family Cyprinidae; genus Sinocyclocheilus; species Sinocyclocheilus anophthalmus. Next base: position 480,092 of record JADLZN010011256.1, read on the forward strand.
GTTGTTTTTTCCAATTGCTGAGGACTTTCAAAACCAAAGGGTTTCTGGTTCAACTACTGTTAGGCAAGAGTTATACGCTTTAACAAGCTACCTGCCATTTCCCAAACCCTATCATTCTACTCTATGTAGTTGTTGAAGTAAAAATCAAGAGTGGACATAGCTAAAGTGACATCAATGCCATGAACTTTCCAGCTAATAAACCAGATGAATGTATAGCAAATGAACTGGAAAACCTTGATTGTAATTACTGTGTATCTTTAGGTTACAATTAAACAAGAATTATAGGGTTTGAATCCCAGAGAGACGACATTAATTTGAAGACAGATGCAAGGTCCAATGGAAATGGAAATGGTTTTTCAGTACCTTTAATCTATGTAATTAGGAAACAATAGGTTTTATTATTAAATGACCTCTAATTCAGATAAAACTTCAGATTATTCATTACTACAAGTGTAGTTAAAAGGAGAAGTAAATGCCCCTTTGGATGAGAGCGTCTAAACTTTCTTGCATGACCATAACATAGGCTATTACTTCTGATTATAAAGTCTTTGATATTCACTTAATTACTGTAGCATTTGAAAAAAATTGTGAAGTTTGTGAAAATGTGAAGTTGTTACTTGTCCATTGGTGAAATCTAATGTGGTCAGGCTGATCCTGCCATATATTATAAACAATATATAAAACAATATTTATGATTTAAATAAAATAGTTCATTTAGATGTTTTCCGAGATGTAGAAAACTTTCACTTGACAGAAACTTTTACTGGGTTCTGAATCCTGAGGTTGGAATATTCTAATGCTTTATATATTCTTTTGGTTCATAAATATGCAGTATTTTGTAACAGTGTTTGAGCACTTTCTAGCCGAAACACTTGAGCACATCAAGCTGCATCTTGTCATCATTATTTTGTACATTGGTAACTGTTGAGATGAAATCCTCCATACAAACTGTAACTATACAATTTCTCTTCACATTTGCTGAAAACAGTGGCTGCAGTAAGCTATCTGAGGTTATTTCACTCTGAATCCTCCATACAAGACATTTTTTTTTAAATTACATTAATTATTATCCTTCCCTCTAGCCAATGTGAAATAGGCACAGACACCCCTGCCTCGTTAATTAATGCACTAATGCATTTTGATCTTCTGGTGAAATGACAAACTTGTCTGTAGTGACATACGTCAAACTTCTTCAATCATTTTGTTCTCAAAAACTCTGCTGACTGCAAGCTTGCATTCAGCTCTGCCTCCATCCAATCAACAACTGATGAGCGGAATCAATTCTCTGCCCTACCTTTTGGGCCTGTTCAAATACCCGCACTTGTGGTCTTGGCACTTGAGAGCATGTGTGTGCAACAGGAAGTAAGTGTGCAAGACTGTCACAGGTCTTCAAAACGCCAAAGCACAGTGCCCTTAACGCACACTAAATCCACACTAGGCGATATTCGAGGCTAAGGGACCCATTATGCATCATGTGGTCGAAAGAAAATCATGGGGGGTTTTTTGATACTTTTTTGCCAAGATCTCGTGAGATGTCGCAGAAACTTTTCCAGTGTACGTTAAATATTAATAAAAATTAGATATTACATATAATTTGGTAGTAAAACGTAAAACAATGCACATTTTATTGGTCAAGACTAGGGCTGCACGATAAATAGCATGCGATATTTAACGCGCATCTTATCAGTAAAACCGGTTCTGTAATCAGCAGTAAATCATCATCACCACGTGCTTTCAGATGGAGCAGCATTTAATACACAGAGCCGTTGTTCACTGACGAGTTGTGCAAAACCACGTTCATATTCGCGCGATGTTTTGCGCAGCTCGTCAGTGAACAACGGCTCTGTGTAGTTAATGCTGCTCATTGTGAAATCCCGCAGGTGATGGAGATTTACCGCTAATTAAAGAACCGGCTTTACTGACAAGATGCGCGTAAAATATCGCATGCGATTTACGTGCAGCCTAGTCAAGACACAGATTATATATATATTAGTGCTGTCAAACGGTTAATCGCAATTAATCGCATCCAAAATAAAAGTTTTGGTTTACATAATATATGTATGTGTACTGTGTATATTTATGTGTATATATAAATACAAACACATACAGTATATATTTTGAAAATATTTACATGTTTATACATTTATATATTCATATTCTTATATTTTATATTATATATAAATATATTTAATATATACACAGACCAACCAAAACAAAAACATATTTTTCTTAAATATATACATGCATGGTTGTGTATTTATATATACATAAATAGCAGATCTACACATATATTATGTAAAAAAACACTTTTATTTTGGATGCGATTCATCACAATTATTCGTTTGACAGCACTATAGTTTTGTGAATGTTCCAATGTCTTTAACATTAATTGAAACATCACGGATATAATTTAATTGTGAATAGGACATAAAACTACTGAACAGCCATTTAGAAGTTTGTTTTAAAATGCAAAGTATTGAAAATCTAAATAAAGCTCTATAAACACTTGCACTTGTCCCATTGGGTAATGAAAAGTTCTACACGCACTTGTGGTCTTCACACCCATTTGAACACTTGGACCAAGTACAGGAAATACGTCATGTACTGTAAGTAGACACGTTGTGGCGAGTATCCCGAGTCCAGATTAGCGTCGCCCTGGAAACGCCGCTGCCACACTGATCACAAAAGCACAACACCTGTGCATGATGAGTGGCGCACCTGGAGCTCGTTCCCGCTGGCAATAAAAGCCAGGAGAAGAGACACCAGAGGGGGAGCACCCCAGAGCTCCAGGCGGCATTGACGATTGTTCTCCTTATTTCACAGACTCTGAAGGTACCCAGGGAGAGGGATCTGCACCACGGTACTTCACCCCACGAGCACCAGTGTGAGATGGGCACCGAGCACCAGTCATCAAGGGGCACGTGTGATCAGTGTGTGTGTGCAAATAAATCACCCTCCGGGGCTCTTTCGACCAGTACCGAGTCTGTGCTCTCATTCACCCCACGACATATGGTGGAGAATGCAGACATACCAGGTGAATTGAGACACAGACTGGTAACGCCAGGTGGCTATAACGATATCTGTGCTTCTTCTAGGAGAAACCGCTCTCTACCCCCGGACACATGGAAGAGGTCATCCGCCGCCTAACGGAGCTCTCGACCCGCCAGCAGCAGTTTACAGAGCGACTGACCGCCCGGCAGGAATAGACTGACCGGGTCGTGGAACAGCTGCAGGCAAGCGTGGCGGGGCGCCTGCCCCTCCCGGAAGCGCCGGTCAGAGCGCACCAATACCTCATCCGGCTGACCGAGAACGACAACATCGAGGCTTACCTCCACACGTTTGAGGTCATCGCAGCCCGGGAGGGGTGGGTCCAGGAAGAGTGGGCTCGCATCATCGCCCCCTTCCTCAACGGAGAAGCGCAGCGGGCCTACTATGCCCTGAGGGCACCCCGGAACGAACAGTATGACGAGCCCAAAGCCGAAATCCTAGCCCGGNGGCACCCCGGAATGAACAGTATGACGAGCTCAAAGCCGAAATCCTAGCCCGGGTGGGCCTATCGCCCATGGGGGCGGCGCAACAGTTCTATCAATGGACCTATGACGAACGGCAGCCAGTAAGAGCGCAAGCTGCGCAACTGGCCCGATTAACGCTCCTGTGGCTTCTTGCGGGGTCCCCGACCCCGGACCAGGTAGCCGAGAAAGTGCTCGTCAATTGACTGCTACGGGCACTGCCCCGCCCGCTGAGGCGCCCGGTCAGTATGCGAAATCCCCAGGACATCCACAGCCTGATAGAGGCGGTTGAGCTGGCGGCGGCAACGAACGCCCGAGAGGCAGGGCGATGGAGCGGCGTCCGCTCGAAGGTGCACCGTGACAAGGTGCGGTCCCCGACTTTGCGGATGAGCCAATGCCCACAGAACCCCCGGCCCCGATGGCCCGGGCCTGGATGGCGGGGTGTTTCCTGCACTAGGACGGACTTTCCCCGGGCCCCAGCAGGATGGTAAAACTGGAAGGGAAACCCGTACAGGCCTTCTTGGACTCCGGCAGTTCAGTCACCCTCGTGCAACCGTCCCTGGTACGACCCAGGCCCGAGCAGAAATCCCAGTTGCCGCTGACGTGTGTGCACGGAGATACCCGCTGGGTAGCGGCCCGGACGGTTTGGATCTCGGCGGAGCCCGGGACCTGGGCCATTGTGGTGGGCATTGTGCCGGATCTCCCCGTACCTCTGCTCCTGGGACGGGACTGGCCGGAGTTCCAGAAGCTCCTCCTCGGACCCAGGATGCCAGGCCGTACTGCCCAGAACGGGCCACGACGACCCCGTCGAGGACCGCCCAGCCCAAGGCCGGTATACCTAGCAACGGACAGCGAGAGGGAGGGTGAGTGTCAGCCTGCTAACCTTCCGTCTGTCTACCTCGATGTGTTTTCCCAGGTCTCGACCGGGGGCTCGTTCGGAAGGGAATAACGTGAAGACGACCGCCTGTGGAACTGCTGGGATCAAGTGCGCCGCATTGATGAGGTAGACAGGCTCCCGGGCCCCAACCCCCTCCCTCATTTCGAAATACGCAATGGTCTGCTGTACTGTGTCGCCCACAGGCGGGGGGAGGACAAATTCCTCCTGGTTGTGCCTACCACCAAGACGGAGACGGTCATGGAGCTGGCACACGGCCACCCAATGGCGGGACATCTAGGAGCCGACAACACCGTCCAACGCATCCGGGACCGTTTTCACTGGCCCAGACTAGAGGCCGAGGTGAAATGGTTCTGCCGTAGCTGTCCCACCTGCTAGCAGACGTCTCCGTGCCGTCCTCCCCCCAGCCCGCTCATTCCACTACCCGTCATCGACGTGCCCTTCGAGCGGATCGGGATGGATCTGGTGGGACCGCTGCCGAAGTCTGCCCGGGGACATGAGCACATCCTGGTCATCCTGGACTATGCCACCCGGTACCTGGAAGCCATTCCACTTCGAGCGGCCAATGCCAAGAACATTGCCCGCGAACTGTTTTTGCTGGCCAGCCGCGTCGGGATCCCAAAGGAAATCCTGACTGACCAGGGTACCCCCTTCATGTCCCGGGTCATGGCGGACCTCTGTCACCTCCTCAAGGTCCGACAGTTGAGGACGTCGGTCTACCACCCGCAGAGACGGATGGCCTGGTGGACCAGTTTAACCAGACGCTCAAATGGATACTGAAGCGGGTGGTGGCCGAAGTTGGGCATGACTGGGACCTCATGATCCCGTACGTTATGCCGTACCGGGTCATGCCGCTGGTTAAGGAACATCTCGTGACCACCCAGCGCGCCCAGCAACGCATGTACGACCGGCCCGCCCAGACCCAGGAGTTCCAGCCAGGCGATCGAGTGGTGGTACTGGTCCCGACAGCTGCGTGCAAGTTTCTGGCGACCTGGCAGGGGCCCTACATCGTAGTGGAACGGATGGGACCGGTGACGTACCGGGTGCGGCAACCGGGCCGCCGACGGACGGAGCAAATCTACCCCGTCAACTAGCTCAAGAAGTGGGTTCCCTGGTCCGAGCAACTGGCCGCGCTAGCCCATACCGGGGCCCCAGTAGTGAACGTGGAACCGCAGCTGTCGGCGACCCAGAAAGCGGAGCTCGAGGCCCTGGTCAGTCAGTTCCGGGATGTGTTCAGTGAGACCCCGGGTAGAACCACGGTCATCGAGCACGAGGTCCGCACACCACCAGGAGTCGTAGTCCGGCAGCGGCCCTACCGGATACCGGAAGCTCGCCGGCCGGCTATAGAGGAGGAAGTCAAGAAGATGCTCCAACTAGGCATCATCGAGCCCTCCCGTAGCCCGTGGGCCAGCCCCATCGTGATGGTTCCAAAGCCGGACAACACCCTCCGGTTCTGTAACGACTTCAGGAAGGTCAATCAAGTCTCCACCTTTGACGGCTATCCCATGCCACGGGTAGATGAGCTCTTGGACCGGCTGGGCAAGGCTCGCTACATCAGCACCTTGGACCTCACCAAAGGATATTGGCAGGTGCCCCTCTCCCCGGAGTCCCGGGAGAAGACAGCCTTTAGCACTCCCAATGGCCACTGGCATTACCGGGTGCTACCCTTCGGCCTACACGGGGCACCAGCCACGTTCCAGCGGTTGATGGATATCTTGCTCCGGCCCCACCAAGCCTATGCCGTGGCTTACTTGGATGATGTCGTCATTCACTTCGAGGGTTGGGAGACTCACCTAGAGCGTCTACGGTGGGTGTTGATGGAGCTCCGGCGGGCTGGCCTGACGGCCAACACCAAGAAGTGCCACCTCGGCCTCACCGAAGCAAAATACCTGGGGTACAAGATCGGAAGAGGGCTCATCATGCCCCAGGACAAGAAGGTCGAGGCGGTACAGAAGTTCCCACGTCCCGCCAACAAGACGCAGGTACGAGCCTTTTTGGGGTTGGCGGGCTACTACCGGTGTTTCATCCCTAACTTCTCCTCTATAGCCTGCTCCCTGTCAGACCTTACCAAGAAGGGGCAGCCGGAGAGGATAGACTGGACTTCCGAGACCGAAGCCGCCTTCCAGGCCCTTAAGACGGCCCTGACGTCCTCCCCGGTCCTTCATGCCCCAGACTTCGGCTGCCCCTTTACCCTATATACGGACGCCTCCGGCATCCGGTTTAGGGGCAGTCCTCTCCCAGCTCCGGGAGGGAGAGGAACACCCCATAGTCTACATCAGCCGGAAACTCTCCCCTGCGGAGCAGGTACGCCACCCTGGAGAAAGAGGCCCTGGCCATAAAGTGGGCAGTCCTGGAGTTGAAATGCAACCTCTGGGGCCGCTGGTTCACCCTTGTCACCGACCATGCGCCACTACAGTGGATATCCAGGGCGAAGGACATGAATGCCCGGGTGACGTGGTGGTTCCTCGCACTCCAGGACTTCTGTTTCCAAGTACAACATCGGGCCGGGGCTGATCACGGGAATGCGGACGGTCTCTCCCTGGGCTGGTCCGGTTGGGCAGGTCTGGCATTTTCCCTAAAATCCCCCCCCCCCCTAATACCCCACCCGTTGTGTGTTCCCCCACAGGACCAGGAAACACCGCTGCCACACTGATTACCGATGCACAACACCTGTGCGCGATGAGTGGCGCACCTGGAGCTCGTTCCCGCTGGCCTTAAAAGCCAGGAAAAGAGACACCGGGGGAAGGCACCCCGGAGCTCCAGGCGACATTAACGATTGTTTCTCCTTGTTCACAGACTCTGAAGGCACCCTGGGAGAGGGATCTGCACCACGACACTTCACCCCACGAGCACCACGCTGAGACGGGCACCGAGCACCATTCATCAAGGGCACGTGTGATCAGTGTGTGTGTGGGCAAATAAATCACCCTCCGAGGCTCTTTCTGTCAGTACCGAGTCTGTGTTCTCATTCACCCCGCGACAATATATCTTGTGGCGATTATCCCGAGTCCAGTTAGCGTCGCCCTTGAAACTCCGCTGCCACACTGATCACCGGCGCACAACACCTGTGCGCGATGAGTGGCGCACCTGGAGCTCGTTCCCGCTGGCCTTAAAAGCCAGGGGAAGAGACACCAGCGGGGGAGCACCCCAGAGCTCCAGGCGGCATTAACGATTGTTCTCCTTATTTCACAGACTCTGAAGGTACCCAGGGAGAGGGATCTGCACCACGGCACTTCCCCCCACGAGCACCACGCTGAGACGGGCACAGAGCACCATTCATCAGAGCACGTGTGATCAGTGAGTGGGCAATAAATCACCCTCCGGGGTTCTTTCGATCAGTACCGAGTCTGTGTTCTCAATCACCCCGCGACAATATATATATATAAATGTTATAATATATGGTATATATATATATCTGATATATAGATTTTGGTGCAATTAAGGAGCCAAGTACCAACCGAGGTAAAAATTGTGGGGAAGAAAAAACAAATTGTCTTGAATACTCATTAAAGGCCAGGGGTCTCCAACCCTTCTCGTGAAGGGCTACCTTACTGCAGACTTCCGAGATTGTCTTATTATTGAGATACAAGGGTTCGCAGTTCTACCACTGGAGAAAGCGTAACGGTCAACTTGAAACGTGTGCCTTACTAACCAATCACATCAGCGATTGACTGTCACACAACTTTGAAAGAAATTCAGTGGAAGGCATGCACTTAATTTCTTTCAGAGTTGTATGACAGTCAATCGCTGTTTTGGATACCATAGGAATGAATGAGAAGTGCCGCAAATTGCTTCCTACCTGTCTCAAAAAGTCAGTGACTTCTCTTATCAAAACTGCATTTTTTCAGTGTAAACGTTAAATCCAAAATGATTGTTTAATGGCAAACAAGATTAGCTGTTAGGCTGTCGATTCATTAATGATTAATTAAGTGATGCCATCCATTAAAAAGAAAAAACAGCTTCAGATTTCCTTCCCTGTGTAGCCCTGTTAAGCCCGAAACACACTGCGTGATTTTTGGCTGTTCCAGACGAACAATTGGTATCGTGAAAAAATCTTGATGATTTTTGTGATCGTGGCTCCTAATCGGTGATCTTATGTCTTACAGTGAAAAAGGTTCAAAGACCGCCAAAACTTTTTTCGAGTTTCCAAATTTGAGTTTTTTGAGTTTCCAAATTTGCAGTGGTTAATGTCTATCTGTGTCTATTCTCTATCTGTGTGCCAAATTTCATAACTTTCCCACAAATAGTTCTATGAGCTGCCGACGAAGTAGAAGAAGAAGAAGGTGCTTGGCCCCTAATTAATTGACTTAATTTACAGTATCAAACAAAAGCATTATTAGATATTGTATATCTTAAACTCACTTTTCCGAGTTCTGTGAAGTATATAATGTCTTGAATCTTCTTGTTTTTGTCCTGGATCATCTGCTGCACATCTTTCTGTGTCTACATTAGCTGACTCTATACAGACAAGCAGGAACACACAAATACATTTGATCACTAAATATGGATTTTCCATCTTTTGACAAAATATATAGTTAAAGGTTATTGAAGTATTTTTTTAAATATTGATAGGAACTCATGCCTTCTTCTCTTTACTCTCCTCCTCTAGAGGAACAGTGTTGTGAGTCTTGTGGTCTCCATCAGTGCAAAACACACACACATACGTCTGATCATCTCTACAGAACAGCTCCAGAGGTCTCTCGTGTTTCTGGCATATATAGTCCTTCATATTTTCCACAGGGTCCATCAGTTTGTGTTTCTTTAAGCTCAGGACTCTCTGATGAAGATCCAGGTGAGTTTTACAGTAAGAGGCCTGACACAGCAGACAGGATTTCAGGGCTTTATGCCTTCTTTCATCACAGATGTCACAGAGAACTTCAGATTTACTCAGACTGAACTTTTTCTGAAAGGGCTGCACAACCTCTCTAAGTGTTGATCTTGAGGTCAGGTCTTTTTACTGAATGTTTCTTTACAGAATGAACAGTAGCAGTTCTGACTGTTGTCCCAGCACTGGTTCAAGCAGCTCTTACAGAAGTTGTGTCCACATGGAGTGCTGACTGGATCAGTGAACACATCCATACACACTAAACATTTAAGCTCATTAGCTAGAAGACCACTGGAGGATGACATAGCTGAAAAGAAGAGGAATAATCAAAATGTATCACCTATAGCTCATGTCTGCAAATATTGGATAATATATACAAATAACATTGTACAGGAACCAAAACAGGAATTAAGTATCATTGCAAGTGATGTCTAGATTGTACAGTTCTTATTATGACTTGCTTTATTCAATAATCATTTTAGTAATTGACTTACATGGAGGGTTATCCCTACTGCCTCTGTATTTCCGTGATCAAATTATTTCTGCCATTGCTTTTCTTTTCTTTAAGCCTCATCAAGTTTAAATATTTATGAATTCAATTAGACATGCTTTTTTTCTATCAATTTCATATCATTTTAGGGCTCTATAATTTCCTCAATGTGTAACCCAGTCATAAAAATGGAATTTACTGTACATGGAGTGTCACGGAATTTGGCAAATTTAGGATGAATAAATTAAAAGTAGGGGTATCAAATCATGATACAAATGAGTGTCTGTGAAGATTCACTTCACCAGCATTTCACTAATTCATTTGAGAAAAACTATCACTATACCATATACACAAACTGAAAGGCCTTCATGACAACCCGTCACAATGGAAGAAATTATAACATACTATTGTAAGTAGAATATTCTTCTCAAATTAATTTAAACTATAATTAATAATTCATTGACACTCACCGTTTTTTAAAAATACATTTAAAATATTAATAAATACATTCCAATAAAATTTAAAAGATTTATGAATTCAATTAGACTTTTTTTTCACTTTCAAATGGAATTCTGAAAAATTAAAATAGTAAACATTGAATTTGGGAACAATACAGAAATCGAGAATTAATAAAATGTATTTCATTGACCCCTAGAATGTAATTATTGTTCAACTTGTTAAATTATATACGTTTTATGATTTCAATTGATTAAACATGCTTTGACTACTACAACTTATTTTAACCATTAAAACTAGAAGAGAGAGAGAGAGAGAGAAACTAATTCCAGAAAAATTTAAATGAAAGTTCCAATGTCAGTAAAAAATTATGAGGGTCCTTGGAAAATTGGCCTAAAAAAAGTTTGAGAACCCCTACATTTTTTTTAAATTATATAGTTAAAAAAAAAAAAAACTACTAGTTTACCACCAAACGGATCAATGTTTTGATAACGTTTTAATGACAACCAGTATCACTGTACACTTTAACCACTCTATCGCTTTTGACTGGTGTGGTAAGTGGTTGCAGGTGTCCGGGATTAATAATCAGGTGATTGTGAGCGGGTGTAGGAGGCTGATTCGGCTGGTGAGGCAGGTGTTTCCGTGACATTCGTAGGGGAGATCAGGATTGTTGTAAAACTTTTTGCTCTAACATCTATAAATGCCATATTCTTTCAGTTATGTTTTAATCCGTGTACTCATGTACTGATCCAATTATTATGCAGAAATTTACAGGACATTCTCAAACATTTACGTTTTTATTTTTTGTAGAATTTTACAGATTATGCATAATAACAGATTTTCAAAGACATAAAACATATTAACATTTTCTCATTTGGCTAATAGCAGCTGCATACAACATATCCACCTTTCAGAAGAATATGTATTGCACTGCTTTTTTTTTTCATTGTTTAGTTCATATGGTATCTGGGTTGTAAATTAATTCATTGTAATTAACAGGTGAGATGATCATTGGTGCTGAATCTTTACTAGTACCATCAGGAAAGGGGCAAAAATATGAATAGTCTATTAGTGAAAGACTGAGCTGTGAAAGAGTAGATATGAGATTTGGACTCCAGATCATAGAAGGAGACCAGACCTTCCTCATAATCCACAAACACCCCCACCTTCTGTGGCTTCACTCTCAGAGAGAGATAAACACAGGGATCAGCACAAGCCCAATATGCATCCCCATTCCTCAGAGCCACAGTCCAGAATCCATCCTGAGGACTCGCTCTGATCTTTCCCTTCTTGTTAATAGATTATCTGGCCACTCCTAAATCCCACTGACTCTTTCCCTTCAGCTGCACTTCAAAATAAAATCTACCTGACAAGAATCCCTCTTTTCCCAGGACAGAGGCACTGTAATTAAACCGCTCTGGGTAATTTGGGAGCTCATGCTTAATGTCTCCATGTCTCTCTTGTTTCCCATCATTAGACAGGATGAGTTTTGGATGAGCTGTATCAGGATCCAGAGTCACATCCACTGAGAGAGAAATCAGATAATACATTTTAACAAAGGAGTACATTTTAACAAAGATCTCCATATGCTTGGCAGAATAAATGTAAACTATCACTATATTATGTACTGTATGTGACGAGTAAAAATCACACATTGTACCTGCATACTGCTGCATCTTTCTCAACACTGTGAAGTCAAACAGTAATAAAAAGATTTTCTAATTTTGTAAACAAACTGTTGAATGTGTCTCATACGTAATTTGACAAATTCTATCAATAGCATCTAATGATCTGTGTGGTGTATTTGATATTGACCTACCAGTTTTACGGAGTTTCTGGTCTAGGGTTTCCTGCAGTTGAGTCAGAGCTCTCCTCAGAGTCTCCACACTCACATCAGTGTTCATACAGATTTCAGGCCAGTTCCTGGTGTGTGGAGGACTGCACAGGGATGGATCAATCTACAGCAGGAGAGAGGAGAAATCCCTCAGCATGAGGAGTGTGAGTGTTGTCCTGTAATGAGAGCAGACAGAGAGACACTGACCTGTAGGAGCTGGAGGTGATCCTCAGTGTGTAAGAGATGATCCAGCTCAGTGTTTCTCATCTTGAGCTCAGTGATTTCCTGCTGCAGCTCTTGAACGAGCTCTTCATCCTGTTTCTCTGCTGTTTTCTGCTTCTCCTCCATCATCTCCAGCAGCTCAGCCTGACATCTTTTAATAGAGCACATCAGATCACTGAAGAGCTCAGCATTAGCTGCTTTCACTCGCGCTGTGCTTTTCTGAAAAAGTTTTTAAAATAATTTGCTTCATTTACAGTATCAAACTAAAACATTATTCATTAAAGATTTAACATCTTCAGCTCATGGTTCTGAGTTCTGCAAAGTATTTAATGTCTTGAATCTGTCCAGGATCCTCTGCTACATGGCTTTCCGTGTCTTCATTAGCCGAATCTATAGAAACATTTGATCACATAAACATCTTCCATCTTCTGACAAAAGATCTAGTTGCATTATTTAAAATGAGGTTATTGGAATAAGTTTCAATGTTGTTAGTAACTCTTGCCTTCTCTTTACTCTCCTCCTCTAGAGGAACAGTGTTGTGAGTCTTGTGGTCTCCATCAGTGCAAAACACCACACACACACACACACACACACGTGTCTGATCATCTCTACAGAACAGCTCCAGAGGTCTCTCGTGTTTCTGACAAATATAGTCCTTCATATCCTTCACAGGGTCAAGTAGTTTGTGTTTCTTTAAATAGATTTTGTGATGAAACTCCAGGTGAGTTTTACAGTAAGAGGCCTGACACAGCAGACAGGACTTCAGGGCTTTCTTTTTTCTTTCATCACAGATGTCACAGAGAACTTCAGATTTACTCAGACTGGACTTTTTCTGAAAGAGTTGCGCAACCTCTCTAAGTGCTGTGTTGATCTTGAGGTCGGGTCTTTTACTGAATGTTTCTTTACACAATGGACATTTTCAATCCTGACTGTTGTCCCAGCATTGTTTCAGACAGCCCTTGCAGAAGTTGTGTCCACATGGAGTGCTGACTGGATCAGTGAACACTTCCAGACACACTGAACACTGAAGCTCCTCAGCCAGAGGACCACTGGAAGAAGTCAGAGCTTAAAACAAGAGAAATAATAAAAATGTATCACCTCCAGTTCAGGTCTACATATGTTAGATCTTATATAAAGAATATTATTACTTGTACAGTAAAAAAATCAGAAATTAACTGTCATTGTATCGTTTGCTTTATCCAATAAAACTTTTAGCGATTGACTTACTTGGAGGGTCATCCATACTCTCCCTGTATTTTTGTGATCGAAAAAAATCTGCCATTGCTCTGCTTTTCTGTAGGCTGGTCATGAAAAAAAAAAACTGGTCAACAGCACATATTTCATTTTCACACTGCTACACACACATCTCTCTCCCACTCTCATGCCGCCCCCCCCCCCCCCCCTCTCCCCCACCTACCGCACGCACGGTGGTGTTGCCCACTGAGTGTCGAACGCATAAATCCTAAACCAAGAAAATGATGCGAGTTGCAGAACATAACCTAGGGACAAATCACAACGTCGGTCCACGGAACACCCTAAAAAATGCAAGAGGGGGTGTGGTTAGAGAGCTTCTAGTTGGGAACAGCAATTTCACTCACAAAAGGGCTGCAAGTGAACGAGAGAAACCACTCTACGTACTTCTCGAGCTCACGAAGTCATATTAATCCCCCTCCCACAAATTAAATCTATGGATGCAAAACAGATTATATTCACTCTATACAGCTCTTGACTGTTATTAACATAAAGCTGAATTAAATGATTCCAAATAAGCGTTTTATATTTTTATAAATCAAATGAATTCATGGCCACATCAAAATATTCAGTAAATTGAATTTCCTCATCTAACCCACAAAGTGCAGTTTTCAATATGTTCAGTCTGTCTAAACTAGACTAGGAGACTAGTAACGAACGTTAGAAAAATAAGACATGTTTCATATATTTCCATAACTTAACTGTGAGTGAATATCGCATATGTCTTAGAGTGCTTCAAATAGGATTTAGTTTAAGGGAAAAAAAAAAAAAGGATAAGCATATTACAAGATCCCGGACGAGCCCCCATTTATGTTACGAACCCCACTTTTAAAAGACTCGTTCAAGAAGGGGTTAAGCAACATAAAAAGGACGCGCAAGACAAAAGATAAATTTTAACCTTTTATTAGAGGTCAAAACAGCTTGCGAGTCACGTTAGTTAACCAACGGCAAATGTAATAGTTAAATCAGTTAAACTAAAGAAAAATACCTCAATAGGTATTCAGTAAACAAACAAAACACAGATCAACAGAAACATTAAAGAAAACACAAAGAGAGACACAGAGAGAGAGAAAACACCACTTATCAGCGGTGCTAGACAGCAAGACGCGCACGAAGCTCACTGGATGCTCTCCTACGTTGATGGCTGGACGGCAGTAGCTTCTCAACAAGTGCGAGTCAATTTTAAAAGAGGAAGAGGAAGTCACTGTGGCAGACACACAATGGGGTAGGGAGAGGCTCTGGACATAAGTGTGACTTCTGCCTTATATTCAGTCCAGAGCGTCTTTACTCAACAAGCTGCAGGTGTGTGTGGGCGGAGCTCAACCGCGGGAGAAAGAGAGGAACCAAATTAATATATACACACACATACACAATACCCACAAATGAACAACAAAACTTTGACCGTGACAAGGTCTATTGTCTATATAGGCTACAATACTTTCTGGAGCAAATCAGACTTTGACCCTGTATCATGTGTCTTTTATGGAGGTTTTTAAAAACAAAATTTTTTTATGTATTACATAAACTGTATACAACTCCAATGTCATTATGTAAAGCATGTGAATACTGACTGTTACTATCACAGTAGGGCATAGTGCTCAAATGCTCAACCTAAAAGTTAATTAGGAATCTGCTTGTTGTTCTGCACATCATTTACAGTAATTAACAATTTGGATGCCCATGTCTTTTCGAAAAAAAAAAAAAAAAAACCACAGCATCCATGTACAGAAGCTGATCAAGTTTAGTATGTTGTCTCCATCTTGTGGAAAAAAAATTTCAAGGTTAAGTAACAGAGAAAATTACAGACTACACTACTGGTATAAAAAATAAATAAATTACAACAATGCTTTATTTGCTTTATTAAATAATAAATTGTGAAATAATTAGTATTATTATATAATAACTTACAGAGTGAAATTCCCTATGTGGGACATTATTTTGCATTTCAGACTTCTGTGACATTGTGATGTGTAGCCAAAACATTAAATCCACACCCAATACCATTTTAAAAATCTGGACCAAGCCAGGATGTGTCCTAATTAAATGTGTTTGGTCTTCACACAAGGTGCTTTTCATTTGATGATTTCTCCACCCTCATTTGTGACCCTGGACCACAAAACCAGTTGTAAATTTTTCGAAATTGAGATTAATACATTTTCTGAAAGCTGAATAAATAAGCTGTCCATTGATGTATTAGGATAGGATAGGATAGGACAATATTTGGCCGAGATACAACTATTTAAAAATCTGGAATCTGAGGGTGAAAAAATCTAAATATTGAGAAAATCGCCTTTAAAGTTGTCCAAATGAAGTTCTTAGCAATGCATATTACTAATCAAAAATTGAGTTTTGATATATTTACGGTAGGAAATTTACAAAATATCATCTTTACTTAATATCCTAGTGATTTTTTGGCATAAAAGAAAAATATATCATTTTGACCCATACAATGTATTTTTGGCTATTGCTACAAACCCAGCGACTTAAGACTGGTTTTGTGGTCCAGGGTCACATATATGACTGGACATTTGAGAGTTTTGACTAACCCAGAGTTTCACTGGCATTCATGTATTTATGGGGGAGCTAGAAACACTTGGCATTAGGCAGTGTCCCACTTTAGGGCAATTCACCCTACTCAATATTAAGATTTCACTGCTGAATGTGAATGTATTATTTTATATGAACACACACTTAGTTAATTCATACCAACAACAACTGAACTGATCTTTCATATAAGGGCCGTTCACACAGACATAAATTAGCAGTCAACAATGCGTTGAACACCATTAGGAGTGAAACCATTTAACTTGATTCTACGCTGTACATTGTCAAAATACTATTTGCAAGTCTAATTAGTAAGGCACATTTAGAGTAGTGGTATCAACAGCATAGAAATGTTCAGAACAGCAGTTGGAAAGAGAAAAGGCAAGTCGTGAATAAAATGGATTTAAGTTGCGTTTTTCCCAGTTCACTTCCATCTGGCATTTTTTTCAAATAAAAAACGTCAGTGTGAATGGCTCCTCAGAATGCACAACATCTGATTACTGAGGCAAAACATAACACATCTTGTAATGGAGAAAATATCCTGAATTTGAAGAACTCTAACCTTAAACATTGACGACATCGGAAACATGTAATAATTGTGTTAAAGCAACTATATGAGCACATTACCGCCTAAAATCATTGTGTAGTGAAAACAGACTTTGTGAGAGGAGTTTCAGTGCCTCCGTTTGGAGGCAAAATATGTTGCACATGCGCACATAACACTACCGATGGAAAATGAGAAATGTCATGGCCTATGGAAGGATGTTGGTGTAATTCAATTTGCCCTCTACAGGTGTAATGATTCACCATGCTGCTGTTCTCACATAATCATCTATTAAATACCAATTTGCATCCACTTCGGTTCATGTAGACTAGTGACTAGGATCTCATGATAACTGCACAACTTCTGTGTATCCTAAGTATTGAGATTTTTCTTTTGTTTCAGGATTTAATGCTGATTGTTTGGCTTTGGTTAAATATTAAAATAATTAGATTTGGCATAATTAATAATTGCAATTAAATATTCTTCTGCCATGTAACATATAGCCAACATGTTGCCAGACAACAAATAATTTGGTGCATTCATACATAATTTCATTTATGCTTTAAGTTTACAGATTTTTGTTGTATTTTTCATTCAAAAATTGCTTCTTTTTTGTATTTTTCAAAATGAGTAGCTATGGAAACTGGAGTGTGTTTTCTCTCACGAGTGGGTGGGACCTCTGTGTTTTCCAATCAGATTTTAGAGCAGAAACTATTTGTAATAATTTCCATGCTACTACAAATAGAACAGAAACTGTATTGCAGGAATATTGGATGACTTTGTGCTTGGCTTTTGAATTATGAGTATTGTATATGCTCAGAAGATATTTTACAAACAGGGGCCACATGATTTATTTTAGATTAGTACGAAAACCGGTAGTAAAAAGTACCAAATTTTCCATTAGAACGATTTCATGACCTTTTACATTAGGGGTAACATTAGGCTACATTGGTTAGCTGAAAGTGTATGTTGGCTGTGGGCTGTGCAAACGTTGAAAACTGCTTGACTCACACATTTATTATTTTAGCTGAAATAACTTCATGGCCATAGATTAACAATATGGAATAGGCAAGCAATTCTGTCCAGTTTGAGTAGCAAAAGAGAAACTAAAAATTATATATATATTGTAGTGCAAAGACATCTTTTTCTTTTGTCATCTTCGACAGCAGGTGGCGCTGAAGTATGTGTTTTATACTGTATGCTGAACTGCAGACTGGCTTTTAAAATGAACACTAGTCCTGTTTTACGGAGAAAGTTAGTGTAGAGATGTGTTTACATCTGTCTACCCCACATCATTGATTTTTGTATATGTACTTAATTCACAAAATATCTAAGATAGGATGTGTGACATTTAAATCTGTAATTTTTTTTAAATGTCATGCATTTCAGAGATGTGATATGCTGTCAGTTGTCCTACTGCAGTTATAAAAGTAATTTTTTATTCATTGTAATCCCAGTTGAAAACATACTGTAGGCCTATCACAGCTGATGCATTGGTTCTCTTGACAGTATATGACTACACGAACATTCTCAGACAGGAATGCCTATTAATCTGCATTTTGGCTAATGACAAGGCCTAATTTGTGTCAGGGTATCAAATGCTTCGATACTATTGGCTGTTTAATAATTCAGTGGAAAATATGTTGGCAGCATGTGCTCATCTCTGTAAGGCTCCAGTACTTCAACTGAAGAGCACTATGCTTAACTTACCTGAGATTTCATCTACCATTAGAATTGAAGAACCCTGCAATAACACACTCGCAAAACAGCTATAGCAGCGGCTCACACACTCGGCTGCGCTTGAAGTGAATTAAAATAGTGAGGACGCAGCATTATGTAAATACAGGCCCATTCCCCTCTCCAGCCCTCGGAAAATTGGATGATGTGTTACAATGATACCGGAGTGAATGGAGGGGCACGTTCTCAGGTTCCCATCAGCAGCATTTCCTCCTCTTCTGTCATCTTACTATCCTCTTTTCTCTTGCCCTATGCTTTCCTTTATTATATGTGCCTGCCAAACCCCACAACAAGTATTTCTGTCACGACCACTATCGTCAAAATGATAGATACTTAGCATAAAGTTTGGTTTGGCGGTATGGTTCTGTTCTGGGCAAAAACCTCCCTGCCCATCCATGCAGCCTGTCATGAATGAGCAGGGAGAGCAGCAATAATAACCCCCCTAGGGTTAACAGAACAGAACAAGGCAGATATCATTAATGTACTTAATGATATTTAAGTGTAACACTTTATTCAAGATAAAAGAGTCTGATTAGCAAGGAATATCAGAAAGCCAAGTCCTGACTGTGGCAAAAGGTGGAGCTGGGGATGGAGGAGGGTAATTTGCTCTTGAGCAAGTGATAAAGCTGCTGAATAATACTGAATAGAGCTTATATAGGAATGCCGCGATAGGTGTCATATTCCTATAGGTAGATGTGATCAGCTGAGAATCAGCTGATGCAAGCTTGACTCACGTGACCTGCCAGAACTAATTCTAATGGTTAATTTGCGCTTGCACAAGAGAGAAGGCTCTGACAGATGTGTAAGATGCATTTTGAGGGTGTGGAAAAAGCAAGGTCAGTTTGAATAAATAAATAGATTTTTGTTCAATATGTAAGTAAAGGCAATGCTTAAACTAATAATTCTAATGGGCAAGGATTACTTTGTAAGAATAATGATTAGTTTAATTTTTGTAGTCTATCCTTGATTCATAAAGTGGTCATTATCTAGGCACTTATGATCTTTAGCATATTTCTTGTCCCATTATGTTTTTATTATGGAAACAAATGGTACCTGAATGAATGGTAGAAACTAGTTTGTTAAAGGGATATGTCACCCCAAAACTATCCCTTTATTTACTCACCCTTATGTTGTATCAAAACTGTATGACCTTCTTTCTACTGTAGAGCACGGTGACACTTTACATCATTCTCATTTGTTAACTTTAGTTATGTATTAGCACACATTGAGCATATACAGTATAGGACTTCTTACAGCATTTATTAATCTTTGTTAATGTTATTTATTAAAAATACAATTGGTTAATTGTTCATTCATTTTCAGAGTACATTACGTAACATTCAAGTTTTGATTTTAAAAACCAACTCACAAAGAACAATTTAAGGTAATTAAAAATATTAAATGTTTAAATAAACATTAAGATTAATAAATGCTTCAAACATATTATTCATTGCTAGTTCATGTTAAATAATGTAGATAACTAATGTTAATAAAGTGAAAAAAAATACTGAAATTTCTCAGATGTGGAATGACAGGAGTGAGTAAATGACTTTCAATTTTAATTTTGAGGTATATAAGAGGTGTGTTGTTACTTTAAATGATTAAGTGACTTATTTTCCCTTGGCAGATGATCAAATAGGCCAAAAAAAAAATAGACTTAAGGTACAGACAACAACATTGTCAAAATGATCCCCGTTCACATGGATCTGTGACAACTAAAATGCTGTATTATGCATTCCAGTGTATAGCTGGTGGTGTCAGTTTGTAAAGAAACTAATCCACAAGTAAGATAAAAACAGAAAGTAATCCACACCACTCCAATCCATCAATTAATCAAAAAATTATTTTCAAAAGATTGTGTTTTCAGGCCCTCAAAATGCTGTCATGTAAATGAATGGGCCAAAAAGTGTTCTGTTTTTAGATGAAAATGGTGTTATATAAACGACCCCTTAGCCTTCATTTGATGGAATGTTTTGAGCTGTATCTAGTGAGCAGAATATTGTGGGGACTTTGTGGTGGGATATGATTGCTTGGGCGAGTAAGCCTTTTTGCATCCTTTCAGAAGACCTGAGCAACCATCTACCAACTCCCTAAGAAGCATCCATAAGCATCTTGGCAGTGAGTATTGCATAGGCTAGCACCACTCAAATTTTCTTCAATCTCTCATTTCCTCAAATTCAAATTTTCTCTAATTTCTAGACCCTTTATTTCAAAGCCACTTAAGTTCAGTACCGTCATCCCCCTTTAATCAGCCATTCAGATGCACTGAGAGCAAATGTGAGGAGCGCTTCTTCAAGCGTGTGCCTCACAGCACAATCCTATTGTTCCAAATTGGCCGGCTTGCCATCACGCTACACTGGGAAGGCAGTGCAATTAAGTTACGAGAGTAAGTGAGGTCAAAATCCTGGCAATAAACAAGAACTTAATCCGGTTATCTATAAAGGGCAGGGTTAGAGGAAGAGCGGTACAATATAGTAGAAAGGGAGCTGCTTGCTTTTATACGAACACACACATACACACGCCTGGGCTTTGTTCTGCGGTGGCCGGTCATACATCTAACAGCCCCCAGTTTCCATTTACCTCCAGATTGCTGGCGACCACTGACCCGGTGACCCCAATCCACAGAGGGCCCTGAGGAGTGCCCATCAATACTGGCAGCAGCTTGTTTTTGTCTGCCCTGCTGGATAAATGATGCCATTGGCTGGCACACACACTCACACACATCATCTCGACTCGCAGACTTGATAGAGTGGGGCCTTGTGGTAAAGAGGCCTTGCATTTGGGACGTCGGCCAATTTTGCAGACCTTGCTCGAGTGCGGCGAGATGCCATAGGGGGCTCTGGAGGACAAACCCCCTTCCTCTCCGTTTCTCGCTCGCTCTCTGCTTCTCTACATGCGCCGTGCCCTCTTCTCCCTCGGCCCTCCTTGTTACAGATGCAGCAGATTTAGTTAAGGGTGCCCTGGATCTCGAACCGTACTGACCCAGGTCCCTGGTCACTGTCTGAGTAATTCATTCATCTCATCCTCCGGCCAGCCCTTGGGTCGCAGCCTTATCTATTCAGCGTTTGTACCGCTGTCATCTTGCTGGCCAGAACCCATAAGTTCTCACTCTGCCGAGGGAAAGCAAGCGGATGTTATTCATGTAAGCTCCACTAGAGGTCGATTGTTCTTAATACCAGGAACGATCTTATTAAATATGAGGATATTATTTGATATATCCCACTAACATACTGGCCTTACTATTTCTGCAGTACTACAAATTGTTCTTGTTTAGTTTCGTGCACTGACTGACTTTTATTTTTGGTTCATTGGTTATTTTTTGGAAAGATTTCAGTCTTTCCCTTAAATCATGTGACTTACCTGTTCTATGACTATAACTTCAGTAAATAACCTTGCAGAGGTTTGATTGAAATAAGTTTGAGTTTCTTAATTTCATATGTTTTAGTTTTTTATTATTTACTGCAAGTGTTTTATTATTTAATTAATTATTTGCTTTTATCAGCTCACAAACCCCTTGTCCCCTTGTGAACCCCAGTTTGGTAAACCCTGGTTTAGATGTGGAAAATCTCATTATAGGAATAGTTCAACCAAAAATTTCATTTATTCACCCTCAGGCCATCCAAGTTGTAGATGAGTTTGTTTCTTCTTCAGAACCGATTTGTAGCAATTTACTTACTGACCAATGGATCATCTGTAGTGAATGGGCAGAAGCGGTGATTTAAAGTTAAATGCCTTGATGATAGATTTGTTTCTTACAAACATGCAGCTTTTCACTTCACAAGATGTTAATTGATGGACTGGAGTGGTGTGGATTACTTGTGTTTTTATCAGCTGTTTGGACTCTCATTGTGACAGCACCCATTCACTGCAGAGGTTCCATTGGTGAGGAAGTGATGTAATCCTAAATTTCTCTGATGAACAAACAAACTTTTCTACATCTTGGATGACCTGAAGGTGGGTACTTTTCACCACTTTTCATTTTCGTGAACGATTCCTTTAAATATCTATTCGAATCCTCCATGCCTTTTTTAGTATTTCATCAACCGCATACTTATCCTTTGCTTTGTCAAGTTTTTATCTTTCTTTTGATAATGGGCCACTTTTATTTTCAGGTGAACTATTCCTTTAAATTCTATTCAGAATCCTCCATGCAGTTTTTAGTATTTCATCAACCTCAGTACTTAATCCTTTGCTTTGTCAAAGTTTTTATCTTTCTTTGATAATGGCCACTTTTTCTGCAGCCTTAAAGTTGCAAAGGCCCACAGCCACACTGAAAAGTTTTGAGAGTGTCACTCTCAAATCACTCCAGAAATTCAATAATTAACATAGTGATAACCATAGCAACTATGCGGCTGTAAACAAGAAACATGAATGCCAACACTTTAACCAGTGTGGTATCTACTATTGTTGACCAAAGTTACTTTGTGACAAAAGACTTATAATCTTTCGCAATTGTAAGTAAACAACCATTAACAGAGACACTGTTTTATCTGTGCTCATAAAGCTCCTTTTCTAACCAACACATTCTCTTTGCTTTGTTGCCATTTCTACTAATAAAAGCCTTTGGGGTTCTTATTTTTGCATAAATTAGCTTAAAATATTGCCAGTCACTGGTTGTGTTTGTTTTGGTTTTCCAGACTGAAAAAGAACAGTTTCATAAGAAGTAGTTTTTTTAGCCATACTGTTGCATGAATACTGCATATTCAGACAAACTACTTTTAGACCTACTGCTTTTATTATATAGTGTACTAGTGGGGATGTATGCATATTTGGATGAAGACTGTCAAAATGTGTGAATAAATCTAGACTTGTAACTCTCTCCTTCCCTCTGATGAGTTCAGTTTTGTACACACTCCATGAATTGATTGCAGTTGTCACTACCTGAATTTTTTTCAAGACTGAATTTGGTTGTAGAATGGCTGTCAGTTGCATAAATGACCAAACTCTGTATGCAGAGAACAGGATTAGGATTGCAGAGGAATGACAATTGTGTTTAGCTGTGGCCAATTGAAAACCATGTGTTTTTAATGTGTTTGAGAGATTTGGCTCTGGCAGTTTGTAAAGTAACTTCTAGCATGAATCTTCATATGTAGTCAAATGTCACTTTCAGTCTTGCTCTGAGAAAACAGGCTCAAAGCAAAGGTGAAAGAAGTCAAAATGTGTCAGCGCTTAGATGCTAACACAAATCCCTATACCTCACCTGCCCTCCTCCTTATGCCCTCACCTTTCCACGGTCAGGTGTACTACAATGCCTCTGTCAGTTGTAGCAGAATGGACTGCAGTTAATTAAGCACATGAGTCCCTTAATATAATCAATTTTAATTAAACTGAATTTTAATCGGAGTGGGGGAGACGGAGTGCGTCTGGCAAGGGAGGCTGTTAGCGCAGCGTAATCCATGTGCTGCTTCTCTCCTTTTTTCCCCATCCCCCCCATCCGTTCTCTCTATCCTTTTCTTTTTCAGTTCAGATTTGCTAGTGCCTAATTAATATGGATAGGATATTAAGCCTTTTGGACTCTGGTGACTCTCATTTCATGACTATTAATGATTTTAATGAACTGCACTAATAAGACGGCCATGCTTTCAAAAGCAATCTGCTGTGTATTCAGAGAGGAATGGGGTTTATTGGAATGAAATGAACATTATATATCACACATACAGGGACATACTTGCACATAAATACACAGCCTCCAGACAAAAGAAAGAAATTAAATTGGTAATAAATAGTGATTTGATGAGATTCTACATAAGGAGAATTTAAATAGCATATTATAGGGAAGACAGGGGTTAGTTGTCACATGGGAAGTTGTCAGAAGTGATGTGTTTAAGAAACCCTCTTAGATTAGAATAATTTGTGTGTATTCTGCCTCCTAAATCAATCATATTTTTGTTATAGCTGTTGGGTAAAAAAATTGAATGCAGTAAATTCAATGTGGTTGTCAAATCTTTATATCTTGTAATTTTATACCATTTATTAGTAACAATTTCTGTTGAGCACAACAATGATTTGATAGATTTTTTTACATGTTGACTAATTTCTTAATTAGCTAATTAATTACTATGATAATATACTACCTATAGTGTGACAATACAAAAAAACTCTATCTCCTCTCTCTCTCTCTCTCTATATATATATATATGCATGAATATTTCACATTTTAGTTTTGTGTGCTACCTTAATATCTTAATATGTCAGGAAATATTATTATTATTATTATTATTATTATTATTATCTTATTATCATGTGCTTTGACGCTTTTTAAATACAAAATGTAATAAAATTCCTCTCTCAAAAGAAGGTCAACAGTTGTACTGAAGCCAACTGATGGTGGTAATGAAAAGGAAGTCTTTACCACAGAAAACCTTGATTTGAATAGCTTTAATAACCAAACTGAAGAAGCGAAGGCTCTTGATATTTTTGAGGAAAAACCTTTGCACCCTCATGCATGCCTGTCCATGAGGCAGTGAATACATGTAGTAGGCGACTGCTGCTCTTCTGTTTCTTTAATCGGGACAATCATAAGGCTAATTATTTAAAGAAACACAGAATAGCTAGGCACAGCTTCCTGACCTGGGATTGGGGCACACTCATTTATCATTGCACACGCTTTTTTGAGCGATTTCAAAACGCATATATTGGGAAGAAATAGCAAGGCACTATAAAAGCTGAGTCAGGAAATGTTTAAGTCTGTTTTTTTCTTATTTTTCCTTTTTAAATTTCACATTGAATTTGAATTAAAGGCTCTGGATTTTCTTAATTTTGCTGTTAACAAAAGCAAACATCCACACAACACAGGAGGGGCGCAGCCCAGAGTTATAGACCAAGGGCATTCATGAGTGGCTAACTCAAGGATGTGATGGGGTTATAACTTCTACTGAAATATTCAGAGTAACATTTGGCATGGGTTAAATTATTTATTGAAGGAAATACAACTTAATTGTACTTAAATTATGTGTTTGTGGAAATGGCTTTCACTGGGAGGCAAAGGGTTGATGATAACTGAAAAGTGTTGTTTCCGCGTCATGCACTTGGAAAAGCACTTAAAAACAACCAAAAGCACATCATAGGTGAATTGAGTGCTTTCATACTGTCAATACTTTCCCACTCTTGACAACCTCTCCTCAAAAATGAGATGTAATGTTTATATGGTTTACTTACCTACAGTACGTGACAAAGCTCAGCGCTATGCTGAACGTAATACACTAAAAAAAATGGTGCTATATAGCACTAAAGGCGATTCTTATGGCTCGTAATCGTAGGGGAACCACTTTTAGTGCTATTTAGTACCTATTTTTACAGGTGCTATATAGTACCTTTGTCAAATGGTGCTATGTAGAACCATAAGAGGTGCCATATAGCTGTCACGCATCCGGTCCATGGACTTTCATCCAATGAACTCAAGAGGTCGCTCTCTTACCATATTGACACTCACTCCACATAGACTGTCACACATCACTCTGGACTACATCTCCCATGCTCCACTGCACTGATTGCGCACTCACCTGCATCCAGTCACACACACCATATAACACTCACTCTGATCCTGCTCTAGTCGCCGAGTATTGTTTAGCGGATATCCCTGTTTAGCTGATAGCTACCTTATGGCGCCTGCTTAGTTTTCCTAGCCTTTTCTGAGTCTTGCCTTGTCTGTTTTCTCGTGTTCTGATCTTTGCCTGTGTACCTGGATTTATCCCTCTAGTCTCGCCCTGTTGGATTACGTTCGCCGTCGATTGACCCTCGCTTGTTTACCAGACTGCTCTTGCCTTGTCTTCTACATATCAGTTTGCCATTGTCTGACCCATGCCTGTTTCTGACCACGCCTTGAAATAAAGCTTGCAAATGGATTCGTACGTCTCATGTCTCAGTCCCTGCAACAATAGCACTTTGTCAAATGGTGCCATATAGTACTTTTTCTCAAAAATGGTGTTCAACAGTGGTTCTTTGGCTTTTAAGCATAGGGACACCTCGTTTGGTACTATATGGCACATATTCTTAAAGATAAGAAGCTTTATAGCACATTTGTCAAATTGTGTTATACAGAACCATTAGAGGTGCCATATATTACTACCATGAGCCAATTTGCTTCTAAATGACACTTTTACTTAAAAGATGAATGATAACTAATCATTTCTTACCAAATTGCGGCTTTAAAGATTAAAAATCCTGTACAAAATGCTTACTGAGAAACAAAATGCATTTCCAAAATATTTCAATTTGTTTCATATACATATACATTCTTACACAATATACTCCCCATTTATACACAAAATAACACAACAAGAAATAGCCTAAGTTTAAATACGTTTACTGTAGCCCTGTAATCAGGTCTCTTTTTGGCCAACAACATTTTTAACATTAGGTTACATAAAAAATTAGTGAGATTACTGAAGATTGCTAATACACAAACACAAATTGAGTTGTACACTCTGAAGTCCTGCAGTATCTTTTACTGTCAACAGCTCATTAAAGGGGTCATATGATGCTGCTAAAAAGAACATTATTTTGTGTATTTGGTGTAATTAAATGTGTTTATTTTTACAAAGCTCATCGGTCTGAAAAGCGATGTGTGCTCTGATTGGCCAGCTATCCAGTGTGTTGTGATTGGCCAAATACCTCAAGCGTGTGACGGAAATATTATGCCCCTTGCCATATTGTGATGCCGTGTCTCGGCCGGAGTGACGAGACAAAAACATTAAAACCCATTATAAACGAGGCATTTGTTGCATCCAGTGGGGACATAATTATGGATTATAATGACTTATACTGTCTTTTAACACATTGCATAGCGCCACGTAAACATAAAACCATGTCTGCATTTGTGATCGGAGAAATGACAAACAACAAGTGCTACTCTACACTGCCCAAAAAACTCGCGTTTGATTAGTCAGTGGCAAATTCTTTAAATATAAAAAACTTACTTACAGTCTGTGAGTCAGAACAGCTGGCATTGTAGTCTACTCAAGCCCTGCTCATGGACACCATCACGGCTGAGCCCTGCCCACAGAGCTCATCACAGACAGACTGTGACGTATCAGAACAGCTCCAAGACTCAGCATCCAAGGACGACTTTCTGGAAAACAGCCAGGGAAGCCAGGACAACAAATTTCAGCCACCGGAAACACCAGAGCCACATCCCTGCTCACCAGACACATTATCCCTATCTCCAACATCTCCACTTCTAAGCTTATCACAGAAAATGGAGGAACTGGTTTACGCTGGGACCAGACTCTCCCACTCTTTTGCTGCAAGACCCCAGATATCAACTAAAAAACGGCGGGCCCACAACCACCAAAGCCTGTGGGCCAAGCTCGTCCTCCTCCAGTGAGAGCTCTCCAGCCGCTGCCACAACGCCAGGGCACAAACCCTCCTCCATCTACTCTAGGTGAACCAAAAACAACTGATAACAGCTCTCAGTGATATGTGTCGGTCCCCGCTATAATAGCAGCAACATTCACAAAGGTTTACAGAACAAGCGGGAACCCAGTGTTCCTATAGTTTTTTCTATTTCTGTTTTATCACGTGATAGAAAGTCTAAGGGCTTCTTAAGCCGTATGGCTGACTTATCTAATCTGCGGCCTGTTATGCCTATCAAACAAATATGCTGTTGAGACAAAATGCCACTGCCATCAAGTTAGCATTTAAACATGCGCTCCCAAAAAAGTAAATCATTCTAAAATGACTTAATAACCACAAACAACCTGGATTTTATTTTTCTAAATGAAACATGGCTAGAAGACATCTGCAGTGCAACGGTCCTCAATGAAATAGCCCCTCCTAACTTCACTTTCATGAGTGTTTTCAGGACTGTTAGGAGAGGTGGAGGTGGAGTTGCTCTATTTAAAGATGTCTATCAATGTAAGCAAGTGTCATTTGGTCAGTATTTGTCTTTTGAATATCTAGGGATTGTGTTGAAAGGTGCTCCACGCATTATGTTTATCATTATTTACAGGCCTCCAAAATACTCTCCAGCCTTTGTTGAAGAGTTCACAGAAATGCTATCAATGATTTCCTCAGAGTTTGACTGTTTTGCTATTGCAGGGGATTTTAATATTCACATAGATCATGCAGAAATCTAAATTACAATATAAATTATAACTATTTTAAACACTTTTTACCTGATTCAACATGTGCATGGACCCACACACAATCATGAACACACTCTAGATTTACTCATCAGTAAGGGTCTAAACATTTCACCCATTGTTAATAAGAATGTAGCACTATCTGATCACTTCTGTATTTTCTTGATATATTGATCTCTGTTACCACTGAATCTAGATCTGTCTCTGTCAGAAAGAGATGCATTAACGAAAACACTAGTGTACTATTTATGGAGGCTATATCTTTAACACCAAGCATTTCTGCAGAAGCTGTTGATCTTCTCCTTGATTCGTTTAACTCAAAAGTTAAGAATGTTATCGATGACATTGCTCCTTTGAAAGTCAGCAGGAAGACTGGCAGACCGAAATCAGCTTGGAGAAAATCAACAGCAGTTCAGAGTATGAAAAGACAATACAGAAAAGCTGAGCGGATGTGGCGGAAAACGAAACTTGAAATACACTATAGCATAAATAAAGACAGCCTTCGTACTTTCAATGTGGAACTAGGCAAAGCTAGACAGTCATTCTTCTCAAACCTTATAAACAGTAACTTAAACAACACTCGCACTCTTTTTGCTACTGTTGAGAGACTGACAACCCCCACAAATCAGATTGCCAGTGAAATGCTCTCCGACAGCAAATGCAATGAGTTGCTTCCTTCTTTTCTGAGATCAATAATATCAGGAAGGCAATTAACACATCCCCAAGTTATGCAGAGGTTACACATATTCGACCACAATATCAAAAAGAAAATACTATGTCTATTTTTGAAGCAACTGATAGCAACATTTTGGAAGAAATAGAGCAGCACCTAAAAATCGTCAAACTGCTATCTTGACACACTTCCCACATAATTTTTCAAAAGGGTGCTTAACTGTTTAAAAGCAGATCTCTTAGAAATGGTGAACGCCTCACTTCTTTCTGGGACTTTTCCAAACTCCCTGAAAACTGCAGTTGTAAAACCCCTTCTGAAAAAGAGAAATCGTGATAACACCATATTGAGCAACTATAAACCAATATCAAATCTTCCTTTTATAGAAAAGATTATTGAAAAGGTAGTCTTTAAACAGCTGAACAAATACTTAAACTCAAAAGGATACCTGGACAATTTTCAATCTTGTTTCCGACCGCATCACAGCACAGAGAATACTAAGATTAATAAATGATATTCGCTTTAATTCTGAATCTGGCAAAATATCAGTACTGGTACTACTAGATCTCAGTGCTGCATTTGATACTGTCGATCATAACATACTACTAGAGAGACTGGAAAACTTGGGCGGGCTTTGGCCATGTAATTAAAGGTTAAGGTCCACTTGAGAAGGGAAAGAGGTTATTCTGTGAGTATAGGAGAGCATAAGTCTAAGTGGATGTCAATGACATGCGGAGTCCCACAGGGCTCAATTCTTGCACCGCTCTTGCTCAGCCTGCATATGCTCCTATTAAGTAAAATGATGAGAAAGAACCAAATTGCCTATCACAACTATGCAGATGACACCCAGATTTACCTAACCTTCTCTCCAAATGACTACAGCCCCATTGAATCCCTCTGCCAATGCATTGATGAAATAAACAGTAGGATGTGCCAAACCTTTCTTCAGTTAAACAAGGAAAAAACCGAAGTCATTGCATTTGGAAACAAAGATGAAGTTCTCAGGTGAATGCATACCTTGACTCTAGGGGTCTAACAACTAAAAATCAAGTCAGGAATCTTGGTGTGATTCTGGAGACAGACCTGAGTTTCAGTAGTCATGTCAAAGCAGTAAATAAATCAGCATACTATCATCTAAAAACATTGCAAGAATTAGAGGTTTTGTTTCCAGTCAAGACTTGGAGAAACTTGTTCATGCCTTTATCACCAGCAGGGTGGACTATTGTAATGGTCTCCCCACCGGCCTTCCCAAGAAGACCATTAAACAACTGCAGCTCATCCAGAACACTGCTGCAAGGATTCTGACTAGAACCAGAAAATCACACCAGTCCTCAGGTCCTTACACTGGCTTCCAGTTATATTTAGGATTGATGTTAAAGTACTTTAATCGTTTATAAATCACTCAATGGCCTAGGACCTAAATAAATAGCAGATATGCTCACTGAATATAAACCTAACAGACCACTCAGTTCATTAGGATCGAGGCAGTTAGAAATACCGAGGGTTCACACAAAACAAGGGGAATGTGCTTTTAGTTATCATGCCACCCGCCGTTGGAATCAGCTTCCAGAAGAGATCAGATGGCTAAAACATTAGTCACATTTAAACCCAGACTCAAAACTCATCTGTTTAGCTATGTATTTATTGAATGAGCACTGTGCGATGTCCGAACTGATTGCACTATGTTTTATGTATAATCGTTTTTTTAAATTTATTTTAAACCTCTTAAATCAAATTTTTTTTTTTTTTTCAAAGTTTTTAAATTCCTTTTTTTGTTGTGATTATTGTTTTATTTTATTTTATGTAAAGCACTTTGAAGTACCATTGTGTATGAAATGTGCTATAAAAATAAACTTGCCTTGCCTTGCCTTACCTCACAGGAGCAGGAAACAGTCTCAATACAAGCACTGGACACATTTGAATATTTGGGTTGAAGTGTTCTGGATCAGTGTTGTAAATACATTTTAACCACTGATTTCTAGTCGTGTCTTTTGGAAGGCCAAACAAAGTAGTTTCGCTTTCACAACAAACAACACAGCGGCCTAGTGTGAGGGGAAGCCTAGAGTGAGCTGAGGGCTGGCTTGAGTGAGCAGGGCCGGGTGGGCCTTGCGAATGGCGCGGAGGAAGGAGGCTTGCGGCAACCACATGTGACGACCCCGGGCTGGACTCCACTTCATCCACGGTGAAAGCCGATCCGGCGATCCACAGCGCAAAGTTGATGTATTTCCTCAGCGACCAGCGCGGATCAGCTCCAGGCATGACGAAGCGGATATTGTCCTCTTTTGGAAGACCAAACAAAATAGTTTCGCTTTCACAACGAAACACACAGCGCCTTCACGACATGGCGGCGGCAACAACAATACTACAGCGAGAATAAAAGTTATGCGTTCTTTCTTTGCGTGAACATTTTGGTGGCGTTATGCAAATCTTCCCACATCGTGACATAGACGTGGGGGCGTGTTAGAACGAGCCGTTTTAGGTAGGTGTGGCTGACTTTTAACTTTTATAAAGAATATCTCTTTGGATTTGAGACTTTAGTCTTTGCAACTTTACAGATCTTATTTATGCACCAAGCGCTTGTAACACTCCAAAGAGAATGGAAAAATTTAAACGGGATCATATGACCCCTTTAACATTTCTGTAAGTCCTTCCAGATTTCAAAAACAATAGAAACTGAAGCTAGAACTGGAAGAGGCCCAGAAAGAGAGAACATTGACCCCTAAGGTCTACACGCAAATTGAGTTGTACACCCTTATTACAGTAACAGAAAGTCTATCTGCAATCTTCAATTTCAAAACAACACACTCCAAAAAGGTCAGCGTCTTTTTCAGTCCTTTCGGATACTGAATTCCAAACACAAAATATATAAACAGGAAGAGGCCCAGTGCCAATCCCAGTCAACACGTGAGATCATGCAATGATCACAGTGACATCACACGATCCTCATACTGTGATCCTCACAGTGTGAGTAGTATATAAAATCATTGTGAGTTCAAATGATCCTCGATCCTCACGGTGTGAGTAGTATGTGAGCTCATTGTGAGTTCAGACGATCCTCCTACTGTGATCCTCACCGTGTGAGTAATGTGTGAGCTCATTGTGAGTTCAGACGATCCTCGTACTGTGATCCTCACCGTGTGAGTAGTATATGAAATCATTGTGAGTTCAAATTATCCTCATACTGTGATCCTCACGGTGATAGTAGTATATGAAATCATTGTGAGTTCAAACGATCCTCCTACTGTGATCCTCACCGTGTGAGTAGTGTGTGAGCTCATTGTGAGTTCAAAATATTGAATGTGGACAGTGTTGCCAACTGCCTTCAATTGAAAGGTGCTAAATCTGGTAGCTAAATGTCACTAGATGACATCATAATGGCAAATTCACTGATCTATATAAAGAAGAATATAGATCGGTGCAGTTGTGCAAGAAAGTAATAAGTATATTTAGAAAAGCAGAAAACGAGTCAAGGGTTTATAATCGTTTAATGTGGTATCTAAGGGAAACAGGATTGTTGAACAGAATGTAGATTAGGAGTTTTTTTTTTCTTAAGCTAATTCGCAGTCCTTCACACTCCTGTCCAGTTGGTGGCAGTAAATGCACCATTTAAGCTGGTTTGCCAACCGCCATAAAACATGTAAAGAAAAAGAAGAAGTTTTGCAAGAAATTGTTACACTGCAGAAATGGTGAGTGGGCTATTTACATACTTTCAGATGATATTATAATATGCAATGTGGTCTGGCCCTGTGTTAGCAGAGTACTCCTGGCACATGCTACATGTGCACCAGCCATTTTACCTGGCTTCAGTAATCACATTAGATGGCTAGCTGCAGCTACTTTGCATGTAAGTATTTGTGAATTGATAGGCCTCTTATGTCAGATCAGTACAACATTACTAACTTGTGATCATATTTCAATAACTAAACAAGCATTGTAAAACAACAGGAGCCAAGAATGCTGCACTGGTCTAATCACGTAATCATCAGTGCTCTTCCGATAACTGGAGGTAAATATCAAACTGAAAAGATGAAATTCTCCAAGGCACTCTTATGGCCAATCCCAATTCTATTTTATACCCCTTCCCCTTCGCCTACCCCTACCCCCTGACACTCTATTTCAAATATTTGAAAATATTCCCCTAAGAATTGGGACTCCACTACTATGCTGTCACACGTCATCATACGTCGTCTAGCTCCTACAATACACACACATATACTGGTGTGCATTAGAGCTTTTAATTACGTTCGAAGGTTATGCGCTGCTAGACACACACACACACACACACACACATATATTGAGCATCGCGGCAGCTCACCATAAGGAGAAAGACTTATCAACGCTGACCACGACTTTTATTATAACAGTTTTAAATACGAATCGCTACATGATATTTTACCAGCAACGAGAGGATCAAATCTGCGTTTTTTAGTAAACTCACTCTAAAAAGAGAAACGCACAGACGCGCATACACGCAACTTTCATCTCTCTCTCTCTCTCTCTCTCTCACTCTCTCTCTCTCGAATTGGCAGTATTTGAGAAAAGGGTTTAGCGATTTTTCTAATTATTGGGGGGACTAGCCCCAATTTGGTTATCACCCTGATCAGACATGAAAATATGTTGTGGCACTATCGTGCAGTCTGTAATGATATGACGTTAGCAAATCTTAGCGATTTTTTTGCAAACATTTCTTTGAGTAACATGACCGTAAATATGAACTCATGATTGAATGTAACATAAAACAAATGATTACTTTTCGTTAAAATCTTTATTAATGCCAAAAATGCTTATATGTGTCTTTTTGTTCGCTCTGGCAGCCATGTTGCCCCTGAAGCCGGTTTATGCTGAGATAATTTATACCCCTTCGTTTGAAGTGTGGTCCTGAAAATCTTCTTTTGAAGGGCTGTCTGGCCCTTCCCCGACCCCTACCCCTCCAATCAAAAGAGAATTGAGACACCCCTAGCCCTTCACGTGAACGCGCAAAAAGGAAGAGGAAGGGCTAAGGGGTAGAATTGGGATAGGGCCTTAGTAAAGATAAAAAGCCTTTAATTCACTGAGCTATATGTTCTGTCTGTCATTTTTTTACTTTACTTTTCTCTTTATTCACAACAACAACAACAACTTCTATCTGCGGAACTGTAGCTGTTTTACGTTAAAAGCGTCAACGTCACTTCCCATTTACCAAAACTCTTAAATTGACCAACATTCATTCTCTTATTAACATAACAAACAAAATACTTTACCCAAACATCATATTATTAGTCATGCAACACTACATCATTAAAAATGTTAAGTGTAGATCTACGTAAGTGTAGTTTAGGCTACACAGCTTTCTTTAGGATACACATCAATTGTTCAAACAACACTTCTTAAACAATTAGTAAGCAATCATCAAAGACAGCTGGTTAATCAGTGGGAGTTGCTAAGGTTTTCCTCTCAAACAAACAAACATGTTTTGTGAAAGCATTATTTGTTTCATATATTGTTTTACTAATACAGAAGTTCTTTTGACCTGTTAGGATTGGGAAACCAAAATTAAGGCATTGAAAAGACCGCAACAAAGAGCTAGTAGAAAATCAAAAAAGATAATTTTGGCTCTTCAGAAACAAAATGAAAACACTTCTGATAGTGAACAGTCCTCCAGAGAAATTGAATACTCATCAGTTGACTCAGGAAATATGCTGAATGTTGTGGATCTGCATCAAATTGAAGACTCGCAAGAACCGTATAATTCAGAAACACAATGGAATACCATAACCAATATGCAGGACCAAGTGCTATGGGATGAAATTGATAGCCTAAATTATTTCATGGATGTTAGCAGTGAGAGTGACACAGAGCTAGCTTTGTCTCTGGAGAAAAGGCTGTCTGAGTGGGCACTGCAGTTCAACATCACCTTGACCTCTCTCACTCATTTGCTCAAGATTTTGAGGGAGCATGATGTTGATGTCCTAGCAGATGGAAGAACACTGTTGAAAACCCCTCGTTCAGGCAGTTTGACAATAACTAAAAAATCAGGTACATTTTACCTGTGAACATTCCATGCACTCATTTGACAATGTTAATCAGAAATTTTACTGAAATGTAAATTCTTGTTTTTGATAGGTGGCAAATACACATATTTTGGAATAAAGGAAGGTATTAAGCATACTCTGTCTGAGCAAGACACTTCAAAATACGACCACTTTGAGATTTCTTTGAATATTGAAGGGTAACCTATTTTCAAGTCCATAAACCTCACAATGTGGTCACTTCAGTGTGCTGTCATCAACATTGATGAAGTGAAGAGCAGTCCTTTCATTGTTGCTCTGTATTATGGAGCAAAGAGTTTTTGCGTGATTTTATGGAGGAGCTGCAAGAACTGATGGACACAGGCTTTAATGGGAAGAAAATTATCCTCAAAAACGTCATATGTGATGCACCAGCACGAGCCTTCATCAAAGGAATAGCTCAGTTTAATGGCCGCTATGGCTGTGACTTTTGTGATGTAAAAGGAGTTCACGAGAGCAAAATGCTTTTTTTTTTATAAAGGAAATCTCAGAACCAATGAGTCATTTAGACAGAAGACAAATCCTGAACATCACAAAACAGATAGCATTCTTTTGAATCTGGACATTGATATGATCAGGCAGTTCATATCAATATGAACACAATGCATAGGATCTAGGAGTGACTAAGCGATTGTTGGTGCTGTGGAAAGAAGGACCTTTGGCCAATCGATTGTCAGCTGTACAGCTTAGCATCATTACTTATTTACATCAAGCTATCCGACAGAACATACCTGCTGATTTCAATAGGAAACCCAGGGGGTTAGATGAACTGAAGCACTGGAAAGCAACTGAATTCCGAACATTTCTGCTTTATACTGGACCAGTGATTTTGAAATATGTTCTCGATAAGGAGAAGTATATTCACTTCCTTTCTCTTAGTATTGCAATGTGCATCTTGTACAGTGAAAACCTAATGGAGCATCGTGGTTATGCAGATGAGCTGTTAACATATTTTGTTGAAAAAGGTAGCAGCTTGTATTGCAGGAGTTTCATCTCATATAATGTGCATTGCTTGCTACATCTCACTGATGTTGCAAATTACAACAGATCATTACACTATTGTTCAGCATACAAGTTTGAGAACAATATGGGTAAAATCAAGAGGTTTGTCCGGGATCCAGGTGATCCACTGATTCAAATAGCTAACAGACTGGCAGAGAGGCAAGCAATATCAAGTTCTAAGAAATCAGAATCAGAATGAGCTTTATTGCCAGGTATGTTTACACATACGAGGAATTTGTTTTCGTGACAGAAGTTTCCACGGGGTAACAGAATGACAGTGACAGAACAAAAAAGCACAGATAATAATAAAAAATAAAAATAAAAATAGAACAAGTAAAATAAGGTATAAAAATATACAAATCGACAATTGTATGTACAGGTATATAACAATAGACAGTTGTATGTACAGGTATATTATGTGCAAACTGAAATGTAGACTGAGTATGTGTGTTAGATAAATAAGTGTATGAGTGAATAAATAGTGTGTGTTCCACAGTTATTGTCAAGTGTTCATGAGATGGATGGCCTGAGGGAAGAAACTGTTCCTGTGTCTGGTCGTTCTGGTGCTCAGAGCTTTGTAGCGTCGACCAGATGGAACAGTTCAAAGAGGGAGTGTGCTGGATGTGAGGGGTCCAGAGTGATTTTGCTAGCTCTTTTGCTCACTCTGGATGAGTACGGTTCTTGGAGAGTGGGGAGGGTTGTGCCAGTGACTCGCTCAGCAGTCCGGACTACCATTTGTAGTCTTCTGAGGTCAGATTTGGTTGCTGAGCTGAACCAGACAGTTATAGACGTGCAGAGGATGGATTCAATGATAGCAGAGTAGAACTGTTTCAGAAGCTCCTGTGACAGGTTGAATTTCCTCAAATGTTACTCTGGTATCCAAAGAAAAAGAAGGCTACAAATTGACCAATGATATGTACTCGCATTTACATGAAGTTCAAGAAAATCTATTTTTTTGTGAGGTTTTTTGCAGAATGGAACCTTTGTACACTAGGCCATGTGACTCCAGAATCATTGGCATATGCAAAGGATTTCTGAATCACACTAAAATGTTACATGCTGACATAGCTCAACTGAGACATAAAGCAATCATGATACCTTTGTCATTGACTGATAAAGACCAGCCGGATGTGGTAGTGCTTATACCCCTCATGCATTCAGTTTGATTTTGACTTAAGTCATTAATGGGTTTTTGTCTTGTTTTATTGCATGTTACTCTGATTTTGATTCAAAGACTATGATTAGTTGTGTGTGTGTGTGTGTGTTGGTGGTGTGTGTGTGTGTGTTTGCGCGCGCATGCGTGTTTCAGTATCTAGTTTGTTTATTAATTTAATTTGAATTTGGATGGACAGACATCTGTCGTACCAATCATTTGGATTTTTGATGACAAGGGAAGATTGAAGTGTCGATGGACATCATCACTCTCAAACATTAAAAACAATTCTCCACCAAACCTCAATTGGAAGGTTTATGATATTGTGAAGATCATTGGACCATCTATTGGTGAGACATTGCAATAATTTGTGTGTCTTTGGAAATTGAAAATCATGAAAATGTATATAAGTTGCTAACAATTTATATTAGACCACCCATTGGTGTCCACCCTAACCCCACAGCTTGCTTCTAAACCACATATGGTAGAAAGACAAATTTATTTATAATTTTTTATTCAGATACCCAATTACAGTTATTTACTTGCAGTCCATAATAGAAAAATAAGTTTTAATGGTTGAATGTTACGCTTGATTAATTTGTGACTTCTGAGAGAAGTTGTGGCTCAAATTTGGGTATAAAAACACAAATTCAAGTTGTTTCAGTTTGTTATATGTCTAATGTGAAGAGCAGGCAAAAGCACGCACATCAATCTCAACTGGGTGCTCGACTAAGAAACAAGTGGAACATTTTTTGGATGTAAAGTCGGCAACACCAAAGCTCCAAAAGTATCAAAAATTTTATTTTTTTTTAAAAACTTTCGCATAGCATATGTGACGTAATATAATAATCAATATAATGTTTAATAACATTAATTGATGCCTGCCTAGGTACATAAATACAAATCAATAACCACCAAGCGTTTATTATATGTAAATAAATATCTTATGTTTAAAGAAATGGACGAATATCAAAGTCCTCATTTAATCCTCTAGGGGACAACGTGTCTAGTGTATAAATCCAAAAGGCTTCGCACTGTAAAAGCAATTTATTGATATCACCTCCACGACGCGGACACTTCACTACTTCAATACCTATGAGAAGAAAATATGGGGGACTACCTGTCAAAAGTGATTGATTTATGACCCAGGTGTCAAATTGATCCTCTGATGTCCTGTTCCTGTTTCCTGCTGTTTATGACCCACAGATGTAAAATTGAAACCTCTGACCACCTGTGTCGATCTGACACCTCTGACCTCCTGTTCCTGTTTCTCGATGTGATTCAACCATTTTTGTTTTACCATGTGTTATGAAGTGTTACAGCGATCTCAGATTGGGTTGGTCCTTCAAGCAATCTAGTTGTTTCACACCTTTGAATAAGAACAAGTATGAATGAGATGAGAGTAATCACACTCTTATGTTTTGGGATGAAAGGCTCTTCCAAACATTTGTCGTTATTGTCATCAATGGTTGCTCAGGTGGCTCAACAGATCAAAATGGCAAACAATGATCTAAGTCAGCAACTATCTAATCCATCCATGCTTCTGAAAAAATTTTATGTCTGGGGCATGTTCTTTTTAGACCCTAAGAGTTGCAGCACATTTTCCACTCATGAATGCAAATGAAGAAACAATAAAATAGTTTAAGAAATAAAACAAGAAAGTTCTAAGAGAACTTACATGAGTTAAAGTGTGATCCATGGAGTCCAGTTGTCTATCTGTGAATGAAGGTGTTCCCAGACATGCATGCTTAGTTCCTGTCTGTGGACTGTGTTGTTGTGTATTTGGATTGCAATGCGTTACCCTGATTGGTAGTATCAAACATGTATTGAAGAGTTAGTCAGTATGTAAACTTTTCACATGAATTTCCTAACTAGTCTAAAATCATCCTTACTTCAAATGTCTTCTTCCTGACTTTTTGGGCCTGTACAACAGTGTTTATGTCGACACATCACTATGGTTTGATCTATAGGCTATATGTTAATGTCTCTTACCTTCTGAGCAGGAAGGGGACAGCTACCTTTCAGTGGTGGAAGAAAAAACATGTTTGTCATGTTAAGGCGTGACTTTAAAAAAATAAAAATAAAGTTTATGTCTAAATGCTTCGTTGGATTATACTTCAGACAATGGATGATGACTTTATATTATGTATCTGTTTAAAACATTTCAGTTTATTTACTAGTAGATCTAGTAAGTTATATTTGATAAAGTTGTAGATCTTGGGAGTGGATTTTCCATAGGCTAGCTGAGAATTAAATCTAAACATAAGAATATGGATCAACACCATTTTAACAAAGATGTTGACCGTAGCAGCAAATGCATGTTTACCCAAACCAATACTAGGGGTTTTGACCAAGTTGTAATCTTGAATTTATATTATTTATCTGGTTAAAACATTTCAGTTTATTTACTAGTAGATCTAGTAAGTTATTTGATAAAGTTGTAGATCTTGGGAGTGCATTTTCCATAGGCTATCTGGGAATTAAAACATCCATTCCCATTGGTCAGAACATTGGGGAGGTGTGATTTTTTTACATTTATTTTATGTAAATTTTCATGTTACGCCTACGGCAGACATCACACAACCACACATTCAAATGACCTCTTACCTCCGCTCTACCTCGATCAGTTTCACGAAAAGACACTGATTGTGAGTCTGCTAGCCAAGATTTCTTTGCTGTGGAAGCTCTGAGAAAGACTGTGTGTTTTACAATGGCTTACAATAATGGTGAGTACATTTTAATTTATATATACATTGGTATCTTTGTAAATGGGTTTCTTATGCTGTTTAACTTTAATGTTTAACAGGATTTTAAATCGTATGTGTGTACAATTCAGAATACTTTAAGGCCCAGACTGCATTTGATCATCTAG
Source organism: Sinocyclocheilus anophthalmus (assembly GCA_018155175.1). Classification (NCBI taxonomy): domain Eukaryota; kingdom Metazoa; phylum Chordata; class Actinopteri; order Cypriniformes; family Cyprinidae; genus Sinocyclocheilus; species Sinocyclocheilus anophthalmus. Next base: position 520,225 of record JADLZN010011256.1, read on the forward strand.
ACCAGCTATGTAAGTATTGATTTATATATTGTTTTATATTTATATTATAGTGAATACACTGCTATGTTTTTATCCAGTTATTTTATGTTAATTATACTTATTTGTTGTCAGTTAGAGCTCCAGTGATTAACAACTTAAATCAAAGGTCTTCTAACAATAACAGTAGTTCCTTGCAAGGTATGTTGTATTATATTACGATATACATTCTTCTACCTCTGAAATATCTATTGCTATATGTAGTTAAACTTTTAAAACAAATCTTTTATTTATGTTGTTTACAGATTCTTTAGCTCTCGATGTAGCTGGATTGGTTTCGCAGCCTGAGTTTGAAATCCAGAATAGAGGTGCTGGACCCCCAGAGACATCTGCATCGACCAGTTCAGGTCAGATATTGATTCCTCTGAAATATCTGTTAATGTATGTAGTTAAACTTTTAAAACAAATCTTTTATTTATGTTGTTTACAGATTCTTTAGCTCTCGATGTAGCTGGATTGGTTTCGCAACCTGAGTTTGAAATCCAGAATAGAGGTGCTGGACCCCCAGAGACATCATTTTCCTAATTAATGCTGTTCAGTTGCTTTGACACAATCTGTATGGTTAAAAGCGCTATATAAATAAAGGTGATTTGACTTGACTTGACTTGACATCTACATTGACCAGTTCAGATCAGAGGCCATCTGTGTTAAAAGCTAGCAGGGGAGCTAAACGACCCCGGTCCAACAAATCAGCAACAAGAGCTACTACCTCAAGGCTTAGTACTAGAAGACGTTATGCACCGACACCAGTCCACGAAACACTTTCTAGTTAATTTTACGAATCGTTTAAAATGAAAAAAAATAAAAATACAATTTAAAAAAACTATCATGCATTGGTTTATTACCTGTGTATTTTCCATAGATCTCCGCAGTACAAACTTGCTGAGCTCTCTGGATAATGTTGCTAACTGGGACGACACCTTGATCAAGGGTTGGGATGCCTGTGATGAAGCAGTGGTGCCAAATGCCTCAGAGTCCATAACAAGGTCTGCGGTAGCAGATAAACCTTCAGGCAATACACATGCTGATAATTTTGTGGTGGATATAGATGATCAGGATTTGATATCCGCAGCGAACAGTGTGGCACCCACAACTGCTACAAATAATGCAGAGTTGACTGAGCTTGTTAAAAATCATCAGACTGTTGAACTTAACGCTGTAGAGGCTCCTGCTGAAGCTTCTACATCGACTACCGATCAAGCTCTACCATCAAATCAGCAATGCTTCATTCATGAATTACTGCTGGAGGCCCGTGAACATAATCGATGTGTGGAGGAAAAACTGAAAGAACAAGCTGAACATAACTGTCGTGTGGAGGAAAGACTGAATGAGCAAGCCAAATATAATCACCTTGTGTCTGAACATAATCGACGTGTGGAGGAAAAACTGAAAGAACAAGCTGATCACCTTCGAAGAGCCAACAGCAACATTGATATGTTACTGACAAACTCTGTTGAACAAGGACAAATACACAGACTGGTTCATGATCGTACAGACTTTATTGCTGAACAAGTAAAGAAGATTAACAGTGGACGACGGGAGGAATTCAGAGAACGTCAACTCATGGTAATGCTACTTTCTAATATTAATAATGTTGTTTTAGGTGGACATTCCTGATCATTTTTGTTTACACATGTAAAGAAATATGTGGGGGTTTCTTCTTTTCTCTGAGCTGACAGATACCATATGTTAATTGCTTTTTGATATGCTCTGTAATGCTGCATTTGCTAAGTGTTGTACTGCTGATGCATTTGTTAGGTTAATTTAGTTTTAGTTTAATTCACATTGGTTTGTATTAACATTATGTGTAAATGTTGGGGTTTTGTGATTGTTTTTTTTTTTTAAACGTTTGGTTTATTCAGATTATTTACTATCTGTAGACATGTTGTCAGTGTTGTCTGGTCGTGTTAACATTTTCAATTACTAGCATTTGCTGCTTAATTCTTGATTAGTTTTATTTATTTACTTTGCATCTGTAATCAGATCAGTATATTTTCAAAAAATAAAAATAAAAAATCTTGTAAATATGGCTGGTAAAAGAGAGCATTCAGATGATGATTTGGATTGCTGTCAATCAGAGTATGAACAGAGACCTTCTGTAAGAGCTAGATATGATGAGGTGGGTATAGTTGAGCAGTTACAGGGCATAATTAATCAACAGATTGAGGTTTTTGGGCCAGGCTATGTAAATCTTGCAGATAGATTAGAGAGTGTTGTACAAACACAAAGGTCTAATAATGAACAGTATGGGGTGATTTTAAACAACATGTCTGAGTTAGCACCGAATCTGACATTACAGAATATAATAACCACAGAAGCTGAATTGCTAGATTCAACTGATACTGATCTTTGTGAAAGATTAGAACAGTTGATCCAGATGCATGTCTGTGATTCTGAACAGACAGGTAGGGGGTTATTAGATTCTGTAATGACAGATGACACAGATCCCCTTACAGGTTTAAGTCAGAATGATGTTGACAGACTTGTTCAAGATGGTGGTGTTGTAGGAGGATACACTGTAGTACCAAGACCTTATTTTAATGGTTTAGAGTTACACAGAGTTCTGAATCTGAGAGAATTTGTGTTTTTATACCCAGATTTGCATATACTATATTTGTGCAAAATATACTGTCAGAAATGGTGTCGTTTTCCAGACATATGGCGGGCCAGGGGGGGTTTATCAACATTAGCCTAAGAGGCCCCAGTCTAAAATGTGATGTGAACGCTGTATTGTCCCCTGGTAATGACTACAATGAGCAGGTTTTTGTAGACCAGTTTGAAGCTGTAATGCAGAGTAATGAAGGTGTGATGGCTGATGACTCTTTACAATTACATGTGTCCATAGCCAGAAGTAAGAGTGGTGGGGTTCGTAGGAAGATTACTGATATCGCCCATGATGATGTGATTAAGAGAAAAAAAGATGCACTTATTCTGTCCAAACAATGTTGGAACCAATTTGTGCTTTGCCATTTGTTTAGCACATTTTCTTGAACCACAAACACCACACCAGGACTTAGAAAGAAGGGGTATGGTCATACAGAATGCTGCAGGTTTCACATCACAGAGTCTGATAGGTTTTAATGATGTAGCAAAGTTTGAGAAGTTCTTAAACATAAAAATAGTGGTTTTTCACAGATCTAGTGACGGTCGATTAGAAAAGTATAAAACGCATGAAAAGCCACATCACAAAACCGTGTTTCTGTATCTCCATGATGGTCATTACTACATGATAAAGAAACTCACAGCATTTATTGGTTCAGATTATGTGTGTGAGTATTGTTATGCAGGATCCAAAAATAGACAGAATCATAAATGTAAATATGCATGCTCTGTTTGCAATGACAGTGAATGTCACAAACAACCCAAAAACACAATCCACTGTCCAGACTGTTTGCGATTTTGTAAATCACAATATTGTTTTAGTGCCCATAAACGACCAGTTGGTGGTAATGTGTCAGGTAGATCCCTTTGCGATACTATTAAATACTGCAGTAAATGCAGTAGGCGTTATCATGTTGCCTCAAGCAATCCGCAACCCCACAAATGCCCTGCCGAACATTGTTTGTATTGTGGTGAAAATGTAAGTCATGGAGGTGATCATGAATGTTTCATACAGCCTACACAGCCTAAAGAACTTGACACCCGTTACATCTATTATGATTTTGAATCGCATAGCGATAATGGTAAACATGTTGCTAATTACGCTTGTGCCATGACTTTTGATGGTAAGAAGTATGAATTTAGGTGTGAAGACTGTGTGAAACAGCTCATCAATAAGTTTAGACAACCCAAATTTAAAAATTACACACTTGTAGCCCACAGCGCTTCAGGCTTTGATAATTTTTTAATACTGGAGTATTTTTGCAAAACAGGTCTTAAACTCAAGATCCTCACGCAAGGATGCAGATTAGTCTTCATGTTTGATGAGACGACCAAGCAGCGTTACATCGACAGCTATTCGTTCTTGCCTATGGCTTTAGCGAAGACATCTGCAGCGTTTAATCTGACCATCACCGAGAAGGGCTACTTTCCCCATCTTTTCAATATGTTGGAGAATCAGAGCTATGTAGGTCCATACCCCTCTAAGCATTACTATGGTTATAACAACATGTCAGACAGTGCTAGGGCGAAATTTGACCATTGGTATGATACTCTTGCAGGAAAGATCTTTGACTTCAGGAAAGAGATTGGACTGTATTGTATGAATGATGTAGTTTTACTACGCGAAGCATGCATGAAATATAGAGAGGAGTTCATACAGTGTACGCAAATTGACCCTTTTAGCTACACCACCTTGGCATCATGTTGCATGGGCATGTTTAAGACACACTTCCTCAAGCCTAACACAATAGCCCTGACCCACAATAATGCATACATCCACCAACACAAGACATTCTCGAATGTTTCGATTGAATGGCTTGAATATGTGAAAAAGACCCGTGGTGTAGACATCTACCACGCCCTTAACCATGGTGAGATGAGGTTTGGATCATATTATGTTGACGGTTATTATGTGAAAGATGGTGTGAGAAAGGCTCTAGATTTTGCAGGTTGTTTCATCATGTGCATAACTGTCGTTATAGAGCTGATTATATTAACCCTCAATCCAAAATTCCTTTTGGAACACTCATGACTATGTTCAATGACAGGATTGAGATTTTGCAACGTGCTTACCATTTAGACACAGAGGTTATGCGGGAATGTCAATGGGGTAATCTTAAGCAGACAGATCCTCATGTAATTGATTTTATGTCTACTTATTCAGCACCAGAGAGACTGAAACCTCGTGATGCACTTTTTGGTGGCAGGACCAATGAGAGGATCAGATATGTCGATTTCACTAGCCTCTACCCATATTGCCAGGCTCGGAAGAGCTACCCTATCGGTCATCCAGAAATAATTTTCAGTGATTTTGAAAATCTTGAAAAATATTATGAACTTCTCAAGGTTCAGATGCTCCCTCCTCGAAAATTGCTATATCCTCTTTTGCCCTACCGCTGTGCAGGGAAATTAATGTTCCCTCTCTGTCGCACATGTGCAGAAGAGCAAAGCATTGTCTTACCTTGTACTCACACTGATGATGAAAGAGCAGTTTCAGGAACCTGGGTCAGCCTTGAATTGTTAAAAGCCATCGAGAAGGGTTATGTAGTGGTTAAAGTCTATGAGGTGTGGCATTTTTCACAGAGATCTGATAGTCTGTTTTGTGATTATGTGAAGACATTTTTACAGTTTAAACAGCAAGCCTCTGGTTACCCCTCGGATGTGATCACTGAGGATGACAAAAGGGTGTACATCGAAGACTATCATAAAAAAGAAGGGATTAAACTTGATGCTGAAAAGATATCTCATAACCCTGCTCAACGGTCAGTTATGAAATTACTTTTGAACAGTCTTTGGGGACGATTCTGTTTAAGAGAAAATCTCATTAATTCTAAACTTTTGAAAAACCCAGAAGATTTCGCTCATTTCATCTTTGTATGTCAGTATGAGATTAAGTACTTTACATTTTTATCTGACAACGTTGCACTGATGCAGTACAAACATGCAGAAGGGTATTTTTATGGGACTCGAGATGTTAATATTTTTATTGGTGCTTTTACAACAGCCCATGCTCGACTAGAACTGTACAATTTCATGGACAAGTTGGGGGATAGACTTCTCTATAGCGATAATGACAGTGTCATATATGTGTCTAGAGAAGGTTACTGGGAACCACCACTAGGTGAGCTGACGGATGAGATTGGCAGTGATGACTACATCACAGAATACTGTTCAGCTGGACCTAAAACATATGGGTACAGCACTGCAAAGGGAAAAGTGTGCATGAAGGCAAAGGGGATAACTTTGAATTCAGAAAATTCCAAAGTTATCAGATTGGACTCTTTGATCAACCTTGTTCACAGCTATGTAAATTCATCTGACAGCACTCGGCACATACTGGCCCACACAGAAAACATTGTGAGAAATAAAAAGATGCTCACATTGCATAACAAGTCAGTTGTTAAAAGATTCAGGGTTGTGTATAACAAGAGGGTACTTCTCCCTGATTATAGAACATTACCTTATGGCTACTGACAACATTTTTGTTCATCGGGGGGTCAAGGATACAGAGGGTTTTGATCTGCGGTTTCAACACCCTTTTTCAATTGTCATAAGTGGCCCCTCATGCTCAGGTAAAATGTTTTTTGTAAAAATGTTGTTGCAAAATGCAAAAAGTTTGATTTCTAAAAATGTTGAAAACATTGTGTACATTTATGATTGTTGGCAACCGTTGTATGATGAATTGTTGAAAATGTATGATATTAAATTTATTGAAGGTATCCCACAGACACTGAATGATAACCATTTGTTCCCACCCAATAAAATACATTTTTTTGGACGATGTTATGAAACATGCTAGCAGTAATTCAGAGGTTGAACGAGTTTTCACTCAATATGTTCATCACAAAAATTTGAGTGCCCTGTATATTGTCCAGAATTTATTTTTTCAGGATAAGTCCAGTAGGACCATCAGCTTGAACACAAATTATATGGTGTTGTTTAAAAAACCCCGTGACGTTACCCAAATTAATGTGTTAGCAAAACAAATGTATCCTTCAAACACAAAGTTTTTCATGGAATGTTATCAAGATGCCACCAGCGAACCGTAAGGACACCTTATGATCGATTATAAATCTAAAACCCCTGAGCAGTATCGTCTCAGAACTGCTTTGCTTTCACAATATCCAGTGGTGTATCTCCAGAAAAGAAAATAGTGACACCGTTTTAGGGGGGGGGGGGAATATGTCAGCAAGACTTTTAAGAAACCTGTCCCTTTTGAAACTACTATTAAAAGGTACATCGAAACAAAGACATGTTATTTTACAGACGGCTTCAGATGAGTTCATAGCTACATTGTGCGAACTAGCTCTCAACGTCCTCCATGGTAATGTACCACTTACCCCACAGCAATACCAGAAGCTTAAGAGGAGAAAAGCAGAGATCACGTTTGTTGCAAATAAAAAGATTGGGGTAAGGAGAAAGAGACAGATGATTAACCAACAGGGGGGGTTCTACCTCTTTTAAGTGTTGCAATCCCATTTATATCCAGTTTGGTCGCTTCTAAATAAATGGCTGGGATGAGTTATGCAGAGAAGATGTATATTGTTCCGCAACACCAGTTGGATAGGTTGAGAACATCCAACCAGCGTGAGTCTTTACAGCAGGTTGTGGAGAATGATCTGGATATGACTATAAGAAATATTTTGCACAATAATGATCTGGAGCCATATGAAAAGCCAAGTTGTACACTGCTGTTTTGCAGAGGTATTTAACAATGGCTAGGCTGGGGGACCAGGAGACAAACACATTAACACTAAGTCTTCCGACACCAGATGGGGGTGATAAAGTACAACCACCACCCTCAGGCACAGATAACCATGATGCTGCAGATGATGTTGTTGAGGAAGTTTTGAAAAATGTTCCACAGAGAAGTGTGGAAAATATTTGTTACATTTTAGATAAAATGTCTAAAACTAAAGACGTCGCTTCATGGACTGACTCGGGTGAGTTTGTGTTTAAAGGCATAACAATCCCAGGCTCCCATATACTGGACTTAGTAAAAAGTGTATCAACTCCACAGAAGATTGCTGATGAACGAAGGCCAACAGGATGGCATGAGTTTCTGGAAGCATTTGCAACATTAAATATACCATATTCAACGATAGCAAATCATTATGTTAGACATGCTATTAACTCTTTCAAAACCGAAACCCCTTTAATGACAAGTTCATCCAGAAAGAATAATAAAAAAGAGATCTCTCCTAAGCACTCCATCATCAAATTTTTCAGAAGCTACAGTTTTCAAACCCCAGTTCTTGACAGGAGTCAGTGGTTATGTTTTTAATGTGTTTAAAGTTTTTTTTTTTTAGTGTACGATCTTGTGATTACCAGTGTTGATGTATATCGATATATACATTGATCTTTTGTTTTATTGAAAATTATTATGCATTACATTAACATTTCACCAGTTTGTACACATTTTAAAACATTTTCATCACAATGAGACAACTTTAGTTTTTTCAAAAAATTTGACACCCTTTCGTAATTTTTTATAAAATCATCAGTATACAGACTCATCACATGTTCATACTCCCGACCCTTTGCCATATGGTACAGAAAGAATACACAATGCTGTCCGCATGTGTCTGATGAAAAATCTTGGACTTGCCTAGTGGAGTATTGTACAGACACGGTATTAAGGTTTAGAAAGTCTTTGATCATTGTAGGGAAATGATAGTGGTCTTGTTTATTACCAAAGCTATCATAAAAACATCCTACATGATTTTTGTTTATGTAAATGGCCATCCAGTGTTCCCCAGGAAGTTGTGATGTGTGTGTATTTATAACAACAAATAATGGTGATATTCTTAACGGCTCTTTAGGTAGATAGTCACACGGTAGTACTCCAAGAAAATGAGTGTTACATGAAATCTTATCCAACACATCGGTGAGTTGAATGGTGTTCATCTTTTTATTAATAGTAATCGATCATCAGCTGTCTACGGTTCGACACTTGTATAATGCTGCCGAATATAGCATAAACGATTAAATTAATTGTGCGAAGAAGTGGCTGTCTAAAGCATGCTTCTAGTCTTATATTGCCAGCCTTGATAAGGGATATGTGCTGCCCACACTCCTCATCTGGTGTGAGGTTGAATGCGTAGAGTGTATAGCCTTGTAGGAAGTCCTCTCTGTCAATAGATAAAGCCTGATTTTTAAGATGTTTTCCAGAAGCCAATGCTAACTGGTAAAATTCACGCACTGCAGACCCACTACCATATTCAGGCTGAAGAGGCTTTGAGGGGTACTGATGTCCGTCCACATTTAAGGCTAAAAATTCTAGGTCATAATGTTTAAATGCAAATGGGTTTTTATTATAGGATCCTGTAAATGCGTCATTGTCAACCATCGCTAGAACCACAGATTTTGGCAGAGTTCTTAAGAAACAGTTTTCTTGATTGCAGACACGAGAGCCTGCAGGAATTGAGAAGTTTTTGAGGTTCACTCTGTCTATGGGATACTTGGCTGTGGTTGAGAGCAGTGCTTGCGCATGGCCTAATCTTACAGCTGGTGAGACGCTCACTTTTTTCACAAATAGTGAGGCTGACAGGATGTTTAGCTTATAGGCAATAGCATCGCTCCTCATCAGACATAATTCTTCTTAACCCCTTGTCATGCAAATTTTAATGTCAACACCATTAAGCATCAGTTTTTCTTGAAAGAAAATATCACTGTGAATGGGGGCTAATAGCTCCACAACATTACTGGCGTTGGTAAAAGCTGCTCTCTTTGTCAACCCTCGATTTTCCCCAGCAGGGTTCACCGCATCCATATGCCCCGCACTATCCTTGTAAAAAAGCCCCGCAGAGAAAAGTGTTTCCAGAGTGTTTTTATCATAATTAAGAATACACTCAATAAGGCAACGATAGGGATGTGTGCTTGTGCTCTATGATATCAAATGGTCCCCCAACGACACATCTACTTGTGAAAATATTGTTCCTCCAGCATAGTTGATGAGACCCACAGGGGCTCCATCGACAATATTGGACCCATCAGGATTAGTGATTTTGACCCGTAAAAACAGTAAAGAGTTGTTCAAATCAATATAATCCTCACCGCTGCCTGGAATAAAAAACTCCAATGTGCTGTGTCTGAAATCGCTGATAATGGTGGCACCTCTATATAGGTATTTTTTTCAATAGCAGTTTGTGTCAGAGGCACTGTGAACAGGTCGAGTTCAGATTTAATACATTCTTCTGACATGTTGTGTAATAAAGCCATGATCTAGAATATTGTTTTGACAGATCTCTTCGTCTTTGCTGTTGTAATGCGTTTTGCAGTCACTTTTTGCCTACGTTTTACGACTGAGGACTTCTTAGTAGTGTGCCATATTTTCTTTGGTATTTGACCACTCCTCCTGGTTCCCGGTGGTCTAGATATTCTTTTGCGAGACATCACCATTAATCCAGACCCATCTTGAGTATTATTGTTGTTAAAAGAGTGTGTTAACGTATTGCTAACAACATCACTTAGTATGTTTTTTGCAGCTGATTTAAGATGTGGTTTTGCAATGTTAAACCCCCTCTTTAGTAATGGTATAGCCATTCTAAAGAGACCTCTAAATATACCACCCAGCCCCGCTCCATACATTACACCTCCCCCAGCATAACCCAGGAGACCGTTACCAGCCTGATTTTGGTAATAAGTTACGTAACGCTCAGGATCGATTTGGTAAGTATTTAAATATGCCATTTTATTATAAATTTTAAAAAAACAACCTGTTTCACGGGTCTAAAGTGTAGCTTTGCGCTCACCTTCCCATAAGTGAAACGTACGTTTTGATCCTGATAGTCTTTCACTTCTATGGCTATCTCTGTAATGGACGCTTTATTGACCGACACGTAATGTGGCTTATCTTATCTAACACTGACAGTCTTATTATGTTCACCATCTATATGTACACATCTCAATAGTGGTACATACGAATCACCAACTGACTGATATTCTATGATATCCGTGTATATATACAGTGTGTAGAACCCTCCGTTTATGTCAGCTTGATGTAGAGCGTATGTCACAGCAGTGACTCTCCCTCCGTAGTTTTCATCAGGCTGCTTTGCAGATTCTATAGCAACCCCAGGCTTTAACCCCAGTAAAACGGCTAGCTTCCCATAAAATGTCAATGACGTCTTCGGAGGGGCTTTTAGAAAGACTTTGTTTTTAACATGATCATATCCAAGGGTCGTTCCTGGAGGTAAGGTTGTATTTATTTCTCTAATCAGAAATACAATATCCTCGTAGTATCCCGTCTTTAGTGTGTTACATAGCTATGATACACTTTGGATGTCATTGTCGATGTGGATATTTATTCCCTCACCAACAGCATGATGGTTATGTCCTTGTTCCTCAAAATCCTCCAATCTATTTTGGCCATTGCTAACAATATATGCAGCATCTTCCTCTGGAAATGTATACCACGATATGGGATATTCAAACTCTATCAATCCAACCTCCCACTCTCCTTTTAGGTTTAGAGTTCTTGACAGCATGGTTCTATAACTAGAAATAGTATTTTCCGGATAAACATACAATGACGCATTGCAGGGGAGCGTCACGTAAAAACCACCCTCAGACATAGCTGCTTTTAAATGAATGTGTATAAATCTGAGAGGTCCGACCGTTTTACGATGTCTGTACATCTAGCACATCTTTCTCATTCACCCATGTATTGAATTTGGAAGGCCATCCAACCCACTGGACCAAAACCATTGATGAGCGACCATGTCTCTTCTTATCCAAAATTTTATAAATTTTACATGGTTTGTTATTGCTCACAAAATGTTTTTGTAATTCGTTCTCATAAAAAACACCATCAATAACATCACCATCATAATCACAGAGTCTATAGACAGGTGGTTCTCGGGGGATACATTCATTTACTGTGAAAAATTCCTCTGTATAGTTTTTCTCATACCCTTTTGTAAACGGACCCCTTACTTTAGAGATTCTAACTATGTCCCCAACCTTATACTTAAATAGTGGTTTAACAATGTGTGGACCTCTAGATCCGTATAGGTTATGTAGCACAGTAGATACATTTTCTTTGTTCACATCAATTGGTCGCATCTTGATACTTCTGTGATAACTAGCATTGTAACTATCCGTGATGTCTTGAAGTATATCGATGTATCGCCTGGAGTTTGTAGCTGTTAAATATCTCCACATTTTGTTTTTTAAGCTCCTGTTAAAGCGCTCAACAATACACACTTTTAATTCAGTGTCTGTTGCAAAATGTGTGATGTTGTACTTCTTTGTCATGCTTTGAAAATGTTTGTTAAAAAATTCCTTTCCTTTATCTGTTTGTAATTTCAGTGGTACACGTCCCTCTTTCAGTATGGTCTCAAAAGCTTTAGCAACCTCTACACCACTCTTGTTTTTTAACACTCGGGTCCATGCATATTTACTGAAGAGATCTATACACGTCATCAGAAAATGGTTGTTGTCATTTTCCTTGGCATATTTCGACATATCAACTAGATCTGCCTGGAACTGCATGTCAATACCATAGACAAAAACTCTGTTCCTTTTGTATTTTAGTGGGGCTGTTCTGTGCAGGGTGTAAGTATCCTCACCAGCCAGCCAGTCTGAAAACTGTTAATCAGTTAAACGAACCCCTGTATCCTTTAAAACAGCCTCTTTTAACCGTTTTCTACCTCCTAAAGAGCCAGGGTTAGAGGGCGTATAGTAAATCTTCTTCATTATCTGTTCGGACATATTGTCACTTCAGAGCCTACAAAGAATAAGACATAAGAGTTTAAGTGAATTGGTTTTTTATTTATCAGAAACTGTTCAAGAAGAATCCACCAGTCTTTCAAACATCATCAATATACTGGAGAAACTTTACACACATTACAATGTTTTTATCAATCATGTAGTCATGTTTCAATAATCTCACAAACATTTGTCTGATCATTTCTTAAAATCAGTACCACACATAGATCTGTTACATATGTACACAGACATAAAATGTCAGCAATTCTAATGCTACTACCACATTCAGTCATTAGGTCTAGTATTTTTCTGATAGTTACAGAAATCGGTTCACCAGCATTAATACACATACGCATCACATCAGTCCACTCATTTGACATACAGTGGTGTGAAAAAGTGTTGGCCCCCTTCCTGTTTTTTTAATTTTTTGCATATTTGTCACACTTAAATGATTCAGATCATCAAACAAACTGTAATATTACACAAAGATTATGCAAGTAAATACAAAATGCAGTTTTTAAATGATGATTCATTTTATTAAGGGAAAAAAGCTGTCCAAACCTGCCTGGCCCTACGTGAAAAAGTAATTGCCCCCTAAATCTAATAACTGGTTGTGCCACCCTTTGCAGCAACAACTGCAATCAAGTGTTTGCGATAACTGTCAATGAGTCTTTCACATCGCTGTGGAGGAATTTTGGCCCACTCTTCTTTGCAGAATTGTTTTATTTCAGCCACATTGGAGGGTTTTCGAGCATGAATGGACTGTTTAAGCATCTCAATCGGATTTAAGTCCGGACTTTGATTTGGCCACTCCAAAACCTTAATTTAGTTTTTCTTGAGCCATTCAGAGGTGGACTTGCTGGTGTGTTTGGGATCATTGTCCTGCTGCATAACCCAAGTGCGCTTGAGCTTGAGGTCACAAACTGAAGGCCGGACATTCTCCTTCAGGATTTTCTGATAGAGTGCAGAATTCATGGTTCCATCAATTATGGCAAGTCGTCCAGGTCCTGAAGCTGCAAAGCAGCCCCAGATCATCACACTACCACCACCATGTTTGACTGTTGGTATGATGTTCTTTTTATGAAATGCTGTGTTGGTTTTACGCCAGATGTAACGGGACACACACCTTCCAAAAACACAGAATATTTGCCCAAAAGTCTTGGGGATAATCAAGATATTTTTTGGCAAATGAGAGACGAGCCTTTGTGTTCTTTTTGGTCAGCAGTGGTTTTTGCCTTGGAACTCTCCCATGGATGTCGTTTTTGCCCAGTCTCTTTCTTATTGTTGAATCATGAACACTGACCTTAATTGAGGCAAGTGAGGCAAGGATTTTTTTAGATGTTGTTCTGGGTTCTTTTATGACCTCTTGGATGAGTCGTCGTTGTGCTCTTGGAGTAATTTTGGTTGGCCGGCAACTCCTGGGAAGGTTCACCATTGTTCCAAGTTTTCTCAATTTGTGGATAATGGCTCTGACCATGGTTCGCTGGAGTCCCAAAGCCTTAGAAATGGCTTTATAATCCTTTCCAGACTGATACATGTCAACTGTTTTGATTCTCATCTGTTCTTGAATTTCTTTAGATCGCGGCATAATGTGTTGCCATTTAAGCATGCTTCACTTTGTCAGACAGGTCCTATTTAAGAGATTTCTTGATTGCGTACAGGTGTGGCAGTAATCAGGCCTGGTGTGGCTAGAGAAATTTAACTCAGCTTTCTAAAATAATGAGGTTAATTGCAGTTCTTTCATGATTTAACAGGAGGGGGCAATTAATTTTTCACGTAGGGCCACGTAGGTTTGGACAGCTTTTTTCCTTTAATAAATGAAATCATCATTTAAAAACTGCATTTTGTATTTACTTGCATTATCTTTGTGTAATATTTAAATTTGTTTGATGATCTGAAACATTAAAGTGTGACAAACATGCAAAAAAATAAGAAATCAGGAAGGGGGCCAACACTTTTTCACACCACTGTCGCTCTACAATTGGACATTTGTTTCTTCTTTAGCTTTGTAAAGCTTATGGCATCAACAGAACATATGTTATATAACACAATATTTATCCAACCAGCTGTTGTCACATGCTTGTGGGGGGGTCTCCATAGGCTTAGCGCTGTCATCCAGCATTGCTGGTACGATCTCCATAGCTGTAGCGTTGTCATCAGCCATCTCTGGCACAATCATTATAGCTGTAGCGTTGTCATCAGCTAATACTGGTACGGGCTCGGGGGTGTTGCTGTAGCGGTAGGCCAGTGAAGAATCTTGAGACATGGTGGAGCTGTAGTAGCAAATCGGTGAAGAATCTTGAGCCATTGGGGAGCTGAATGCTGTGAGCGTTGTGTTCTGTACGTATTTAATGGCTGTAATATGTGGGTGGAGATAAGAGGTGTTTTGGGGTCTCTGGAACGCCCCGTTCAGGGTGGAATAATTTCACCTTTACAGAGCTGTAACGATCAAACATGGTACACCATCTAAACATCTTGTGAATACTTGTAAAAACATTGTCGATTATACGAGCATCTTTCCACTGAAAGAAAAACCTCATATCATAATGCCTGTAATGCTCAGACTCAGGGATAGGCCATACACGCTCTTGGAGCTTTGTCTTGTCATTGCAACAAAAAATATAAACACTGTCCTCAGGAAGTTTTTTATTGTGATCCCCAACCACGCGAAACCTTGTGTCAGGATTCAGACCATCCCCCTCTGCAATGTACAACGGGTCATCACCGCAGTCATTCAAATCTCTCCAAATGCAATTGTAGAACAACCACCAGTCTTTGGCTGGGAAAAGCAGACAGGGATCCTGTGATGTAGAATCATCTTCAACATCCCCTGTGTAGAGTTTCACAGTCCGCAATACTTTGTCAAACACAAACCTCCCCACACGGCCATCAGACATGGCGAAATCACGTTTCACAACATCCATATCTTCATTGAGAAAATTAATCAAGCTAACTCCTTGTTTTTTCCTTGGTGCATAAGTCAGCTCTTCTCTCATTTCAACAGGTCCTCTAGTTGGAGAAATACGCATCGTCTTTCTGACAGATTTAGGGGTTTTTGGAGACGCAGCTGTCATTGTAACAGGAGAATGAAGGACGTCTTCTGTGTCTTAACCACTGTGTCCTAAACCTTATTTAAAGATCAACTAGAACGCTTGAAGGACCAACCCAATGTGAGATCGCTGTAACACTTCATTTCACATGGTAAAACAAAAATGGTTGAATCACATCGAGAAACAGGAATAGGAGGTCAGAGGTGTCAGATCGACACAGGTGGTCAGAGGTTTCAATTTTACATCTGTGGGTCATAAACGGCAGGAAACAGGAACAGGAACAGGACATCAGAGGATCAATTTGACACCTGGGGTCATAAATCAATCACTTTTGACAGGTAGTCCCCCATATTTTCTTTTCCTATGTACTGAAGAGTGGAAACTGAGTGTCTTGAATCTGCAAAGTGCTGTGCTACCGGACTTTTTGGATCGCGATGTCTAATTACACATCGATATTCAGAGATGCGAGTTTGTAGAGGTCTGCTAGTCTTACCAATATAACATAAACCACAAGGGCAACGCAACAGGTAAATGACATTAGCCATCTTACATGAAATAGTGCTTCGAATTTTAACATTTTTTGCCGTGTGCGGATGTGTAAAGGTCGACGTCTTATATGTGAAATTACACTGTTGACAGTTACCACATCTGTAATTACCATATGGTATTTTGTTCAAGAAATGAGGAGCAGGTTTCAAATCAGCTCTAACCAAAAGATTTCGGAGATTAGGTGTTTTCTTGTGCACTAAACGATGTGGTTTGTCAAAACATTTCTTGAGGTTGGGATCACTCTCTACAATATGCCAATGTTTAAATAAAACATAATCAATGTCCTTCGACACAGGAGAATATTGGATGTAACAGTTAACACGACGGTCAAATTTTTTAATTTAATTTTTTCTTTAAAACGACTCACTGCAGACTGAATCCACTCTTCTCGATATGATCGTTTTCTGAATCTCTGTGATAACATTTGTGATTGCTGTTGAAAATCTTCATCACTGCTGCAAATACGGCGAATACGACTAAATTGTGAAATTGGTAACGAGCGCTTTAATGACACAGGATGATAGGATTGTCCGTGTAAAATGGTGTTACGGTCAGTTGGTTTGCGATACAAAGTAGTTTCAATGTCTGATGCAGTACGAAGAACAAGCACATCCAAAAAAATTCATTTTCTCTTGATGAAATTCCATAGTAAATTTCAACACACTACACTTATTATTAACCAAACTATGAAACTCTAGTAGCTCAGATTCAGTACCACTCCATACTAAAAAAACATCATCAATGTATCGTTTCCATAGAACAATGTGTCTCAAGAAATCATTCGCCACAGGATTTAACACAAACTGATGTTCAAACAACCCGCAAAATAAAGATGCAAAACTTGGGGCCATCTTGGAACCCATGCTGATTCCTGAGATCTGCAGATAATAATCTGACCCAAAGAAAAAATAATTATGTGAAAGCATCAATTTTGCCAAGTCACTCAAACATGCAGTGTTTGGAACCTGACAAGAACGTTGATCGTGAAATTTTTTTATTGCTTTTAACCCTCCCTGAAATGGAACATTGGTGCAAAGCGATTCAACATCCATTGTGACTAGAAGGACCGGATAATCAGGTAATGTCACATTATTCATGAGTTCGATAAAATCCATCGTATCTCTAATATAAGAAGGTAAAGACGTGACTAAAGATTGTAAATGAAAATCAACGAAAGTCAAAAATTTTTCTGTAAGTGACCCAATTGCTGCCACTATGGGTCTCCCAGAAGGGATATCCTTATAAGGTTTGTGAATTTTAGGCAGCGTGTATAGTACCGGTGTGATCGGATGCTCAACACACATGTATTCATATTCATTTTTTGTCAACAAACCTGAATTCACAAACAGTTTTAAAGTGTTGTGTACAGATGTTTTGTAATGAGCCAAAGGATTCATACTCAATTTTTTGTAAATTTGTAAACTAAATTTTTTGTCGATCTAAAATAACCACTGCTTCACCTTTATCAGCACTTTGAATAACTATAGACAAATCTTTTTTAAGTGATTCCAATTCAGACAACTAAATCTTAGCCTAAACCTCAAATCAATAAGATGTGCAAGTTTTATTTTCTTTTACTAATCAACACCCACAGATTTTAATAATATACAAACCCAATTCCAAAAAAGTTGGGACACTGTACAAATTGTGAATAAAAACAGAATGCAATGATGTGGAAGTTTCAAATTTCAATATTTTATTCAGAATACAACATAGATGACATATCAAATGTTTAAACTGAGAAAATGTATCATTTTAAGGGAAAAATAAGTTGATTTTAAATTTCATGGCATCATCACATCTCAAAAAAGTTGGGACAAGGCCATGTTTACCACTGTGTGGCATCCCCTCTTCTTTTTATGACAGTCTGCAAACGTCTGGGGACTGAGGATACAAGTTGCTCAAGTTTAGGAATAGGTATGTTGTCCCATTCTTGTCTAATACATGCTTCTAGTTGCTCAACTATCTTAGGTCTTCTTTGTCGCATCTTCATCTTTATAATGCGCCAAATGTTTTCTATGGGTGAAAAATCTGGACTGCAGGCTGGCCATTTCAATACCCGGATCCTTCTTCTACGCAGCCATGATGTAATTGATGCAGTATGTGGTCTGGCATTGTGGTCTTCCCTGAAAGAGACGACGTCTGGATGGGAGCTTATGTTGTTCTAGAACTTGGATATACTTTTTAGCATTGATGGTGCCTTTCCAGATGTTTAAGCTGCCCATGCCACACGCACTCATTCAACCCCATACCATCAGAGATGCAGGCTTCTGACCTGAGCACTGATAACAACTTGGGTTGCCCTTGTCCACTTTAGTCCGGATGACATGGCATCCCAATTTTCCAAAAAGAACTTCAAATTTTGAATCGTCTGACCACAGAACAGTTTTCCAATTTGCCACATTCCATTTTAAATGAGCCTTGGCCCAGAGAAACGCCTGGGCTTCTGGATCATGTTTAGATATGGCTTTTTTTTTTGACCTATAGAGTTTTAGCCGGCATCGGCGAATGGCACGGTGGATTGTGTTAATCGACAATGTTTTCTGGAAGTATTCCTTAGCCCATGTTGTGATTTCCATTACAGTAGCATTCCTGTATGTGATGCAGTGCCATCTAAGGGCCCGAAGATCACGGGCATCCAGTATGGTTTTCCGGCCTTGACCCTTACGCACAGAGATTGTTCCAGATTCTCTTAATCTTTGGATGATATTATGCACTGTTGATGATGATAACTTCAAACTCTTTTCAATTTTTCTCTGAGAAACTCCTTTCCACTATTTTTCGCCGCAGCATTGGGTGAATTGGTGATCCTCTGCCCATCTTGAATTCTGAGAGACACTGCCACCCTGAGAGGCTCTTTTTATACCCAATCATGTTGCCAATTGACCTAATAAGTTGCAAATTGGTCCTCCAGCTGTTCCTTATATGTACATTTAACTTTTCCGGCCTCTTATTGCTACCTGTTCCAACTTTTTTGGAATGTGTAGCTCTCATGAAATCCAAAATGAGCCAATATTTGGCATGACATTTCAAAATGTCTCACTTTCAACATTTGATATGTTATCTATATTCTATTGTGAATAAAATATAAGTTTATGAGATTTGTAAATTATTCCATTCCTTTTTTTTACTCACACTTTGTACAGTGTCCCAACTTTTTTGGAATTGGGTTTGTAGATACAACATCACTTTCTACAAGCCTCCAATAAGTATCCAAAGAAGCATTTCTGTTTTTGAAGGGAACAAAGATAGATTTACCTCTAAAACCAGTCCGATGTTGTTCACTAGAATTATAGTCCTCTCTAGATGTACCATAGTCACTATCCCGTGACTCAGAGGTTGTATCAGACATAGAAACTCCGGAGTCCAATGAGTGAGTCTGCTGTGAACTGACCTGTCTCACATTAAAGAATTATTTAAGTCTCAAAAATTTTGCAAATCAATGAAAGTGTCAAATTCATTACAGTGTGCAGTTGGTGAGAACGAAAGTTCTTTGTTAAGGACAGTTAAACAGTCATTAGAGATCACTTTGCTCGATAAACTGATGACATTAATCACTTCTGCATCGTTCTTCGTGTCACATATTGAGATCTTGCGGGAGCTCTTTTTGCTCATCCTGCATTTTTTCTTTGACAAGAGATGTTGAATTGTCGTCCGCCTTCTAAAAAACATTGAGACTGGGACAGATTGCTGGAGTCTGAATCCCGATCAAATGAAGAGGACGATTGAGCAGATGAGTACCTATTATCAACATACCGTAAAGGTTTACAAGCCCCACGAAAGGTCAATTGTGGCAATGAACGATGCCTAAGTTGTGATCTGCACTGATAGACACTGTCGTTGGCATAATCAGCAGCATCTCTGTCGAACTTGCTCTTCTTAGATGCGATAATCTCCTTTTTTAACTCCGCAATTCGTTGATTGCATTCCAGTAGCACTAAGTCAAGTTGTTCTTTGTCAGGATGTTCCAGAGATAGCTGAATTTTGACCTCGTCCATTTCTTTTCGGATATTCACCAGCTGTGCAGATATTTCTTGTATAGTCAGTGCCATTAAATCAAACGCACACTTGTTCAGAATTTCACACCATTTATCGCAAAAACTTGCATTGTCCTTGCCAATGATAGGGCTTTTAACAATTCTTAAGCCACGTGGTATTCTCTTGACTCTCAGATAGTCACTCAAAGTAACTCCATGAAGATATAGTTTAGTTTCCCTCTCAAGAAGTTTTTCCAGGCTTTTAATCGACGTTCTTGTAAAGTCCATAGCAGAATTTTCATTGAATAACAAGTCTTTCATGAGTATTCGGGCTATGTCTTCATCGGAAAATTCAAAGGTTTTGGACTGATCAGCTTGTGGCTCAGCCATAATGACACCAGCAGGTGTACTGAATAAGTCTTCAATAATGGAGTCAAACAGGAGTGCAGTGCTAATAAAAAATATAGTGAAGAGCAGGCAAAAGCACGCACATCAATCTCAACTGGGTGCTCGACTAAGAAACAAGTGGAACATTTTTTGGATGTAAAGTCAGCAACACCAAAGCTCCAAAAGTATCAAAAAATGTATTTTAAAAAAAACTGTCGCCTAGCATATGAGACGTTTCGAGCACGCAGGCTCTTCATCAGACAAATGAACAACACTGATATCTCAATCTTTATAGGCTTACCTCCAGGTGATCAAAGATCACATGACCATGATAATACCCTCTTATATGTCTAATGTAACACAATCAAATTTTTAGTTTAAAGAAGTTTTTGACAGATTCCTAAAATATTTGTCTTTTCTCTTTATGACAGGTGGTCTTAGAAATGTGCTAATCACAATACATTTACTTATTCCATAATGAATAAATAGTTGACTAAATTTCCATTATACACATAATATAATATACATGCATTTCCCACTAACAGGAGACTATGATCAAGCAAATCAGTACATCTCAGATTGCACAACTGGGGTCTCAGCAGCAGAGGACTCAGTTACTTATTCAATGAGAGACCCTGCAGTTGTGGAATTGCCTGAGAAGAGAAAAATGAAAAAGAAGCTCTGTAATGAAAGTGACATCAAATCAGAAACATCTTCCTGTGAAGGTCTGTCTACATTGAAGGGTTTGGTATTGTCATGTCATCTGCCTCTGTTCTGAGAAATCACACTCAGTCTTGGGGTTTTCTTTCCAGAAGTTAG
Organism: Sinocyclocheilus anophthalmus; assembly: GCA_018155175.1. Taxonomy (NCBI): domain Eukaryota; kingdom Metazoa; phylum Chordata; class Actinopteri; order Cypriniformes; family Cyprinidae; genus Sinocyclocheilus; species Sinocyclocheilus anophthalmus. Next base: position 541,355 of record JADLZN010011256.1, read on the forward strand.
ACTTTATTTCAAGAAGAACAAAGCCGAGAAGTTCTCTGCAGAAAACATCTCCAGAATGAGAACTGCTTCTCTTTATATACAGTTTTGACTTTAAGGTGTGGGGTATATTTCCATACAGTTTTCCTTATGCATATAAATTAGATATCTCCCCTAGAGAAGGGCCCCCCCCCCCCCCAAGTCTTGTTATGTTAAAGAAAGAAAGCCCACTTTTATTTTTCCAGATGTTTCTCATTTGGGGGTCTGGATATTCTGCCACGTAGGCTGTTTTTACACACAGGCATATATGTTTATAATGGAAGAATAATTGGATATATAAATGGCTAGATTCGTCTTGATTATGCTTGATTAAATCATACTTTGATTAATAAAAATCTTCGACATTCCCCCATTTGAGACTTAGTAAGTCTCACATTTGCTTATTATTTTTACTCAGAGTGCTCCTTCATAATTCAGTCGTATTAGTTAACACTACCTAGTGACTAAATAAGTCACTCTATTTTATTACCAATGACTAAATGATGCAGCATCACTCTGGTTTTGGAGCATCAGGACCAAACGTCTCCCCCTCACTTGACTAGGAAGGGAGTAAAAGATCCTGTCTCCTTATCTCCTACTTCAATAGAAAACAATGTTATAAGCATGAGCGTGCAATTGGTTCAGCGCTTGCCTGTGGTTGTCACAGTTATGTATAAAGACATAAAAACACATTAAAAACATCACACATAGAATATCACAAGATTAGCATAGTTGATCTTCAGCCCAGATACTTTGCGCATCCTCGAGGGCCTCCTTTAGAAGGCTAGCACTTATCTCCAGGGTATTGTTCATCTTTACGCTTCTTCTTCGTCCTCATTAGAGTCACTAGAACTATCATCCAAAGTTTGCTCATTTAAGTTTAGTTTGTTTAGCCATCCTTCATAATATTCATCCAGGTTCCTTTCTGTAATCATTTGTTGATTCTTTGGGACTTTTATCATTTCCATTTGTTTAACAGTAGCGTTGACGATTAATGTTCTTAATATAGGTAATATACAGAAAAATAATATTCCTCCTACTAATATGACGACTCCTAAAATCATTCCTAGTTTAGCAAACCATGCTCCCCATGCTCCAAATTTCAGATCAATCCAATCCCAAATTTCGTTCGTCTCTTCCAGCATTTGCTGTAACTTCAGCTCTTAATTTTTTAATTTTAGTCATAACTTCACTAAAAGCTCCCCCAGGGGCAGTATTATTTGGTATAAAAGTACAACATTGATCTCCAAACATAACACAAACTCCTCCCTTGTCTGCCAGAAGCCAATTAAGAGCTTGTCTGTTTTGCCATGTCATTCTACTTGTTGCGTGCACTTGGTCTCCTAATAAGGATAATGCATCATCAGTATAATTAATGAATCTTTGCTGATTATAATAAATGTAATTAATCCACTCTGTATTTTTGTTTGGTGTGATCCAAACAAATATTGACTCAAATCCTGCTTTTATTTCATCCCTTGCCTTGAATTTATTGGGAATTCCTCTCGGTTGTCCAATTGAGTCTAAATATACATTGGGGTCTGGCTCGTAACCTCTTCTAATTCTGTTGTCTTCCTTGTTTGCGCTTTGTTCTGTTCCCCATTGTGCTATGTTAATTTCTTGAAGTAATCGTACTCTTACGCATGTACCTTTCCATCCAACTGGTAAAGAAGGCAATAATATCTCACCTCCACAGATCCAAAAGAAATCTGCTATTATTATTGATTGGTCTTCATAAATTTCTATAGAAGGTAAAGCAATAGTTTGATTTTTCAGGTGCTATTTTACTTCCTTTATTTGTTCCGAGTGCTAAAAGTTCTGGAGCTCTAGAAGGAAGTCCTGATTTCCAAGAATTGTTCTTATCTATATACCAAATAATAGCACAATTCCCTTTAAACTTGCCCACATCTTGTGTTCCTTTTGGTTTATGGAAACACTTATAGCCCTGTTTATAATTTATGCTATACCATTTCGGAATCTCTACTTTCGGATTTTCAATTTTTATATTTTGGCTGACATCTAAATACTGACACCAAGATCTCCAGAGCGGTCTATAAAAATAATCTGTTAATTTAGGATTGCCCAAAAATCCTAGACATTCAGCAATACAATATGGTCTGGTAAAATCTGTTAAATGACAAAAGTTTCTCCCAAATTCGGCACATTTTTGGTAGTCATATGGATTTGGTATGGCTATCACTTTGTTTAACGGAGATTTGGAGCACAGCAAACAATTTTCTTTTCCTGTTCCTCTAGCAGTAAAGGCTGCTCATCTATACCACTCATTATTTTGGGCTGTTTTCCATAATGCATCATTTTGACTAATGTCTTCATCACCTTGAATCTCATAATCTGTATTTCTACGATATTTGATTATCATTGGTTCTGTTGCGTTGATATTGTTAGAACTGTTGTTCAAAGGTTGAAAAGTCAATCGAAGGGAAGTCAGGTTGCTTTCTATTGGTTTAGTTTGGATTTGAAGCATTAGGTTCATTAGGCATAGGATTGTCTTCAAACTTATTCTCTTTCCTCTCCTGTTCGTCTGACAGGAGGAAGGGAGCTCCTTGTGGATCTTTTTTGTGCTCTCGTCCTTTTGCACTTCATCTTGTGTCTCTGGTTTCTCCTCGTTACTTTCTCCTGCATTGTCTGCTTGTCTGTTTCCTTTCCTTTCCATCTTTTCCGTGGGAACTCTAGTACAGTGGTTTAGATGATACCAGGTTGTGCTTCCCTCCACTTGGACTGCTGTTGGAGTAGCTCTCACCACTTTGTAGGGTCCCTCTCTCCTTGGCTCATTCCATTTTCTCCGGAATACCCTCAGATATACTTGGTCACCCGGAACTACTGGACATGCAGTCTCTGTTTCCTCTCTGGGCTCTTTTATTTTTTCCTGTAAATAGATAGCTTTATGTATGGCAGTTAATTTCTTCATATACGAGCGAAGTTCCATTTGTAATTGCTCTAGAGGCGGTCCTTTGTAGGGACCTCTACAATATGGCACAGGCATGGGTCGACCCGTAAGCATTTCATGCGGTGTTAAGTGCGTGTTCCTGTTAGTTTGCATGCGATAGCTCATTAGTGCAAGAGGTAATGCATCAATCCAATTAAGTTTAGTACTTTCACATATTTTAATTTTGGCCTTGATATTTCCATTAACCCTTTTGACGCACCCTTGTGCCTGTGGATGGTAAATGCACCCTAGCCTCTGTTTTATTCTTAATTGTTGCAATACTTGTTTTACAGTTTTTTGTATGAATGCCGACCCATTATCTGAACTTATTTCTGATGGTATTCCAAATCTAGGAATGACTTCTCTTGTTAGAAATTTAATTACTGTTCCTGCTCCCAGGTCTGCTGATGGTACTGCCTCCACCCACCTGCTAAATCTGTCTATGATCACAAGCATGTATCTTTTGCCTTGTACTCGCTTTATCATATCCACATAGTCCATTACCAAATGCTTAAAGGGCCCTTCTGGTACTGGTATATGGCCTATTGGTGTTGCTATCCCTTTCCTCACATTGTTTTTGCCACAAACTTCACATGTGGACAAAAATTCATCCACCATTGCATATAAATAATGAGACCAATATCCTTGCTGTTTAATTTTCCTTATCACTTCCCCCCTTGCGCAATGGTCAAAACCATGCGCATCTGCAATAAGAATATTCAAAAGTGAAGTAGGTGCAACCATGTTTCCTTCATGTGTACGCCAGATCTCTTGTGAGTCTTTTTTAGCTCCCCTTTGGTGCCACATTGATTGTTCATAGGGGCCTGCTTGTTCTTGAATTCGAATTATATCCTCTAATTGAGGTTGAGGTTCGATAAGTACTATAGGTGCTAATACTGCTACTTGACACACTGAAGCTTTTTTAGCTTCTATATTTGCTGCATTGTTTCCCTTAATGACATAATAATTTCCCTTCTTGTGTGCCTGACATTTGATTATTGCTAGTCTTTTTGGAAGCATCATAGCAGAAATTAATTGCCCTATTTTTTCACTATGTTGGATGGGAGTCCCATCACTTTTTTTAAAACCTCTTTGTTTCCACACTGCTCCGAATAGATGACATACACCATGAGCATATGCTGAATCTGAAAATGTTGGCAGTTTGTCCTTTTGCTAACTGACATGCAGCTGTAAGAGCTTTTAATTCTGCTAATTGAGCAGAGCAAGGCTGTACACAATGTTGTGATACTTCAGGAACAAATTCTTCTTTGTCTCTCTTCACTACTGAATAACCTGTATGATTTCCTTCATGGTCTCTAAAGCTAGTACCATCTACAAAATAAGTGACTTCTGCTTCAGGGATGGGTGTTGATTCAAGATCTGGTCATAATCTAGTAAATGCCAATGACTCATTCACACAATCATGGGATTCTCCTTCAAAAGCCAAA